>JBAMYA010000024.1:9611243-9628742 GCA_037176975.1 Arrhamphus sclerolepis | reverse complement strand
TATTATTACCATATTACACACACACAGGGGTATTGATTGTTGTTCTGGACAGAGCAACCTAGAGTGACTGCACAACTTCACAGCAACAGAGAAAACTCTTTTGAGTTCATATCATAAACACTTACTGCCATGCAGATGCCAGTTAAAAGGTAATTAAATTCCAGTTTAGTCAAAAAGAGATGTTTGAGTCACTTCTGGAATTATTAGATTTAAATAATTTTCATATAATGCTGCTTAAATAACACTTGCTGTCAAGTTAAAAACCATCTGTAATTGAGGAATTCAAGGAGTCATTATTTTTGTGGAATCGTATATCAGTATGATAAAAGATATTAATGTGTGAAATTAAATGAATATGTCCAGCTGTTCACAACTAAATATGTGAACAGTTGTGGCGATAAGATCACCAACCAACAAGAAGTTTATTAAACTAAATACTCGATGCACAAAAGAAAAATTCCTCAGACATTAACCTCTCTCATCCCCACTTTTTTTTTTTTTTTGGTTTGTTTTTTTAATAGATAAATTTAGAAAGCAAGAATTTCTTTTTACAAGGATACTGATATTTATTTGCCTACTCTTACCCACAACAGCATCCCTCCATTCCTCCATCTCTCCTCCCTGCCCTCTCTCCCTGCTCTGTCCTCTCTTCCTGTCTTCCTCTTGTTTTCCACGCGGGCACAAGCGGGGCGCAGCACTCGTGGTCGACAGGTTTCCTGGCACACCGCTCCTCATCCTCTGCCTTTTGTTTCCACCAGTGAAAAACCATTCTCCACCTCTGCTGTGTCAGTAAATATTTATTGGCCTTCCTTTTCCTCGCCACCCCCACATATTTTAGAGTGTATCTCTGTGGCTGTGTTTGTTTGAATGTATGTGATTCACGTGTTCAGACACACGTAGAATTCTCTTTAACACATACTCGTACATACGCCTCCTGTCACCCAGGGGCCAGTACTGTCTTTCACACAAGTTTTTAATTCAACCCCCTTGTCTCTCATCCTCACTTCATCATAGATTTGGCGAACAACTATGAGAGGAAAGAGGAAAAAGAGGAGGAAGTTATTGCAGTTTCCCCTGCTCTCTCTCTCCCTCTCTCTCACTCTCTCTCCCTCTCTCGCTCTCCACCTCTATACCTTTGCCTCAACCAAAGTTCATGCACCGGAGAGTCAGAGAGGAAAGAAATCCTGCAAGTAAAATGCGCATGACCTCAATAAGAAAACCGCTGCAGACTCACAGAACTAAAGGTTGCACATACACAAACACAGTCCCTTGTCCTCCCTTGAGGCCTGTGGCCTCGTGCTAGAGAGGGCTTCCTTCCTGCGGTTAAGACAAAGGAAGCTAGGGACCGACAGGGGACCTGGGGCCGCTGCTTCAAAGCCACAGGAAGCGCTGCTGTTGTCTCTTCCTGTGGAGGGTGTTGGAGCGTGGGGGGCAGCTGCCTGTGTTTTCACAGCCAGGGATGAACAGATAGGAGTGTGTTTTGCGTGTGTGTCACAGACAGGGTAGGTGAACCCTCTGAGTACACTGCTCCTATCCACCCCTCTTTAACTCCAGATCATTTACTGATAGCCTAGAGACATAGGTTATAAAAAATAAAAAAAAAAAAGTAAGAAATACAACACACGTTCACACATAGATGTCATGACTGTGATGAAGCCTCCAGAGATTAATGGCCAAATCCAGATGACAATATCAATCTAACAGCCGCTGGTTTAGTTTGTTCTGAAAATTGAACAAATCACAGTGAAAGCATCATTCAGCCTTTGTGTATCTCTGCTTAGTCCATGCCACTGTCTCTGCAGAGCCCACACATGCTTTCAGCGTGTACATGTTTGTTTGTTTGTGCCTCTATTCCAATGTTGTTGTGTAGGGACTTATGGGGGTGTACGTGTTAGTGTGCCATGTGTTTTCAAGCCTTCCGGTGTGCACCCACATGCATGTTTGTTTGTTTTTTTGCTATGGTAGCCCTGGCTTCTCTGACACTCTCTTCTTATTCTCTGGCAGCAAGAGGACAGTTAATCAATCAAATATTTAAGCAGCGCTTCAGTTCTCAGTGGGTAGTAGCTAGATTATCTTTGGCTGTTGGCAGTGCATGGCGCAGTCACATTACAAGCCTTGTTCCTTACTGGCATCATCATAGAGTGCTCTGCTTCTCTCTCTCTTTCTCTCTCTCTCTCCTTCCTGCTGGCCTCTGCTCAGTCTTTGCTAACTCTCCCTAATGGTCTATGTTTTGTCTTTTTTTTTTTTTTAATTCACGCTTATTTTATATTTATTTATGTTATTCTCTCCCTATCGCTTGTTTTTCCTCTCCTGTTTGCTGCTCTCTATTTGCAGTCACTCTCTATGCATAATTGTGGCTTTTCACATTGACTATCTGACAGTGAGCAAGGCCCCTTAAAGAGCTCTCATCTCTCTGTCTTTGCCTGTTTCTCTCTTCTCTCCCGCGCTGCATTCTTTCTAGGGATGAGTCTGCCTGTCTCCCCGCAGGGAACTCCATTGTGGATTACTATTCAGTTTTTGCCCAATTATCTAGTGGCTTTCACTGCCTTTGACACATAATTATCAAAGGCCTAAATAATTGTCTTTATTATTGCTGGTGTTTAGATGTCGCGTCAGCGGAGCAGTCATGAAGCAAGGGAGCGTCACAGGGAGAGGAGAGAAATGAAGTATTTATCTCAACCAGAGATTAGCTTAGCATGCTGTTAAATGATGTCTCGTCGCTTACTTCAGCTCCTTGTCCAGATAAATAAACATGATTAATATACCCCCATTCCCTCTTTCATGCACATAGCCTTCACATATCACAGTGTACGTCAACAGTGAAAATACAATTATACAAAACAAAAAGTCTGGCAATTAGCTGGCTTTGTCACAGAAAACAGCATACTTCACTAAACGGTGTACTTTTCAGAGGGTCATGTGAGAAGTGAGGTATAAGATATCGGGTAAGAGAAAGTATGTATCTGCAAGTATGTATCTGCATGTGTATATTTCTCCAGGTGTGTGAGGGTTGGTCATGTCATAGAGCTTTTGGAAAATAAACTAGATTTAGTCAAATTGTACCAAGCAGGGGATCAGAGTGTGTGACATCTCAGGCTCTCTACAACAGCCAGGACCCCACAGATGTATCATCACTTTTATTTAGCTTCATTATTATGTCTCTGTAAACAGAACATTCAGGTATGTAGTTACAGTCAAAATTATTATAAAGCGCAAAAATGGCAACGTCACAAATGACCTTTTTTTTCTGTCTATCCGTCCATTTGTCTGTCTGTGACTAGGATGCATTGGTCTCAGAAAATACTTACAGCAAAGGCAATTTGCTTCAGGGATGCCATTCTTATATTGAAGCTTTGTCTGGTTCCTGCGAAGGGGGCCAAGGGCATAAAATCTGTATAAAGTATTCATAAATGCTCTTTTTTTTTTTTGTTCATGTAGCCGTCTTTAATACGTCTTGCTTGACATTCTTGTTTTGTTTTTTTTCTGTTGATACTACTTGGCACTTCATACCTTTGCTGTTTCTAAGCCTCTTAGTTTTTAAAACACTAGCCACCAGTTTTATTCAGCGGGTTTCTTGCATAAAAGGAAATGGCAGAAAGGTCTTAACATCGGTGTGTTGGATTTTCAAGTACAGTATTTCCACATGTTTTGTCTCACTTTTCCCTCTCCGATACAGGACTGATCACAACAGCTGGCTTCTTTGCTTGTTAATACTGTTGTCTGCAGTTACAGAAGGAATTAGCACATTTAGCATTCTGGATATACAGCACAACACATGAATGTCCAGGCTTACACAATGAGTCATTTGATCAGACAGCTTATATTTATATCTCTTTGGGAGAATGTGACTTCACGACAGTTTGTAAGTTATACTGCAAGTTGGATTATGTGTCAAACTTGCAGCTAACCACAGTTGTCATTGTGGCTTGTAAAACATGGGACTCAGTGGGTGTCAAAATCACTGTGGTTTAGGGCCACACTGCAAAGAATATTCTCTCTGGGAGACAATATTTGTGAACTTATTGCCCCACAACTGTTGCAACAGACCCCTGTATGTGTGTGGCATTGCAGCAATGAAAGCTATCAGAGTGAGTGACTGATGATGTTTTAAATGTGCATAGCTACTTTTTTTTTAAACGTGGATCTTAGTTATTATTTAGTTATAGTTATAGTTATAGTTATCTTTTTATTTAGTGCTAAAGAAAATCTGATATAAAAAGCTTTATCTTGTCAGTACCAGTTTAAAAAAGTGCACACATCTTTACCTTTAATTTAGTAGATTTTGCTATTCTGCAAACTATTGTTATGGGTGCATTATCAGCATGCAACCTTAAATTCATTGGGATGGTATAGTCGATGAAGATTTTAAAAAAACTTAAAGAAGATGACATGAATGGTAAGTTGGCAAATGGAAAACTGTTACCTGTGGAATCTGTTAAAAAATCTAATATAGTTTCACCACTGATTTCACACACAGTTGCATCCACTAAACCCTGTCTGTATGTCTTAAACTGAAATTTTCCATCAAAACAACAATATAATAATAATGACAATAATAATCACTCCAATAGGAGCAGTCACAGACCTGATTTAACCACTGTAAAACAAGAAGACTGTCAGGATTTCTGCACCAAAATTTAACAGTTTTCCATTTGATTAAAACTGTGTTTTTCATGGGCAGATGGTTCTCTGTCCGTTTTCTGGTCTCTGCTAGTAGACCCTTTACTCAGGTATGGACCCATCTGGCCAGCACCGTAAAACAGGACTTTGACTGACATGTCTAGTTTTAAAATAGTGAGTTTTTGGGTTTTTTTGTTGTTTTTTTTTTTATACCCATGGGCCTAGTTCTGCCAAAGGAAAGTTTTTCAGTGACACCTGGATGAGAAGGGAATAGGCGTGGAATTTGTGTATTAGGTTATGAGTTTCTATTATTTTCTTTCCTTTTCTGTGTGAGTGAGCCCGTTTATCTTTTTTTGTCTCTCTGCCGTTGTTCATTTCTGTCTTTATCTTTTCATCTCTACCTCTTCGCTCAATCTCTTGTATTCTTCGCCATTGTCAAGATGCTCCAGTGAAAGGCTTATCAGCTGCATTATGTTTAAGTCCTTAGTGTCTTAATAGATTGTATTTATCTCTATTCTCTCCCACTTTAATTTGGCTGGGAGGATGTATTTAAGTTCTCAGCCAGAGCTGGTGTCTTTGATAGCTCCAGGTTTAGCCAGACAAAGATTTATCATCTAGCCCCACTTATAAATCATTTTACCACTGGGTAATATGTTAATATTCAAATTCAAGACATTTCAAACTCTGATTTAGCCTTGCTGTTGCCGGTTGAGGTTCTTGTTTTATTCTGAGACACCAGGCCATAAACACCAACACGAGACCCATTGTCCTGAATAAATATTTCTTTCCTATAGATTACTTTAATGATGAAGCTTTTAACACCATTGTTGAACATTAGTGTTAATCTGCAGCACAACATTGATCACCAGTCCACTGGCCTCTGTCCCAGCTTCAGTCCACATGTACAGTAAGTGATTGTTAACCTTTTGTTACAACTCCTGTTCTCTTTTCTTCACATTTTATCTTCAAACCAAGCATAGTAAAATGGCTTGTTCCCAAGGCCTTAGCTATAGTACGCTGCTCCTTGGAGTCAGACCATTGGTGTGGTAAGTCTATTGTGGTGTGGTAACAAGTCCTTTGTGTGACATTTTCCTTGGCGTTGACATTCAGAAGGGAATAGGAAGACTGGCTTGCGAACGGCACATTCTTTGTGACATGTGAAGGGAAAGGGTATTAAGAATGGGGACCAAGGTATTTGAACATAGACAGGGAAGGACATTTGCACAGAACGTGACAAGGACAACCTATACTGCATTGCTCTTTTATATTTCACTTTATAGCTTTATGCTTTACACCAGGTTGAATCTTTATTCTCTGGTTACACCCCTGTCCTCTGGGCCATGTCATCCTAGTCTCAGCGGTGGACTGCTGCATCAGCGCATTATTAGACCTTGAATATCATTTTATTTTATTTCCTTTCTTTTCATTTTATTTATGTTTTGAACTACCTACCTTGACCTAAGACTAAAACAAGTTTAAATTCCTTCCCTTGACAGATGAATCAGAGGGAAATGCAGGTGAAGAACAGAGTGTGTGCGGTGGCTCTCACTGACTCTTCTCACAACATCTGGCTACAGGAGACCAGCAAAGGAATACGAGACTGGATGCAGCAGGTGACATAAGCACAAATATGCACGCAAATACACTATCACATGGCAAAAGAAAGATGCTTGTAACTGAACAGGACCATTCATGCTGATATGTAATCATATAAATTTAGCTCTTTTCTCTTTTCGTCTAATCCTACTGATCTACACAGGTCCACCTGACTAACAGCTAGTCTTAGAACTCCTCAACCGTTATTGTTTGCATGTTTTTTTTAAAGTTTTTTTTATAAATCAGTCTCCACTTTTTTCTCCTGGGTGCAACTCAACGAATAACTGAAACAGTTAACCCAGTTCATATCTGAGTGTGCAGCTACGCATGAATTTTGTTCAGATGTGTTTATATCATAAGCATGTGAGACAGAATGCACGCGCACATGTGCATTTGTGTTGGCTTCATTTTAAAATTTGCCCTTTCTGGTGTGACCTCTTTGCCATATGCATCACCTGGACTCACTCAGTATGCACATACAGATGAGGAGCAGCCAAGACCAAAGCTGCTAGAGAAATGCAAATGTCATGTGCTCCCTCTCTCTGTCACACACTCAAACTCTCTCTCTCTCTCTCTCTCTCTCTCTCCTCACATACACACAAACATAGACCTACACTCATACCTACACCTACCCCATACCTGTATTTGTATTACATTCCCTTTATTTCCATGGCCTTTTGTTTTTCCTTTTGCTGTCATCTCTGGCGGTGCACGTGTGTGTGGTTTGTGGGTTCAAGTACATTACTTGTCTTTAAATGTTTATGTATGTTATTTTCAAGTCTAGGAGATTCAAGGTTGCACTGCCCCCTTATTCATGTTTGGTATTTCTCATTTTTGCTGAAACTAAAGGATGCTTGGCACAACACATAATTGGAATGTTAAGTTATTTAGTTTTTTAAATTATTATTATTTTGAGATGATTACCTACAAAAATAAATCTACAATGACCTTGGGTCCAGCCAAACAGGAAAGGATTCACTCTCCCTGTTACTCATTAACCCTCTGTCCTTTTTGGTTGGATGAAAATAATAACCTGCCCAATCAACAGAAAGCATTGTTAACCTTTGCTTTGCTATTCCCTCTATAATAGTTATTTTTCTTGTATATGCTTTTATGTGCATTTAAATGTATTGCATGGGAAACAGAAAATATTTATTATTAAAAAAATATTTTGAAAAGTATTTTACCATGTTATTTGCTATAGCGTTAGTTTGTTCATATATTTCCTCAGATTCTTTTTTTCAGTATGCCATACCTTAATGATGTAACACTGTAATTTTGCATCTTGGGATCAATAAAATCCGTCCATCTACACTATATGATCAAACATATTAACATAGCCACACTAGTTAATGATTGAATTTGGGTGTTTTAATCAGTCCTGTTGCCACATGTGGTTAAAATCAAGCACCTAGCCATGCAAACATTAGCGGTTTTATTGAAAAAGATGCCACTGTTGCAATAGTTTGTGAAATATAATCACTTCTGGATATCACATGGTCAGCAGTAAGTGATTTTATTAGAAAATCGAACCATTAGATCTAACACTGACTCAGCCTGCATGCAGATGACCATGCCATATCACAGAGCTGGGTCAAGTGATGTAAAAAAGTTTCTATTGCTTTGTTGATATCATAGCCGAAGAGAGTCCACTGACATTAATGTGAGCACAAAAACTGTGCAGCAGGAGCATTATGGAATGGGTTTACATGGCCAAACAGCTGCATGCAAGATTAAAATCAGCAAGTCCAGTGCCAAGTATTGGATGGAGTGGTGTAAGATACATTGACATTGGACTGTGTAGCAGTTGAAAACCTCTGTGATCATCCTTGAAATGTTTCTACAGTTTAATTGGTGTCCGCCTATGGTCAGTTGATTAAACATGAATTTAGAAAGGCTCACACCTGTCTAAATAAGGTCTCACAGCTGACAGTACATGACAGAGCACAAACCAAGCATGAAGGAATTGTTTGTAGATGTTTGAGGCAGGATTGTCTTAAGGCAGTAATCTGGGGAAGGGTACAGAAATTCTGCTGCCTTGAAGGTCCCAGTGAGTGAAGTTGCCGCCATCATTTGTAAATGGAAGAAGTTTGGAACCACCAGAACTCTTCCTAGAGCTGGTCGGCCATCTAATATGGGGAGAAGGGCCTTAGTCAGGCAGGTGACCATGAACCTCATGTTTGCCAAAAGGCACCTGAAGGACTCTCAGACCATGAGAAATAAAAGTCTCTGGTCTGATGCGATAAAGTCTGAACTCTGTGGCATGAATTCCAGGCATCATGTTTGGAGGAAACCAAACACCAGTCATCATGTGGCCAATACCATCCCTGCCGTGAAGTATAATGGTGGCAGCATCATGCTGTGGGGATGTTTTTCAGCTGAAGGACCTGATAGACTAGTCAGGTTAGAGGGAAAGATGAATACAGCAATGGATGAAAACCTGCTCAAGAGCACTCTTGACCTCAGACTGGAGCGGAGCTTCATCTTTCAGCACGACAATGACCCCAAGAATACAGCCAAGATATCAAAGGAGTGACTTCAGAACAACTCTGTGAATGTCCTTGAGTGGCCCAGCCAGAACCCAGATTTGAATCGATTCATAATCTCTGGAGAGATCTGAAAGTGGTTGTGCACCTACACTTCCCATCCAACCTGGTGAACCTTGAGAGGTTCTGCAAAGAGGAGTGGGCAAAACAGACAGATGTACCAAGCTTGTGGCATCATATTCAAGAAGACTTGAGACTGTAATTGCTGCCAGAGGTGCATCAAGAAAGTATTGAGCAATAGCTGTGAATACATATGTAGATGTGATATCTTAGTTTTTTTTTTACTTTTAATAAAGTTGCAGAAATCTAAAAAAAACAAAAACAAAACAAAAAAACAACTTTTTTTCACATTGTCAATACGGGAGTACTGTTTGTAGAGTTTTGAGGAAAAAATGAATTTAATCCATTTTGTAATAAGGCTGTGGCCTAATGCTGTGAAAATGTTGTGGCTGCACTGTACATAGATATGGGTGCCCACATGAGGAGATGCATATGAGGTCATGGTACTCAAGGCTGGTACTCCTCTGCTCTCAGTGGACAGAGATAGTTCCTTCTTTTCAAGGCTTAAGAGTTCACTGGATGGTAAGGTAGGATAGAGCAATCAGAAGAGTAGGAAAGAGAAGATAGGATTTAGAGATCAGTGCCTGCTGAGCCAGGCTACAAAGACCAGATGGGTCAGACAAGGGGCATGTGACATCACAAAAAGGACACAAAATACTGAGTGAAGTTGAGAAAAATGGGCAGGAAAGCAGAGAAGCGCAGACAAAAAAAGACTCCTCTGTAGATGGAAGTATAAAAAATAGTGAGAAAAGTTCAGTTATTTAAATCCTTTTGACTGCCACTGAGAAAGCACTGGGTAGAACTGTGAAACGGAAACACAAAAAGACAGGTACAATATGAATGGAGTGAATGTAGATGGAGAAGAGGGGAGGAAAAGATATATATGGAGAAAGATGAGTAGCCCAGTGAGAAGTGAGTGTGAGAGGGAAATCCAAATGATTGTGTACAGCTGGCAGCCTGTCACAGTTTCCAAGGTGTCTCCTGTCACTGTGCTGGCCTGCTGTCACACTCTACTGGCCTTCCCAGAGCACACATCTGCGCACGCACAAACACACACACACGCCCTGCATACTCAGAGAGACTATCACTATGGTCATGAATAAAGCATTCTGATCCATAGAGATTATACAGAAACTGGAGGAGGTGGGAGAGATGGTCTCAGAGAGAATGAACAAAAACTGATCCTAAAGACTGGTTTCTGAGAAGTTAGGTAGAGGGGCTGTCATATATGTTAGGAGACTTTTCCAGTTACTGCAAGATTTTTCACTCTTGCATACTTTTAAAATGAAGAGATGAAGATTCCATTTTGCAGCTGAATGGAACCATTTTTATATGATTTCACAGCTATACATTTGAATCAAAGGGAGTATCCCGTCATACATTAAGGTGGCTCATTTAGATCACCCTGGCATCATTTAAGGAAAGTGCTATTTATCCGCATGTTAGCACACATGTTTTTGTCCTTTTTTGATGAATCTGACACAACAGCATGCACAAAACAAGGAAAAAAACCTTTGCTGTGTTTACTTCACTCTTGCATGCCATTTCATATCTTAGACTCTATGGTCACCTTCTGTTTGGCTGTAGCTCCGAGTCTTAAGCACTACAACGTTGAAGGATCTTTTCGAGTGTTCGAAATATTTTTGCTGGAATAATATTCACTGTGCCTTCTAAATCTTAAGTATGTTTATGCACATATTGTGTTGACAAAATCCAAACATAAAAAGAGAAACAATCACATAGCCATAGAGTTGTATGGAAAGTTAGATCTATTTACATGTTTGTTTCTGTGTTATCCTTCAGTTCAATGGCACCATTGATCAGTGGACGAGCTGCTTGAAGTGATGATGCGATGCATCAGAGGCAGCCAATGTGATGTGCCATCCTTTTGTTATGTCGCCCTTCTCTAATCCTAGCCAGCAGGCCTTGCCTTTATGTGACTGCTGTTATGCCTGTGGTCTCCCACAGCTCTGGGGCTTTGTGCTGTGTGTGTGCATTTCTGCAAGAGTTTGTGTGCACATGTGTGTTGTTGCCTTGACAAATCTATTCAGATCTCAGCCTCCCTGCCTGCATTGGTGGTGATGGTAGAGTTATAGGGGAGGGTGGAGGGCCCTTTGAAAGATTCCCTCCTTTCACTCTTTCCAGCCGCCTTCAGCCCACTGCTCCACAGCCCAGCTGACATCTTTCTCCAGACAGGCTGAATGAATTAAAAGAGATACAATGAGACACTTGATGTAGCAGTCAAGGAGCCCCACAGCTTCTGTGCTGCTCTGCACAGCTCTGCCCTCAAGCCCAGCCTCAGAGGAGAGCACATCTAGGGCAAAGCAAAAGATCTAAAAATACACAATATGCCACTGTTTACCAAAATGACTTCTCATCTTAACCCAGCACCAAACCCCTCAGCCTCTCTCCTCCGTCCCCTCTCACCTGATCGGTCTTCAAACTCGATGGCTCCTTTTTCTACTACATCCTTCCTAAATGTTAGCATGTTTGACTTTCAAGGCAGAAAGAATGAAACATGAAGGATGACAGTGAAACAAGAATTTCTTACATTTATGTCGGATTCAACTTACTCAATAGTCCTGGGGGTCATATTTTTTTTTTATTTCATCATGGGTCAAATGATTTTGTTTAGTGAAAAGTATGGAGTGAAGGCAGGCTAGTTCAGCACCCAGAATCTCATACTAACACTTTGTAGACATGATTTTATAATGGATGCCATATGTACTATAGTGTCATCTTAGTGAAGGTGCAAGGTGAAAAAGATATCTGGATGGGAATATTCTGTATCTTGCTCTAAAAACCTGTATGTACTTGAGCCCAGGCACTAGTTTTCATTAAAGAATCGTGCATGTTTTTAATGCAGTGCCACCTGAGGGCCTGGAGATCATGGGCATCACAGGCAATACTGATTTGTGGCCATGTCCCCATGTTCAGACAGACATTCATAGAAACCTTTGATCATATTATGATACTGAGATATTCAGTCATCACAGATATACTGTCCCATAGCATAATTCTGAAATGTTGAGCTTCTATCCGTCTTTGATTCTGAGCGATTTTGCCTCTTTAAGATACTACTGTTAAACACAATGATGACACTGACCTGTTACCAATTAACTTCTACTTCATAGTTTTCCAGTCTTTTGTCAAACATGACTCTCACTTTTTAGAGACATGCTGTTTCCATTAAATTCAAAATGACAATATATTTTTCACAGAAAAAGCAGAAATTCTTTTTGTGTCCTGTTGTGAATGAAATTAGAGTTTCTGATGTATCAAAATAATTGCATTATCATTTTATTCATTTTTTCTTCTTCAATTTCATTTTATGCAGCATCACAACTTTTCCAGAATTCCTCACTGTAACTGCGTTACTGTAGAACAGAAGAAAATGTTGAGCCGACCAAACAAAATTTACTTAAACTTTCAGTGTCACACCAAAGAAAGCTGTGTTTCCCCGTGCATTTTATCAGCATATTTAAAAAAACACACACAGTGCGTTTGACAGATAAAAGCTAATTAAATGCCTGGAATACAGTATTTACTTGTAATACATCTTAACTTTCAGACAGGTGTCCTCAAGCTACCTAATATATTTTGATCACATTGCACGTTGCTTTGATATCATTCAAAATGCAAAGTTTAATTAACAATAGCAAGATGATGGCAAGCCTCATAGATACAGAGGCAGTGCAACAAATTAAAATTATTATACCACCACTGCAATGCTTCACGGGTGGTTCAGGGCTCTTTAACTGAAAAGTATTTCTGGTTTGTGTCAAACACTTCTGGCATCGGTAGTACTATTAATGATGTCAGATTGTAGACTTGGTGTATCTGTGTCATCTTTGGCATCTATTCCTGAATCCATTATTCGGATTTTTATTTATAAAGTTTTGAATTTTTGAATTTTTTTTGACTTGACTGGTAACCCTTAAGTGGGATAAGTTATATACAACGTATCATCATTGATTTGTCTAACCGATTATCCTTTTTGCTGGGTCTTGAGTCTCAGTCTTTCAGAGATTAAGAATCCAAAAGCACGTATCCATTTATGCGTTTGAGAGACACACAAAATGCAGTCACACACACACAAACACAACACAGTAATGGCTGTCAGGGGGCCGGGGTGAAAGTAAACAAGGGCAGATAAGCAGTAAATCAGAAGGACGCCAGCTGCACATTCTAATCTCTTTACATTTTCTCTTTCTTCTATTGAACTTTTATCTTATCTGGAGGAACGTCTTCTCTAAGCATTCCTTCTCAGCCTCTCTGTCTCATTCTCCCTTTTCCCTTGTTTTTGTTCTAACCTTACAAGCCAGAGCATACCAGTCCTCATTGCACAGTCAAAAGGCCAAACACACTTTGATGTGTTGTGATCTGTTAACCCAAAGAATGAAAACTTCAAGCATGAAAAAAATAACTAGCTTGCTCTGTTTTAATACATTAATGCACTCTATTAATGGTATATAAAATATACATCTTCTATGTCTAAATCACCCCACTGTGCCGTGGTAGATAGAAATAAAAAGCTCCACAAAGATTGGAGCATGAAGACAGGCAAAAGAAAAAAAAAAAAAAACAGATAAAGAGGTCTTCTTCTTTTTCTGACAGTGGAGTTGTCACCTCAAGGGGTTTGAGAGGACTAGGGTGTTTGCAGGGGGTTATGGGTCAGCAAGCTGGGCAGACACTCTCCCCCCGGGGCACCCACTGATCAACCATGGTAGAAGGCCTCAGCTCACCACCATAAACAAACGCCAAGCTGTCTGAGCAACATGTCAAAGAGCTTTTAATTGCTTGTTCCTGTCTTTGTGTCTTCTTCCCCCACCATGCTCGTCCATACTCACCTTCTTCTTGCGTACTCTCTCTGCTTGTCCTCCATACCTGTCCTTCTTGTCTCCATTGCTTAAGCTTTACTTTCTTTTCCATTTTTTAAAAATGCATTTTTACTTTTTTCTCTTATATCTGGTTTTGTTTTTGTAAGAATGAGTGTAGTGGATACTGCTTTGCATATTACATGAGTTGTGTCTATACACATTACAATTACACTTTTACATGCTTAGTAGAAGCTTCATATAACAAAGAAGAAAAGTGTGTCCTGTTGGTTTTTAATTATAAATATTTTTGTTTGTTCTTCCCACAGTGTTGTTGCAACTGGGTATCAAGTCCAGAACCCTTGGACACACCCCTTGATCCCATGCTGCCAGACTGCCCCAGAGTTTCTGCAGGTATCAAACCATTTGTCTATAAAAACACCTCAACAGTAATAAAATACTTTAAGTATCATAAAACACTCTCCTTCAGTTCCTAAAAACATTGATTTTCTACAAACTAAATTCAATTAAAAAAAATAGATAAATAAATTAGCGGTACACATCCAGACAACCTGCTCTTTGTGAATGACAAAAACAAATCTCAGGAGTCAAGGTTGCAGTTGGAGTAGTGTCCAAAAGACAACTAGCTAATCAAGAAACTATAAAGTAAAAGTTTTGCATTCAAAAATGTTACATGTATGACCCTAACAGAACATGTAGCAAGAAAATGTGAACCATCTCTCTTCATCTCAGTATATGTGTGTGTGTCTAGCATTGTGCATTGGTGTGGGCTTATGCCTCTGGCAGTGGATATATCCAAGGTCTAAGAAGAGCTGTTTGAGAGGGATCATCGTCAGAAAGACTGAAACAGTGGCAGATTATCAGGAAACACAAATACACAGAGGTTGTCTTGTACACTCTGCAGAACGAACAGTGAGAGTTCATGTCAGTTCCATGTCATCTTCCTTTTTCATCACCCACTCTGTCTTCTGTATTCATTAATCCTGTCCTGTGGTGTTTGCCTTCCTGCCCTAATGCCCTGTCTTTGATTCACTGGCCTTGATGATGTCACATCCATCATGAGAATGTGTCCTTAATGTAGGATTAGAGATGCAAGCTGTAATCCTTAACATGACCGTTGATAAGAGATGATGATTGCAATGTTGTTTGAAGATTGGCACACATGCAGACATACGTGCACAGGAAAACACTGAGAAACAAAGAGAAAGTTAAGCCTACACAATAGTTTTACATGTCAAGTATTAAAAGCATGTGTTTTTACTCTTCATAAATGTGTTTCTGTTACATTGTGCATACATACAGATACAAAGAAACAGTGACACTATTATCTAACATCACATTTCCATCATCAAGAGGTTATGTTTTTTTCTTCATTTATTTTCTTCTCTATTCTAAGCTTCTCAGTGACATCATTGTTGATGCATAGGTCATCTTACACATGCTCCATGTTTGTGAGCACATCTCTAACATTCCTATCTCATCTCCCACACTAAATGGCTTGTTCCACATGGAGCTGTGTGGGCAGGTGGCCTGAACATCTTCCAGTGAATCAGCTTCTTGAAATGTCATGAAGCTTCCAATACAAAGCCCATGCCATATTTCATTTTCAAATGTCAGTTTTCTTTTTCATTTTCTGTCCTTCTGATGACTTATGTGTTTTCTGTCATTGTTGTCATTCAAAAAAAAAAAAAAGAAAAAAGGAAAACAGCTGTGTTTGGCCAAAACTTTTGACATGCCATTGTTCAAACACAGACCAATTTGACATTGTATCTTTTGGGTATGTGTGCTCTATTGACTTGTGATCTGTTGACTTTTGCTACTTTAACCACACTGAAAAGATCTGGGTCTCTAGCCTGTTAACATAGCTGCCAGCTCAACTTGTCTCTGGTCTTTTGGTGGCAGCTTCTGATGTCAAAGGTTGACTCAGTCATCTTTGTGTCCTTGGCAGCTTGGCAGGTTCACAAGCAGCAACCATTGTGGTAAGAGTTACAGCAGAGCAACAGAGGTGACGAGGTTGAGAGAGAGTTGAGGGAAAGCTGTCAGGACATCATAGCCCAGCACTTCAGTCAGCACACATACCACCGTGGCTGCTGTTTTCTGGGTTGCTATGGTATTAGACTGTTTGTATGTGTAGGTGTTCGTAATCGAGGCTGAAGATATAGCTTCTCAGTAGATAACAGACCAGTGAATCCTTGTCATGCATGGCATGTGTGTGCACATATGCAGACTTTCGTCCAAGTGTGAACCACTGCTATTTTGTGAAGCCAGACTGAGCCAGGCCTGAGGCAAGTCTGGAGCTGCTGTGGAGAATGGCATATAATCAGACAGACACACTAAAATGTCTGAGTGCTAGCAAAGTGTTGAATGTTGAATGTGTATTGGTCATGCAGTCATAGGAGAATGAGCTGAAGGAAGAAACTGCCATTTCTCTGTTGCTTTCTCTGTATCTGCTTATCTTTCTTTTCTCCTTTCTTATCTGTCTCTGACTTTTCTCTACATCTGTCTTTTTTGTGCTTCCTCTGTGTCCTGCTTCCCTGGGTGTGCAGTGATGGTATGTTTGTCATCAATTTTTATGATTTTCTTTTCATTGTAGTCATCAGCCTAGTAGACTTTTGGCAGAAAGGGAAAAAGAGATCTGTGCTTGTCTGCTGTTCTGAATCATCCAAGAAGCAAGGCTGGTATACCAGATTTGCACCATGACAAGGCTGAAAGGGTCAGAGAGGGAGTGAGAATAGTACTAATGTGGATGTCCACTTACAAACTGTGAGTCCATAGTCCATTCCAGCTACCATTTGACTTGTATCCTTCTCTTCATTTTTTTGTACTTAACTTTTGTTCAATAATTTATTTAATTAATTATTTATGACATCTTAATGCATAGATGTATACATACACATGTATATGTTTGTATAGTCTATAGAACTCTAGAAGAAATGTTTAGCATGCTGAACACTGAATAGTGGATCCAAACTCCTGCTGGGAAAACTGCCCCTGTGTGCATATGAGAGTATGTGTTCTGCTGATGCTGGGGGTATTGCAGTGCTAACTTGCAATAACTCCAGATAGATAAAACCTGCAGTGCTGTTAAGCTCGTAAGTCCGTGTCTTGAGAGCATAAAGTTTTGAAATCACATGACTGTTGTGCAGGAGCGTGCTTATTTAAATGTGTATATTTCACAAGTTTTGTTCCCTCAAGAATTATATAGAGATGTCAAAGAAATGTATTGTATTATATTGACCACTGCTACTGTCATTAAAAGAAACACATGAACAGGATAAGTCCTTTAAGTTATTCACAACCCCCTCCCATGCGTTAACGTACCGTCTGTCTGCCAGCCAGACCCCCACATCCCCAAAACTGTGCTGTAATCCTACAGTGAATCATGTAAATGTTCTTTTTTTTGTTCAGTTTAGTGAGATTCAGTAAGACTGCTATTTCAGAGGTGGGTAAACCACCTTTGCCAATGACACATGCATACGCATGCACAGATACATGCATAGACACAACTTCCTCTCGGGTGATTACTCATTGTCCAAGCTGATTATTAATTACAAAGAGAGAACTCTCTAAAGGTAAACACTGATTAATGGCTAACAAAAGTAAGTTAATGTCTTACCTGTACTTTAATTACCAACCATGCTCTCAAACAAGCATCTCAGCTCTTAGGTGTAATTAGCTCTAATGGACAGAAGGGGATATGCTTGCTTTCCTTTTACAATAAATTAATGCTTATTATTATTGTTGTTGTTATTTTTATTATTATTATTATTATTGTTGTTGTTACTATTATTATTACTTATTATTGTTGTTGTTGTTACTATTATTATTATCACTTATTA
>JBAMYA010000024.1:9584551-9594987 GCA_037176975.1 Arrhamphus sclerolepis | reverse complement strand
ATGCTATCTGTCATGGCCCATTAAGGTTCATAACAGGATGTAAATCCTTCAGTCACCACTGTAATTTATATTCTCAGGTGCATTGGCCATCATTATCCATTCGTAGACTCTTGCATTGGAACATTTTTATCTATAAACCTATCCTTGGATTATTCAGACCCTCTTTGTCCTCACTCCTTTCACTGAGTCAGTCCAGTCACAGGCTACGTTCTCAGGACTTTCTCTGCGTTATTGTTCCACTAAAAAAAACAACAACATTGTCTTACTCTGCTCTTGTCAACGTGGAATACTCTACACCAGGATCTGAAGCTTTCCACTTTGGTTTCTTTGGTGCAGTTCAAAATAATTAAGACAAAAAGTGAAATCTTCTAATGAAGAATGAATGAATTTTAGCTCATGTTTTATTAATTTATTTAATTGACCTATCATAATACATCATATTGCAATTATTAGGGTTCATTAACTGGTATCTGCTGGCAGTATAACATAATACTACGATTATTCAAAATATTTACTTACCTTGGAGACAAAGCTGTGCTTATTGATATTTGGTTTGTTTAACTGTTTTGAGGCTGTCCACAAAGTTTAATCCACACTTTTTGGGCTTTGATTTCAGTTTTGGGAAGTGGAAAAAAAAAACAAAAAACACCTCCTTCCAAACTCTCAGGGTAACGCAACTCATTGTTAAAAGTGGCCCAGGCACACGTTTAACCGTAATTATGAAAAATAAATAAATAAATAACGTCCAAACCAGCTCAAAATGAAGAAAGTGTGCCATGTTTCTACTGAAGTAAACAGGACTTTTTCTTGAAGTTGTCAGACTTCCAGTGGAAGCCCTGTTCTGTGTTGCACTGTGATTGGCCAGTCTGCGTTTTTGGGAGCTGGGTTAATTGGGTCCAATTTCTTGTTTGTTTGTTTTATTGCTGTATTTGTAATTTTGCTTGTTTTATCAAAACATGTCTGTCTTGTAAATGAGATTTTGGATCTCAGTGATACGAGCTGTATAAATTAAGGTCAAATAAAAAAACAAAACAAAAAAAAAACAGTTCTTTGATGCAGCAAGACAATGATCCAAAACACACCAGCAAGTCCATCTCTGAATGGCTCAAAAATCAAAACAAAAAAAACAAAACAAAAAAACACAGAATGATGGTTTCGAAACCAAGGAACTTATATCCAGTTGAGATGTTGTGGCATGACCTGTTCAAAAATGCTCTTGCTCAAAAACAGTGTTAAAATAATTTTGCAGAAAATAGTGGACCAAAATTCCTCCTCAACAATGTGAAAGACTCATTGCCAGTTAACACTTGACTACAACTGCCAAGAGGGGTTCAGCTAGATTTTTGATTTTGGGGGCTGATACTTTTTGGTTGGCTTTTTTTCTTTTATGAAATTAAATCACTTTTTTTAAAACTGTATTTTGTATTTACCCATTTTATCTTCGTCTGATATTAAAATTTGTTTGATGATCTGAAACATTTAAGTGTAAGAAAGCAGCAAAAACAGAAAAATATGTAAGGGAGCATATGCTTTGTACATCCAATGTAAGTTGGCAGGATTGGAGTGCTACATAAGGATGAACCAGCATCTCCTTCATTATAGTCACATCACACCACAGATGAGCCTGTTGGATGGTGATGCCCTGCTTAACTGTAACACCCTAGTGCAATCCGTTGTAAATACATTAAACCAAGCTGCAGAGGAGGAAGCTGATTATCAACCCTTTCTGCCTCTTTCTCATGCACTCTCTTATTATTTTCCATTATCTCTTTCTCCTAATTATGCATGTCTTTGATATACTTTAAATCTGTTTCACACATTTGTTTCATTGTCTTTTTTTGCTTTTTCTATTTTATTGTTTCTTTCTGTAGACTCTTTCCTCTAAATAAATGGACTGTATGCAGATACTTTGCTGTCTCAAAGCTACAAATTGAGCCACAGGCCCACTCTTTTGGTTTGCCTCCTGCTGTACAATTTTACCACTAACTCCATTCTTTAATACCCCTCACCCCTGCTTGCCATACATCTCACTCCAAACCTGCTTGGGGGTCAAAGGGAGTGCCAGAGGTGCGATGACTGACGTGGCACTCTGGCTGACCCCTAGCTGCTTGGCAGAGCTGCCTCCCTAATGAGATTATCTGGGTAATGCCGACTCTATGTCTGTTTCTCCAGCCGCCCAACCCGGCCCACCCTGGGGCTCTTTATTTAGCCACCAGCAGGACAGGGCGTGCCAGCATTTGCAGGTCGAGGGCAGGACAGGACCCACGATCCCACTCCCCTCCCCACTCTCTCCCTCACCCCTCTACCACGTTTTATCCGAGCTGCCCAGCCTGTGTTTGTGGCTTCAACATTTTGCAGTTGCATTGTTTTCTCCTCCTCTATTGTTGATTTGCATTATATTATCCTGTCTGTGTTGTGTTTCCCTGTATCTCTGTCTGCCATTTCTGCTCTCACACATTTTGGGAGACTAAATAGTTTTGATAACTCTCATAACAGCGTTAAATAGCTGGTTGCTGGACTACCCCATGAAGACATAGACTCAGACTGTGTTACCAAAGACTTCTTAAACAGCTTGACAGCAAGTTATTTTAGTTGTAAAACCAACTTTTGTCCTCATGCACCATTGTTGGCTATTCTAAGATGTTATTAGTACCCTTTGTAGTAGTAATTGATTTTAAGTGTCAATTAAATGCTAGAAATGTTGTTCCTTTAATGTTTTTATGAGAGGATCCTTAAAGAACAAGTGGCCTCCTGTAACACAGGTGTGACTCCCACAGCTTTAAGGTTACTTTCATCCTGGACTTAGTGACAGCTCCATTAAGTCTGATAGTCATGTCCCATCTATTCTAGGTGTCCAGGTGTTCTTGGTTTCCATATATGATTGTGTGTATGCACACCAACACCTGCTTGACTGTGGCCCCGGGGCATAGACAGGTTCGGATTCCACCCAAACAAACATTATGTACCAATTGCTCATTGTATGTGTTCTTGCTTCTATATGTAGACGTATGATTGTCTGCATATCCCTGGCAGAAATTTGAGTAACCAACATACTTAGACTGTACTCCCCTGTACACCTGTAAGCCCTCAGTACTCATGATTTACCCTGCGGTATTGTGATACCTAGACATGTCAAAGTTTGCTTTTGTTCCCACTGTCACTTTGCTCTTCACCTTGAAATTGCTCTTGATGACAGAGGCATTGGGTTCTGACATTTTTTTTCCCTGCTCATCCCTGTCCATCTGAGAATACCATGAACAAATGTGTCATTCTCAGCCATGAGCAATGTTTAGTTAGGGGAATTCGATTTAACCCGAACCCTGTTCAGTTTTTTTTTTCTCTCTCTGTTACACAGATATGTCAGAGTACTCACTCTAAAAGGTCCTATTTTTTCTTTATCTACCACTTCAGTAAATTGCTAAATTCATACTGAAAAGAACAGAAAGGCTTGTGCTCACACAAGTTCATGTACAAGCACAAACACATACTCAACACCCCACACACTCATATCAAACTGCTGATATGAACCTTTAGAAAAGAGAAAAGAAGTCCAGATGAATAAAATTAAATTGTGAGGTGATTGTAAAGTCTTCCATGTCATCTCCAAAGACTACTGCAAACATAATAGTCATGCACCTGGATTTGCTAGGAACTTAATTAACTAGAGACCTTGCACATAGATGGCAGGTCAAGGGAATCTCACCCACATAGTACTTTATCTTTTCTCAAGGCATTGCTCTGTATTTCTGCACACTGAAGATCTTCAGCCTTTAAAATTCTGTTTATATTTCTAAAGGTCCCTGGTATTTCCTTGTATATCTATAGGAATAATTGCTGCTTTCAAAGGGGGCACTGTTTAAGTCATCCATAAACAGTGAGGAGGACTTCACTTTATTGTTAAACTCAATTTAGTGTTAAGCTCTTTCCCTCTAACCATTTACCAGCTCTTCTGATATTATCAAAAGAAAAAAAAAGATTGTCATTATGTTTTTATTTTAACCTATGCTAATATTTGTTGTCTGCAATATGAAGAAAAGGAACTGCACATGCTGAGATGGCCTTTTTAATGACTGAATCTTTATTTTTTTCTTTTTTAATGCTCTGCTCAGTTCAGGATCTGAAGGTGGCCCATCATAGTGTGCCCTTACAGGTGAACAACAGCCCCTAGCCATATGGTGGGGTCACTGGTGTGTTGGCCGGCTAGTTGCAGACTCCTCACAGATCCTTTGCTGTGGATGCTAAGAGCTGGACTTTGAAGTCTTGGAAGTTCAAAACTTGGACACACTATTTCAATACAGGCAAAGTAATCCTACAGAAGAGAGCTACATGAGCTACATGTGGCTCTTTAACAAATGTGACATAGTTCACCAGCTGGTTCCACGTATTGTAGTTAAAATATATATAGCTATCACTAGAGATCAGTTCCATACAATTCCTTTGTTGTACAGCAAATCAAAATTAATGAAGTCAGTTTACAATAATATTAGGTTGTTCTGACAAATACACATATATGACGCTGCGTTTATGGCACTAATCGTAGCAAATGACTTATGTTTCTATGGTAGCCTTGGATGCACAGATTAAAGCAATAACTGTTACAGGTGATGGCAGGTGTCAAGCATCTTTACATCTGTGTACATTTATTTCCTCTCAAGAGTGTAGATTTTATGTGCTGACTGAAATTGGCTCTCAGGTCATTTTCCTGCCATGAGGCTGTTAATATCAGGACAACTGAGGCTCCCTTTTCTCAACACATTTTACTCATTTGACTTGTTGCAACAACATGTCATTGCAGATTCACGATAAATCTAGACAAGCAGGAAAACATTCACAAGTATGTTTTACAAAATGCGACAAGGACAAGTGGAGGTTGTCTGGCAGCCACAATCAAGTTTGAAATATCAGCAAAATGGGTGGGATGGACGAAAGATATCACTGATATATAAAGAGGAGAAAAGTTGTGATGTCTTAGTATGTATTCTTAAAAGTGGCAGAAATGACAGCAAATACAAATAAAGAAAATGTTTACAGGGAAGATAAAACAGACTGGTCCTTAAAGACCCTCTTCCTGTCTGTTTCTTTCTGACCTGACCATCTTCCAAAGGAGCATAGAAAGTAGGAGCTCTGGTGCTCTGCTGTCTGATTTGCACAGAACATGTTTCCTCTTTTAAAAAAAAAAAAAAAAAGTTAAATGCTGAGAGAAATGTTGAAACCCACCATGCAGCTTTTGCAGTGATGTAGTTTTGTCTGGTAGGCAAAAACTGGAAGAAAACATGTGCAAAGCTCGAGCATAAACTGCAAGCCTGGGTGCAGATCAATGATATAACTTCAGCAGGTTTATTTTCTCTTGCAATAGATGAGGCTACAGCTAGGTATTGCTGTTCAG
This sequence comes from Arrhamphus sclerolepis, assembly GCA_037176975.1. Classification (NCBI taxonomy): domain Eukaryota; kingdom Metazoa; phylum Chordata; class Actinopteri; order Beloniformes; family Hemiramphidae; genus Arrhamphus; species Arrhamphus sclerolepis. The sequence continues at coordinate 9,589,601 of JBAMYA010000024.1, read as the reverse complement.
TGTGTCTGGTCACATAATATGTGAAGAAAGTCTGGCAATTCTGCCAATTAATCTTAACAACTAAAAGGGAAGTCATTCTGAAATTGTGGAATGGGTGGCAGAAAGTATCAGGTGAGTACCAGCAAGATTGAAAAGAAAGGTGTACAAAATGGTGTTGAGACCTGCAATCTTGTATTAGCTTAGAGACTGTGGCACTGAGTAAAAGACAGGAGGCAGGCCTGGAGGTAGCAGTAGTTAAGATGTTCAGGTTCTCTTTGGGAGTGATGAGGATGGATGGGATCAGGAATAAGGACTGTAGATGTTCGATGTTTTGGAGAGAAAGTCAGAGAGGCTGTACTGAGATGGTTTGGACATGTACAGAGGAGGGATAGGGAATGTATCGGTAGAAGGATGATGAGGTTGGGACTGCCAGTCAAGAGGCATAGAGGAAGACCAAATAGGAGATTTAGGGAAAGAGGACATGAAGTTAGAAAAGAGGATGCCAAGGATAGGGTTAGATAGAGACAAATGATTCGCTGTGGCAAGTTCTGAATGGAACAGCCAAAAGAAAAAGACGTGCACACGTAAGTTTGTTTGCAGTTTGTCAAAGCCACACTCAGCCGTGATGACCTCTGGCAGCTCCAAAGCAGTTTTTTTACTTAAACAGTTGAGCTCAAATCTGAAGAAACATGGCTGAGACCTAGTTTGTTATTGAAACATTATTGAAAACCTGTATGTTATATATTAGTAATGTTTTTTTTTCTTCTTTTTTCTATGACTTTGTAAAATTGCACTTTCTAATGGCTCTTTGGTAAAGAAGAAAAAAAAGGGTCCTGACCCCTGGCACAAAGTATTATATTTAAAGATATCCCTTGAGGAGTAATAAAGTATTTTTGAATTGAATTGCAAAATCAGAATACCCAAACAACCATAGCAGCAGACCAGTGTTTTTTCGTTTTGTTTTAATTATTTTGCTATTTATTTTTCCAACATAAATAGAATTAGGTTTTTTACAATTCTGCAAAAAAGTGCAAATAAATAAAAAAGTAAAGAGGAAAATACACAATTTTAGGGTGTCTTTGTTGTGGGAAAGATGTAGCATGCAAAATGGAAAGAGTGAGAGGTTTAAGGGTCAGAAAAAGGATTTAATAAGTAAAGGAGAAAATGGAAAAGTATTCAGGAAATAATAGGAACATTAACATCATGCAGAAAATAGGGAAAAGAGAGCAGCTGGAGAGAAAGGATCTATCTTATTGGAGAGAATTGAACATCGCACTGTGGTTTCCCTTATGGGACAACCACAGACAGAACACGCTCCTCGCTACATTCAGGAAGAGAAAGCTTTGCCAGCATGGAAAACATACAAGAGAAGAATGAGAGTTGAGTGGAGCAGAGAAAAAAAATCATTTTTCCCCAGAGGTGAAGTGGGAATTTTCTGTTGCTGCAAACACTATGTTGTCAGATAGCTGAGAAAACAGAAAGAGGAGAAAGAAAAGAAGTTCCAAAAGAAAAGCAGATTAATGATAGACAAATTGTGAGAAATAGATGTAAAATGTTAAGAGGGAATGAACAGGGGCAATACAATGCAGAAGTCAGGTCATTTAATTGATTAGACACTGTAATGCTGCAATGAAAACAGGCTAGAGTTTGGCATGATTGAATGAGAATGTTTGTCGCTGTTTCTTGTTTTTTTGCTTTTTATGTGAACTACCTCCCAAAAGTTATAACTGAAGAAATTTGTTTGAAGCAGTGTTTGTTTGTTTTTTTATTTATTACAGAACAATGTTTGTATATTTTAAAAATGTACTTAACTTGCCACACCGTAACGGAACGCACTACGTGTTGTTGAATACAAACATAACACTTTGTCATTTCCTAAATAGCACCACAATTTACACTCAATGGTTAGATTCTTGACCCCTTGACCCCGCAGCTATCTTTATCATAGCATGTCACCTTTGAACACCACATTATGTGCATTAGGCTGTCTGAAAGTGTGAATGTGAAAAGTCTCATTAAGCCAAGGTAACCTAAGTGGCAGCGCATTATAGTGCAAGTAAGTCAGAGCCATGGGGTCATCAGAGAGACTCTGATCACAGGTCAGAGTGCACTGCTGTGATCTGGGACATAACTGCTCACCAACACAGCAATAAATACAGAGAAACTCTAACTGCTGTAAAATATGTAGTCATCTCCTTTTGCAGCACTTAAGGTGTATATGTCGGAGACTGTGCATGTTCGTACAAAAGACATTGTGTGCTTAGATGTGTGTCTATGAGGTTTTGCTTAAGGAGGGGAACAAGACGGGGTTAGGGAGGGAATTAAAGACCTTAGCCCTGGGACGACTATACAGCTGAACGTCAATGGTTGAGGCGTGCAGAATCGCACCAGCCTGCATTACAGGGACTGGGGATAGTGGTGCATGAGTGGGAGGGGTGGCTGCTATAAAAAGTGAAATCATATCACTTAGCAGCTGAGTGCAGATAAAGCCGTGTTTGAACTGGGAGGTATAAATTATACATTGTACACACTGCGTTGGGAGACGTTTAAATTATGACAGAGGGTAGTTTTTCCTCCTCGCCTTTCCCTCCCGCACTGCCGTTTCTGCCATGCACTCTCATAATTTTCCTCATTTTGCTCTCAGTGCCACAATCTTGCTCATTTTTTGTTTTACCTCTCTTTCCCCTTACAACAACACCTGCCTCAACAACCCGGTCCAACACACACATGCTCAATCAGTTTCTTTGATTTCTGTTTGGAGGCATTTTATCATAATCTCTCTACTTTCTCTCTTAGGTTTTTGATTCATTCCTGGCTTAGAGCTTCTTAATTACCTGTGGTCCACCCCCCACCACTCTCCTGTCTAATCCAGCGTGCAGTGTTTTTAGTTGCATTCCACACATCAGGAATGAAGGACAAAATAGGACAGAGCTTCATGTGATTTGATCGGTGTATTCTGCTTACAAGTTAGGCTGCTGTTATTTGTGTAACTTTTCTTTAAAGGTGCCTTCTTCCCTCCTAAGAAGTGCGAGATTATTGATCAGTTTATTCTATTTGTTATCGACTACACAGCGCTGTCTCTCTTCTCTCCAGTCAATACTGGAGGATTGAGAGGGTGGGTACCTCCCCTGACCTGACCTGCCTCAGTCTGAGTTAGGCTCCTCCACACATCCTCAGTCATACGAAGGAATTCATACACACACACACACAGAAAATGAATGACTCTACCAAATGAACAAACACCTCTGATCCCTGCTACAATTTTGATAAATATTGAAGTGCTGCAAGGTCAGGCCAGGACAGTGTGTATCTGGTGCTGGCTGATGCTGTCAGGTAAAGGTCTAAATTTCTGTTTGGGTGGATTCAAAGTGAGTCTTTAGGGTTCTTGCGTGTGCAGCACAATAGAGATGGATTGTCTTCTGTAGAGGACATCATGCCCACTCTGACAGAGATCTCACTGGTCTTGACCTGCTGGTAGACACTAATAAAAATGTGTGCTTGTATGTACATAGGTATTTCTATGCTTGCAGAGTTGATTCCTGCATGTACAGGTGTACACATGAAATATAAAAAAGAAAATGAAAATGCAGTCAATGAATCTATTCCAAAGAACAAAACAACAATTGATGGTATTTGAGAAGTAATAGAAATACTCAATGTTTAAGGCTTATAGTGCAGGCGACCTTGAAGATGCACTTGCCTTTATTGCTTGACAAACAGTTCAAATGGACAGTTTTTGTTTGCTTTTTTACTCTGTTTAGTGGTTTTATTTTGTGGTTATGAATTACCTCAGCTCAGTTTCTCTCAATGCAAATCAACATGGTTTCATTTAATAACTTAGTTGATTTATGTCGACCACACTAAAGGCTGCAACCTCTCGCCTCTCCATGGAGTGAGAGGAGATAATTATTCTCTTTTTGACTCACACGTTTCAATGAAATATGCAGACAGCTGGGACAGAAGCAGTTTATCAAAAGGTTAACTCTTCCCCATAGTTGTCTTTGTCTGCAAAAGGAAGCTTTTCCAACAACAGTAGCAGCATTGGATCACTTGGTGTTTTTTGCTGTTTTATTTGGGTATTTTCAGCTTTGCTTTGGTCCACCAGTGGTCCAACACATTCAATTTCAGCTAAGTGGAAACCTGCTGTTGTTTGTCGTCTATTCTTCACATGGTTTCTTAAACAATCATATGACTGCAGACGAATCGCAAAAATTATTCCTGCATTAAGATACTATATACAGGTAACTCACTTTTGTAACATCCACTTATTGAGTAACATTGACACGCAACCAAAGTAGTTTTCATGTTTTGCTGAATTTAGTTTCATACAGTATTTTGAGAAGACTTGAAACAGGTTTCCTTGCAAATATGTACTATGTACTACTAGAGGTGGGCAATATGGGCCAAAAATAATATCTCAATATTATAATATATCAATAATTAGTCAATATCCATTAAAAGGTGATTGGAATTGTCTGACTCATACCTACTTGGAGATTATAATAATGGGCTCAATGTTTAAGGAAAACAATAATTATTTATTGTTTTTAAAGCTTAGCATTCAAGTACAAATAAAACAAAAACATTATCAAACTTAACTGAACTACGATGTAGGGACACTGAAAACGTTCAGATGTAAACATTCAGATGCTTTGCTGTAAGGTAAAATGTGCTGCAGACAAACAAAAGCATACAATACAAATAAAACCAGTAGCATTTGCAGCAAAGTGCTATTTTGAGAAATATTGTACATCATCATCGTCACGTTTATGGCCTTTTTAAACAAACAACTAACTTCAAGCTCTGTCCAGGACTGTACAGCTAACTGGCTTCTCGGCCAGCTCTACGATGCTCAACGATGTGAAATGACTGATGTGGCACACTGCAGTTAGTTAACTAAGTTAACTAAGACATCCTGTAGAGAGCGTTGCTGCACACTGTATTAGACCTGTAAGAGGATGTAAGGAGTTTCCCCACGTTTCAATTGTCACATCGTTAAAACAATAATGACGATATTATCGCAAATGATATATATCACCCACCTCTACGTACCACTTGCAGTTTACGTATA
>JBAMYA010000024.1:9557775-9576953 GCA_037176975.1 Arrhamphus sclerolepis | reverse complement strand
ATGATAACTCTACCAAAACTGTAGCTTTCTGTCATCGGATCTTATACTGAAAAGAAAATGCCTGGGCGTATAATGAGTTGCACTGGTTTGAGTCGCTGAGAGTGAATGACAGTGTAATGCTGGAATAAATTAGTCATGCTGCAACCTTTAGCTGGCACTGGTTGTGGTCAAACTTTACAATGGACAGCAGTTTATACAACACACAAACTTAACCTAGATGTAAATATATTTGATTAAGTACTGATAATGGATAAAACTAATTACTCAGTTTGCACAAAGAAAGGTATTATCATTTTATATCCCTTTTTCCTCAAAGAGCTCTTAATAATATCTTATAACTAAAACAAAGTATTAAGCCCCCCTTTGCATCAATGTAATTAGGAATTTAAAAAATTTGATTCAAGTAAAATAGGCCATTTGTACACAAGCCATTAAGTGGTGCGGCTTTAAATAATGTAGCCCAGATGGAACCTAATTATAGTCGGCATGCTTTGATTTGCGCTTCCTCTTGGAGTATCACTTGGGGCGTCACTTTGGCTTTTCAGTCACCTAGCATTTGTTTTGAAATTTGTGACAATCACAGCCGATTACCATTTGTAACAGCATGCAGCATTTGGTGCCGAGGGAAGAAAGCATGGCCCATAGCTATGCAGGAGTTTCCTTGTTTTCAGCTCAGAACTCTGCTCCTCTGTTCCCCTACTTCATTGCACATAAATGGTAACAACTGCGTACATGTGTTTTGGAGTGGGGGATTGTTAAAACGTGTAAGAAAGTTGTCTATGTGAGAAGACACTTGAATTATGAACATGTGCATGTGACATCATCTGGGGAAAGTGTAGAGTCAGAGGAAGATCAGTCAATTACCTTGAACACATTCCAGAGGCTGTGACAGAGAAGAGAATCTTGCTAAATATCCTAGTTCAATTACGTTTCTCTGCTTGTGACATAATGAGGTAGCCTCACAGGCAAAGGCCACAAGAAAACAATCAAGAAACACAGACTAAAAGACAGGCCCCAAAAAATGTTCTGAACTCGCATAAATTCTTCACGGGGGTGTGTGGACATATATGCGTTCCCTAGCTTGGTTCATTTTTATTATTTATTACAAGTATTATTTATAGCTTTAATCTATCTATCTTACATTTTCCATTACCCAATGTTAATTAAAATCAAGGGAGACTTCTGTTTTCCATTTCTTGTGAATGTGACAATGTTTTTAAAGTAGTTTTATTGGATTGAGTGACCAAATCTTAATGAAGCTACTGCATGTCACTTCATTCATTTAAAGGTGAATCAACAAGCACACACATACACACAGTCCACTTTATTTTTTATATTTATCAGGTAAATACAACATACTCTGCCCATTACATCTCATTGTGCCAGTACAGTCAATTCACTGAAAAGCCCTTATAGTCAGGTACTAAAATTGAGGAGGTTAAAGTACTACTTGTTGGCTGTTTATGGGTTCCCTTCACACAAGATACAGCCCAGTGACATCTCATTGATCTTCACATGTTTTAAAGATACTACCTTGATTTGTGGTGGAGCTGATGTAATTCTTCCCTTTTCTGTCTGTCTCTTGCTGGTCATTGTGCTTCCTTCTCTAAATCAGTGCACATCCCAGCTGTGACAGCATCCATTAGCCTCAACACACTTCAGCTATTAAATGAAGAGTGGATGTAAGTTTTTAAAGGCCTATTTAAGTCTGGATGAGAGTGGGTTCATGTCTGTGTGCAGTCTTGCTTGGAGAAAGGGCTTCATATCAAAGCCTCCACCCTACGGAGAGGGGTGGAGCTTAATGCCAGAGTCATTGTTGGGGCATGGGCTCATCTGCATATTGGCACAGAAACACCCCCATACTGACCCTCAACTGCGATGGGATAGGGTGGAGAGGTTGTCTGTGTTCCAGGGGAGTTCACCGCCAGTTCAGGGTGAACGAGAGAGCGCTGAGGCATTAATTACTTCTGTGGGAGAAAAAAACAAAACAAAACACAAAATAGATGTAAAAACACTTATGAGGGAGAGACCAAAGCGTAGGAAAGGCTAAAACAAGATCACATTTTCTCCAGTTGGAAGCAAATGATAGATTTAAGGTGTGAGAGAGCTGTTCCTTTGTTTCTAGTGATAAGTGTTAGGAAGAAACCAACAAAGTTAACAGGTTTTCTGACAGTGTTGGGTTATTGATTATGATTATTGCCAGGCCAGTAAATCTGACCCAAGGCACTGACAGCCATCTGCTTGGTATATAATTTGCAATGCAGGTCCTTATCTCAAAGTGATCAGGAACCCACATATATGCTCTTACATACACAAAATCCACCTTCAGCAACTAAATCCCAGTTACACTTGCCCCTGATAATCACACTCATAAACACGCACACATGTACAGAGGCCATCTCAGTTTGTGTGTCCAGAGGTCATTCTGATAAACATGCTGTCAGTGTAGCAGTCATCAGAGTCCTGTCTATTGTGAGAGAGTCTTTAAGGTACTTTACTAATTGTATCCCTCCAGTCTCATAGTCTCCTTTTTGTAACAATTTCAGTATAAATAAAAAAGAGAATGTGTGGAAGTTAAAGACAAAGAATAACTTACCATAGGTGAAGACTTGGTTATTTTTTAATAGGAAGAATACACCCTTTAATTTCTAAAGTTTTATATATTTGGGCATTAAAATAATCATGTGGTCCTTACCAGTTCTTAAAGTTTGGTAAACACAAACGGCTAAAACAAAAGTGAAGCCAAATTGCAGAAGCTGTGTAACACTAAGTATATCTTTATTGCTTTCATAGAAAATAAGAGGGTAAGTAGTAGCCACCCGCTGCACATCAAATTCACTTTATTCATTGATTACAATGAATGTGGCATGTTTGCTCATCTCTATAAAAGCAAACCTTATGGCAGTTTGCTGGTTTTGAGTATTGACATGTGTGTTAATACAGTAACAAGGAAGAAAGATCTTCGCAATAATACTCATGAATCTGGGTTAGGGTTATAAGGTCATTACCAAACCATTTGGAATTCATTCTATTAAGTAATATTGTTCATCAATGGAAAATTTTCACAACAGTTGCCAATATCCCCAGAAATGACTGTAACAGGAAATTTACTTTCAGGTTAAACAAGAAAAATAAGAAATACTCCATTCCACAAAACCAAGAGCTACGTCTCGTATTCGACAGGTAGCACTTAGCATGTTAAATGTTATATTTAATGACAAAACAATTAGAGAAGTTTGGATTTTTTTTTTTTTTCTGGCATAATCAGAGGTTTCCCTGTCCTCCATGTCAGAACCATCCAGGTAGGTGAGCTGAGGCAGAAACAGGCAGTTTATATGTATACTGGCAGGCAGTAACCTCGCACAGCATCTCTGTAAGACTTGTTACTTCAAAGTTGAACAGTTCCAAGCTCTTCTTGTTGTCCAGCTTTCTCAAAGTTTCCAGTGTGCTAATGTCTTTCAGTTTGTTGCCATGTGTGAGGTTGGAGAGTTTATCTGCTAAAATATCAAAACCACCTCTGATTCTGTTGTGTCTCAACTCCAGCTTTTTCAGTTTAACTAGTTTAGGTAGACGAAGCTGCATTTTTGATGTCACTCTACAAGTATTCTGTTGGATTAAGGTCTGGGATTGGGCAAAGCCACTCCATAACGTTAATCTTGTTGGTCTGGAACCAAGATACTGTTCGTTTACTGATCCGTCTCGGGTCGTCTTTTTGAAACTCCCATTTCCAGAGTATTTCTTCTTGCCATCATGTTAGGAAATAAAAGCTGTTTTAAGGATTTTGAGCTTGACTAAGGTTTTCTAAACACACTGCTATTATTTTGTATGTACTTCTGATTTGACTCTTCCAGAGGGGTTGGGGTTATCAACTTATTTCTTTTGGCCATCTGTTTTCAAGTTGCCCAGTTGATTTCAAATGTTACTATTCTTTTTTTCCAACCCATTAAAATCAAGTAAGGATCAGACAAATGCAGGTAGAAGCAAAGGAGGGTAAATAAATAAGTGGCTAAATTGAAAACTTCTTATACATTGATATGTAAACATTTGGTGCTCTGTGTGCAAACAGTATTATCCCCTATGAAGAACAAGAGGGCACTTCAATAAGGCTTTTAGCTCCGATTACAGTTGTGTTGTTAAGTAGCCAAGCTGCTAGCTAGCACCAGGAGCAGAAACAAACCATTATCTGTTAGCACTGCATGGTTATTGAGCATGAGCTGAAAGCATGATCTGGTCTCATCGTCAATGCTCCGAAAAAGAGCCAAGGTGTTCTGTCGTAGGGCTAGCTGCCTTTGTGTTTAGAAGCTATCCAACTAAATATCTTGCCTGTGATACCCTAACCCTAAGAAACTTGAGGCACTTGTACCAGATTTCAAGTGTGACTCAAACTTGGGAACTTACTAACCTGAAGGAGGTCAGAGGGAAACCGAGTACTTTTGCCTCCCCCCACCACTGCTAGACCACCTGATATGTTCACTCGTTATGTCTCCTGCTTCTGTTTTGCCTTCCCTCAATCAGTCTTTTTAGAATGAATGACTGCCGCTCCACTGGTTTCACTTAGTGCTCCCATTGTGCATATCTTAGAGTTTGTTGGAAAGACCTCTTTCCATCTCCTCAAACATGCAGTGGTGTTGATTATCAAGTGTCCTCTTGGATAACATATTAAAGCCGTCCCATTGGACAAACAGGTCACAGGCTACCTTGGCTTAATTTTGCATAAAAAAAGGAAACAGTTCATCTTGAGAATGCTGAACCTTGACAAACTTGCCATCTTAACAAATGATTTGATTTTGTTTTGTTTTAATGTTTGTTGCTTGTGTATAGGATACAGTGATAATGATTTGATTATTTTAACATATTAATTTTGCACTTTTTTGCCTGCACATGAGAATAAGCAAAAATCTCTGTGTGTTTGTGCATGTATCTTTCATGTATTACAGGCACAGAGCGGCATGAGCTGACCTCCTGGATGAGTTTCAACTCCATCTTCAGATTCTTCAGGGAGGTGCTGGAGGCAAAAGAAAATGAGGAGCTGGAGGAGACTTCGAATGCTGTCACCACACGCAGCATCTCTCTCAAAAACAATCACCAAGAATTGTAGAGAGCCATTAACAGTGGCTTGGAACACATGGAGATTTTTGAGTGGAGGGTTGGAGAGGAATCATATGTGAGGGTGCAGAAAGTGTCCTCTTTTGTTGTTGTTGTTTCTTTCTGCCTTTTCTTCCGCAGCCTCTCGCCAGTTTTCCTTCTTCACACTTTTCCCTGAGTGTCATTTCTCCCCTCTAGCCCTTTCTGCTTTTGCGCTCACATAGTTCCCTTGCTGTAAGAGACAAGAGTACAGGGTCACCATGTATACATCACAATAACGTTTTGCATTACTTCTAGTTGAGTGCAACTGTCAAAGCAATATGGACCTAAGTGTTAGTGCTTCCCGTGGGCTGTGGCCTGGCTCTGGGTATGGGCCACGGCAGCAGAGATTAAGGCTGACAGGCACTGTGTACAGTGCGCTGTGGTGCACCTCTAATTGTCCTGACATCAGCCTGAACTGAGCTAATGCCCTGCCTGCCCTCGAGTCTGCACTGCTCAGTCTTTCCCCCTCCCCCCTCTCCCTCATCTCCCTGGTCCTAAAGCCTGGAATACCCTGAAAATAGCTCATGTGGTACATCCAATTAATGTTCTATATAATTTCAACCTGGATAATGGCAGGTTTTTTTTTTGTTTTTTTTTTTTGTTTTGTCCCCCCCCCCCCAGAATATACTCATAAAATAAGAGTAAACTTCCATCACCAATGCCCACTTGTTTTATTGAAGGATGCTGTTATTATGACTGCTTCGCTGTCTTTCTTTTGCACACCTGCATTTGACTTTTAAACTTGGTTTTCTCAGTTAGCATTATATACATTGTGGTTATATCCTTTCTTGTGAATTTGTTGAATTGCTAGTCCTGAAATAAGATGACTGCAGTGTTTCATATTTCTGATTTTCTTTTTTAAATAAGTCAATACCTCACAAAGGGAGTGAGTGTTTATTTCTGTATATCTGTGGATTTCCTTTGCAAATGTGTGGCTAGTTAATTTCTCTGTTTATCATGAACTTCTATCCTTTCTCTCCCAGTGTGATATTTTTGAAATTAATGTCTGTGGATGATTGAATGTGATGAAGCAAATAAAACAAACACAACCTGTTCTGATTATGGAAAATTCAGGGCACTGAGCATATTTGAAATCATTTAAAGTCACGCATCAAAATGGGTTTGAGGGATATCTCATTTTAACAGAAGCCAGAACTTAGCTTACAGCACTCATAAAACTCCAATATATTGCCTTACATATGTCAGGAAATTCAAGATTTCAATATTATTGGAAGCCAGAATCCTATTTCCTTTGATGATGTTTTTTTTTTCCATCCTTCTACCAAAGCACTTTTCTTGTATACTTAAAAGTGACAAAGTCCAATCCTTGCTCAGCTGGGCATAATCTGACTGTATGACACAAACATGATGAATATTTTCCAAAGTTGATGTGTTTTATAATCCACTCAAGGATTAATGGAATGCTTTTCTAATGTGTCAAGACATTAGTAAAAATTCAAACTGGATACTGAATCCAGTGATTCCTTAGACACATCGTATACTTCTATTGTCCCTTTTCCAGCATTGTGAAACTCACACACTGTGAAACCCTGCCTGCCTGTGAGTGTGTGTGTGTGTGTGTAGGGTTTAAGGCTTTTGTGGATTATCTTTCTCCTGTAATGAGACAAGTGGCTGATGGCTGCAGGCCTAATTTCCTTTTAATTTGATCCAGATCTCTCCAGGTTTCAGCAAAAAAAATAAGCTTATTATTTGATGAGCTTCATTTCAAGATACCTTTGCTCACCTTTCTGCCATTCAGCTGCAATCAGTTCATTTTCTCTCTGCAATTTGTACGTTGTTGCCTTAGGAATAAAACAAGACTCTGTTCACTGTTTTTAATATCCAACAAGCCATGTATGAACATAACTAAAGATGTAGCCTAAATACAAAGCACAGTCTGCAAATAAAGGGGTGCAATTTTTGCCAATTACACTTTTTGCAGATAGCCTAGTATATTTGTCACATTGGTTTAAGAAGGATCTTGTTTTGTCTTTTTTTTCTGAATCTGAAGTATCCTCCATAATCACATATTCTGTTTTTTTTCTCTCTTTATGTACAATTTCTTTTTAAACGACCGACAAGAAAATCATTTTAAATGCATAACAGTAATAATATGTTTTGACATGATTTAATTTTGTAATTAACCCATTAAAGTTAAATAAAACGAATTTTGCACCTTACTTTTCCTGTGTACTTTTTTTTCCCATAATTATCATTATTATTTTTTACTGTCACATATCCTTCATAATTATCTGAACTATTTTTAAGGACCGCATGCGCAAGATAGTGCGAATTCAAGATGTATTTAGAGGAGGAAAAGAACAAACAGGTGCAATAGTGAAGTGAGAAAGATGCCGCCGCAAAGTGTGAATGAACGCAGCGGGATGAAAAAGTTGAGCACCTAAGTGTAAAATGAGCTTTTTTTCCTGCTTTTTTTTTAAAGTTGGGTAGGTGGGTGGGGGATCTACGGCCTACAACAATCCAACCACATTGAATGCCAAAAAAATTAGGCTTTGGTAAACCCAACAAATAACTACTTTATTTCAGCTGCATAAACTCAAGAAAAGTTTTCCGTTTTAAAACTAAAAGAGCGCTCATAGCCTACTGAGTAAATCTGCATGAAGAAGTGTGTCGGTATGACAAACTATAAACTGTCTTCTTTTTTTTTTTTTTTTTTTTTTTTTTTTTGTTGGTCATTAATTTGAACAAACCGAGCTACCACCAACTCAGCGAGGTTTTACGGCTTCATTTGTTTTCACACAGTGAAACCGATCAGGTCATTAAACGCCCCCTCAATAAATCTTTAGAAATCTTTTCCATTAACCTCCAGAACAACAAGTGGAACCGAGCGAGTCCGCCTCGCACAGCGTCAGGCCGCAGATTAAAGAGGAGCATTCAATCACGCACAGGCGCGCACGACTCATGTAGACTCGAGTCTGTGTCTAAATGTGTGAAATCTGCTGCGGGATACGTCCAACTTCACAGCTCTGGAATACAGACAAGAGGACAACGCTGCTCTCGCGTTAGTGGGGACACCCCCTCCCACCCCCCAAGTTTAATTAAACAATCTGCCACCTGTCCAAAGCAATGATGTAGTGGGAACATAAATTATGACCTCCAGTCTGCTTTCATCAAAGGAAGACGCTTAATAGCTAACACAGTAGGAGATGGTAGGAGCAGGAATGGATGCAGCTCTTGCCTTAAGACCCACTCTCATTCCGTCAGGTGCGGATATATTTTACAGATTTTATGGTAATGTTCGAGGTTGTGAAAATCAAGTTTAAAGCAGCGCCCATCCCTACACAGTGTGGTAAAACTTGAGTGATTGGCATTTGCCTTCTGAGAATAAACCCTTAAAGCAAGAGAGAAAGTTTGATCTGAAGTTAGTCGTGTGGCTTTTGCAGGTATTGTTCTCCGTTCACAGTGCACGAAGACTAAAAGAAAATAAAATAATAATTATAATCACCAGCTGAGAAACTTTGTGAAGAAATCCTACCAAATGGGGGGTCTGTGCCATAATGGCACCTTTCGGGGAGGAGTAGGGGTGGAAACCATGTCATTACAAAAAAAAGAAAAAGTTGAAGGGACCCTTGTCCTGCCACAGGGTGATATTTCAATTTTTACTTCAAGAGAGTTGTTGTTACGCTTGCTTGCTCCTGCCCACTCAGATATGCACACCATCCCTGCAGAAGATGAACTCTTTCCAAAGAGCCGGGCGTTAAGCAAAGTTGGAATGTCACCCTCCTGACAGCCCCCCTCTCACACACACACTCCTTCAGTACTCTCCAGTGGATCACTGTTAGATCACTATTTGCATAATTATATGCTCAGCTCAGAGAAGAAAACTAACCCCCGAATTTTACGGGTCAACTAACTGCAACAATCAATGTTTTATCGAGTGTACTAAGGGAAAACTATCTTTAACAATCATAGGTTCCCTCTCTCTCTCTCTCTCTCTCTCTCACACACACACACCCTCCCTCCCCCCTCTTCTTTTATCAATTCAATTCAATTACATTATTGGCATGACTGCTATCAGAAACAATATTTCCAAAGCAGTTTAAAAGATGTAAATGTACCCCTACCCTCACCTCAAAGAGAGCCGCGCTCTCTTTTTCTCTCAGTACGTGAGCAAATACTTTTTTCCCTCTTAATCTATTGACCGGGAGAATGACTGGCTTAAGCTTGAAGTTGCTTTCAAGAAGTATCCCTTCTCCCTATCCCGTATTCTGCACGCCATTGTTCATTTTTCCCTCTCTGGCAGACTATATACTGTGTTTTTTTTCGTCAGCAAAAGAGGTCTCTAATATGGGATCTGTATTCAAGAGCGCAGGACTGAGCTCACTGGCCGATTTAGACACCAGAGAAACCATTTGAGCCAGTGGAAACAACTCTTCAATCGCCACTCTGCCTCCCAGTCTCGTAAGAACTTGAAGAAACATCTGGGTGCCATAGACATGAAATTTTAGCTGGAACCTTAACTGGCCTTAAATCTTCAGGAAGGTGTTGTAGTGGTGAAAGATGCAAAGTCTGGATACTCAGGTGTCGTGACTCGGGTCCCAAACTGGGATATTGGGCATCTTCAGGATTGTAAAAGCATTTTGGAAAACTTGTGACTTTTAGTGATTTGATATGGAAGATATTTATCCTGTACAACTGAGGAACAACCCTGTGTCATTTTTGAGCAACCATTATGGGGGAAAAAGCACACAACCTAACATTAACCTTGAAAAGACACACAGAATACCTGTTGCCCTGCCGCTCTCACCTGTCTCAGAACTCCTCTGAGAAAACACTGTTACAACCATAATTTGTGGAAATGTGAGAAGCAGAACGACTATCCTGATAAAATGTAATTCCCCAGGTCATAAGAAAATCATTGTTGGCAGACGAGTTAAAACAGCCTTCACAGAGCAAATCTGTCATTATATGATACGAACATAATCAGGATATTCTTGCGGTTATTCCTGTTTTCTTCTCTTGGTTTAGCATTTGTGACTTCCAAGCCACTGTAGCAGGGTTTCTCTGTGTGTGTGTGTGTGTGTGTGTGTGCTCGGGGATCCTGCATATAATACTCCGATTGTGGGACAGCTGCTGGCAGAGCCGTTTTACGGTGTTCACTCCATTTGGCTTTAATAGCAGCTTTTAGACGGACCACCACTCTATCCCCTCACCGCCCCTTCAATTACACCTCCTCTGATACTTTGCTGGCCTAAAGACTCCTGCAGAAAAAAAACACAGTCTGAAATACAATACATTTGAAGAAGGGGCATCGACTTTTAAGATTTAGAGCTGCACTCTCTGATGATCCCAAGGAAGCAATGTGAGGCAGGCAGTGATGACGGAGTGAGCAAAGGAAGTGTAACACAGCTCTGTGGTCTACTTTAACAGGTCACCAGCGGCTTACTGGAGGGAAACTGCTCATTTTGTCTTGTTGAATGGCAGGAGAGGTTCAGGGGCCAGGTAGGCCTGTGTTTGGGGCCTCTCTGGAGCGTAAAACGCCACTGGATATCTAATAACTTAAGAACATCAATGTGCGTTATTTTACACATTTGTCAAATCGCCTATAGGCTATTGTATTGATATGTGCCAATTCGGGTTTTGTTAGATGTGGTGTGATTTGTCCTGTTCGTTGAGACTCAAGATTGACACAAAAAGACGAAAATAGATAACGAATTATCGATACATATATATTTTTTAAACTCAGAGTTTTCTAACATTTTTAATCCTGTCGATTTAAATACAGTTGTTCTCGTCGAAACATCTTGCAGAGTAACAATAAAATGTGTTGAATAATAAAATGCACAAACTACAAAGTACCTTTTTTATTGGAAAGTAATTTCATGGAATTTCCTGTCACTTTTGTTATAATTCTGTTCTGATATACAATGCAAAGTACTACATTAGATGATAAATGTTCACATTAGAAAAATGTATTTATAATGTACCCAGTATATAAACGCGAAAAGATATCGGCATAAACACTATTTGAATTAAAGATTTGTTAAATAATTTCAAACCTATAGAAAAATCCGAAATCATGCGAAACATTGCACAAGGACAATTAAACGCAATAAAAACATAATTGCAAATATATTTTAATCTTTCGTTTAAAACGCTTAATCGTAAATAAATTGGTAAGTTTAAAGTTCGAAATTAAACAATATACGAAGTCTGCTTTTTGTTTGAGGTGATTTTTTTTTCCACTCCACTGAAATAAAAGATCATCACTCCTTCCAAGCTTTTCAACATAAACTAATAACAGCTCCAGAATGTTGTGTTTATTGATCAGCAAATATTAACAAAACACATATTCTTATTTTGAGTGACAATAAGTCGAATTATATCGTGTATGTATAAAACAATTTTTTTTCACTTAAAGCAACGAAATAATAGAGTATTTCCACAAATCCCTTCTAAAATCAATATTGTATTGGAGATGGTGAGATTATCGATTAGTTAGTGGTGAGATAAAAGGCCCTGTCACTACAAAAATGTTACCTTTAAGCCAATCTTAAACCCACAAGAGCAGAGCAGCAACAACAAAGCATACTACTAATAATGATAATAACAATAATAATAATGATAATAATAATAATTCTTATTATTAGGCTATTATTTCTGATTCAAAGACTAAATTAATCTAGAGTCTGCAATTATTCTGAACTGGGTTCTGAATTAATGTAAAAAATGAATACAATAGCTTCAGTTAAATCAAACTGTTGTTTGACAGATTCTTTAAAGTGTAAAAGTTTTAACTTTCGCAGAATTAAGTATTTCATAAAAACAAACAAAACTTTTATTTGCAGAGTAACTCCTACAGTAAACCATACATTCGCCGCCTACGCTCTATTGGGCTTAAAATGCGAGAGAAAAAAAGCAGTGCGGGGCGATATTAAATCACACATTATAGATGAGTTTCATCATGTGGACGCAGCCCTCCGAGGATAAACAGGGCAGTGTGTGGGGTAAGAAAAAAAATCTGAGTTATTATTACTGAGGGAACGGCCTTTCACTGGCAGCAACCTGCATCCTCATTACGTCTAGACCAAAAATAGATGAAGGTCTAAATGAAGTTATTGCCGTCCAATGAACTCAAATTAGCCGGGCCTCACCATGATAGACAGCTTGGGTAAGAAGAGGGAGGCAGCGGGCTTGGAGGGATATAGATGGTGGGATCTGGCAGGTTTTGATGTGTATTTCATGGTTTGTAAGGCCCCTTAAGTGAGGTTGGGTTCATTTTGAATCTGCGTGGCAAAGCGAGTTAATATACTTGTGTTATTAAAGGGCCTGCAGTCACCTTGCAGCCTACTATGTGATGCCTAACCCCTCCTTTCTATCCCGGCGGCTTAGACTGCCTTCCCATCTACTGAGTTTCTTTATCAGCCATTCAAATATAACGTTTCTCTCTCTCCCTGTCGTCCACAATCTCTCCATCCGGTTGAAAAGCTTTCTTTCTTGTCGCTGAGGTCCTCATTGTGTTTGCTACCTGAGTCAGCAGGGAGGATGAAAAGGGGAGAGTTTGATGGAGGAAGGATGGGAGGAGGGGATAGTTTGACATACAGGGAGGGAGACAGAGACGATGATAGGCGAGGGGGGCCCGTGAGGAGTTGAGTGAATTTACCTGCTCCTCCGGTGCCGAAGCTTTGTGTGTGCGTGTGTGTATGTGTGTGTGGAGTTAACGACACAGCGGCCAAGTCTACTTTATTGCTGTTTATCCCTGAAGCAAAAGCTGTCAGGGGGTGACAGATTGGCAGCATCTCTAATCAGTGCCCTCTTTCCTCCTGTCTGAGATCCCCTCTTAACTTAAACCCAGTTCTGATACGTCACAAATAAATTTTAAGTAATTCATTCTTGGGATAATAATACTGAAAAAGCACATGGGTATTAATAACAATAACAACAACAATAATAATAATGATAATGATAATAATAATAATATGTATAGGAGTATATATGTGTGTGTGTGTGTGATTGTGTATATATAACAATAAACAACACGTGTTCAATTAAAGATAGAATATTTATCTGGAATTTTCAGCAAATGCAATACAAAAGGAATTGTTACATGGTGCCATAGTCTTTAATGTTTAAATTACATTGAATAATTTCAAAAATAATGGGAGAATAGAAAGTAGTTATTTAACATTTTATGAGAAAAAGCACCCTTTAGTATCATAATGTTTTTTTTTTAATCCAAATAAAATACACAAATGTGGATCAATGACATCCTTATCAGTCACAGAATATTTTATGTATCTGTAGTGTACTGTATGTAACATCAGAACCTTAGAGCGTGAAACTTTACTTGAACATTTAATCAAAACTTTCTTCATGCGGATCTCACAAGAGCCATGCTGCTTGCCTGTGTAAGACATGATAGTCCTTATGAAAGGTAAATATAGTCAAAGTGATCGCAATTACTTCAAATGCAGGAAAAAAAATCCTTATCCAACACCAACTGTATGAGTCCTGTGCAGTGCCCGCAGAATAACAGTGAAACTATATTTCACTCAGAGCTTTCAGTGGGATTGGTGCTTATCTCGCCAACACAGCTCTGCTGACCTGTACGCTGCTGCATCAGAGGTGTGTGTTTGTGCTGAGGTGTTGACCTGTCAGGGGGGACTTGTTAGGACTTTAACAACGACTGCTGGCGGTCTCCAGATATCCGGGGGTGGCATCGATTTGAAACTTGTCCTGTCTAATTTGATGATAACATCCAGGCTGCCCCGCTACAGTACCATGGACAGCGCACTGTCTTGACCCTGCCTTGCTATCAAATTACCCCCGTCTGGGCCGCGGCGGGAGCCGAGCACAGCACTGTGAGCCGAGTGAGGGAGAGAGCTCTCACCAAAGACAAATCTTCTCTGAGGCTAATACTTACACTTTGTAACTCTGCGGTAAAGCAAGGGGAGCAGTTTGGCGGTTTTCCTTGGTTGCTGTGCCAACTTTCTTTGTAAACCATACTCATACAAAGACTTTATTTCATGTTTTCGATTCTTCCGGGATCCACCCGTTCCAGCATTAGTATGAGAGCTATAGAGAACTATATTATTTTAATGATATTTGAAACGGTTTATGATCCACTTTATTTTTTATTTTTTTGATGTGCATGACGTTTTCAGGTGCATACTCGTACAGAAGTAAGGAAAAGTGCAATATAAAGTCCAAAACTATAGATCCTGAGGTAAAAGATGTGATTTAAGATGTTCCTTAAAGCGGACTACGTGTGGAGTATCAAACAAAAGGTACCAATAATACAGATAACATTACTTTAGGCTGTACATTAGTCTTATCTTTTAATTGAAATATTGCATTAGAGCGCTTACTGGTGTATTTAGTTTCGTATGAACTCATTTTCATCATTTTAAGTACGGTTGAGACGCTTCTTCTTACTCTGTGCCACTCTTTTAAAGCTTTTACATATTAACTGTAAACTTGAAGGAACTCGGGCCATCTTTTGAGTGCTGTGTTGTTACACCCCCTCGCTTGAATCAGCTTCAAGTCTTTACTCATGAAGTATGTTCAGACATCACTCAGAGCATGTTTTGCAGGTTAGAAGGATTTGATCTAGCATTTTCGAAGCAGCCTAAAAGTTTTCATTTGCTTTTACAGACTTTCCAAGTAGGAAATCTCTATCGTTACAGACAGCAACAGTTCTTTACGCACCACTCAGATTTGGAAGTGAAAACC
Source organism: Arrhamphus sclerolepis (assembly GCA_037176975.1). Classification (NCBI taxonomy): domain Eukaryota; kingdom Metazoa; phylum Chordata; class Actinopteri; order Beloniformes; family Hemiramphidae; genus Arrhamphus; species Arrhamphus sclerolepis. The sequence goes on along the minus strand of JBAMYA010000024.1, from coordinate 9,562,133 downwards.
AAAAGAACAGGTACACGGACGTCTGCTGAATGTGTGTACGCATTAATGCATATAAATAGATGCTAAGAAAAGAAGACAGAGAGAGAAAACAAGCAATTTATAATTTTCAACTCTTTGAGAGTTGTTACACCCCATCAGCTGGTGCACACACTGTGTTAACAAGTTGATTTGGGAAGCAGAACGTCGAAAGTTTGAGAGAGAGCCCAAGGCAGTGACGACGAGGAGGATTTGCTGTTGGAGAAAGAGAGGGGGAGAGAGGCTGTTTGATGGAGCTCTACAGCTTTGAGACAGCTTGTTAATTAAAACCCCAAGAGATGAGGCTCTGCAGCCACCGTCCATATCAGAGTACTGCTAACTATACTGACAAGTTACTTAACAAGCATTCGCCTCAATCCCATACCTTTTTTATCACAGGCAAGCAGTGAGATGGGCCATTTTAATTCGTCAAAATCCCACTGTGGCGTTGAAATATCTTGTTTTCTACTTAAGAAATTATGACAAACCTTGGTATTCTCTGTCATTCCAGGGATAGAGCCCAAATAGCGGCTTTGCTTCAAAATCCATGCACATCAGCTTAAATGTGGCAAATTCGATTAAGGAGGGAAAGAAAGGAATGTCAAAAAATAAGTGAATTAGTCTCGACGTTGGGTGGTATTAAATTCTTAGCTTTATATTCAGGAATTAGAATTATTTCTAAAAATCGTAGAAGTCTGGGATTTTAAATTGGAGGATCTGACTTAATGCACATACAAAGAGGAAACAGCAGTCGAGACAAAGAAAGAGGCTACTGTGTGTATGTGTGCGCAGTTTAGTGTTTTCTTTTTAGTTACTGTGCTTTCTGATCAATTTCAATCGAGGTCATCGAGGTTTGTCCCCGTGCATTATTCCACCTTAATTGAACCCACTACCCACCCTTTGCCTGCGGGATCTCGGAGCTATTTCAGCTCTGTATATGTGTGAGATGATGACTAGCTAAGTCCTGAAAAAGAAATAACAAGAGAACCGTAGTCAAACGGTCAAAATGTAAAACGGGTCCATGCCCATTGTATAAAGTTGAACCCCCCCCCCCCTAATTCCAAATAGTATGTTATAAGTACATTTTTGTCAGAGATGTGGATTTGCGGGTGAAACCCGGCTGGGTATGTGTCGTCTGGGAGCTGCAGGTAGAGAGGCCCCTCATACAGTATACAAGCGGACCCGCTGTGCAACACTACCCAGGTTCCAACGGGGGAGGAAGTGTGACCGTGAAGGGGGGGTGGAAGTCAAGAGCAATCTGATAAAACAGCTTAATCAACAGTGAAACCTTGTTTGCGGGTTGGGTGTCTTTTCTTTAAAACAAAAACAACAACAACAAAACAAAAGAAAACAACAAAAACAAACAAAAAAACTAGCAAATAAGGTCCCGCTCTGCTTCTGCAGCTTTCTCTGTCCATAAGACTGCTCTTTGCATGCTGTGTAAAACTTCCCCTTTATTTCATTATTTGCTTTTGAACCGTTTGTGGTGTCACAGTCAGAAAAATACAGTATTCTCGCATTGTCAGTGGATTTTGCTGTAAACAGGTTGGTTTTCAAAAGGTCTAACAGATGAAACGCTTCATATACTCCAAAATAATCCCCGCGATAATTCTTTTGACTTCATTTTTATATGATTACACGTTATTATTTTAAACGTTTTCATATGTGGAACAAATGAAGTCACAGTGAGAGGGAAAATGCCCAAACTACCATTCACAGTCCACATGGGTTGCACTTGCAGTCAAATAATCTTCTGCATCAAAAGAGAGACACCCCCCACCCCCCGATCTGTTGACAAATTCAAATAAAATGAGCATTAGTTAGTTTCTTTTAATAAACGACTAACAATTGCAACTATCTTTTTTTTCATGTCTTTTCAAATGTCTCAGTCAGACACAGGCTATATCCTAATTGTTGCAATGCATCTTAATTTTTCAAGACAAGGAAGACGGTGCACAGCACAATGAAAAGGAACAAAAACAAAACAACAAAAACAAGAAACAAATAAAATATTTAAAAACTTGATTCTTTAGTGCAACAGATGTTCTTTCCAAATGTGTAATAAGTGTGTGTTTCTTTGTCACGGACTGCCGTATTAAGGCTCCTGCACCTGATCTGCTCGCGCTGCTCTGGAGCCATGGCGCTTTTTAAGACAGCTGTAAAAGGCTCTCCGAGTCTCCAACACATTCATCAACGTCAGACACCGACAAGCCGCTATTTAGTGAAAGTGTAACTGCAGCAGTATATCTAAGAGCAGAGAGGGCCACTCAGCCCACAGAACAATGATCGTTATTCCTGGAAAATAACCACTTTGAAATAAACCACGAAGTCGCAACGATGGCAGCTCCAAAAGTGTAAAATGCAAAATTATATGAGCGATAAAATTCGTTCAATTTGACAATTTTTAATGTGGAAAGGCAATTTGTTTATGCATGATTGCCTTTCCTATAAATAACGTTTTACAAAATAATGAACAGATTGTGTGCAAATGAACATGAGCCATTTCTACTGTACACATTCTCCCATGGATTTGGTTCCCGATTAAATTTTCAAATTAAGTTTGACTCTACTTAAATTATAATAATAACGATAATGTTTTTTATCACTATTATTATTGTTATTATTATTACAATTATATCTGATTTATTGATTGTCTTTTAGAGCATTCAAATAAGGTAATGTTTTTTTTTTCCACAAACACAGTATTGGTTCATAGAACCATTTAATGCACAATAGTCGCTGTTTTTGGTCGATGCGATTGCAAAGCTTAATCAAATAAAACGCCAGTCGACACAAGATAATATCATTACAAAAGCCCCCGACTTTTCACAGCGTTAGAGTCTCTTCAAAGTCGGCAGCAGCGGATGAAAACCCTTTCAAAATTCCTTGTCGTGGAAGAGCTGCTGTGCCGTGGACTGTGGCTGGGAGCACGGTGCAGAGACAGAGAGAGGAGCGCACAGGGCGGCAATTTTCTTAGAGGGTCCAACAACGCAGAGCGCCATCTAGCAAACTAAGGCAGAAACAATAACAGCACGGAGGGTCGGAGAGGGAGGCTGCTTTTACGCACACAGAGGCTCAAGAGGGACTCTATGAGAAAACGTCGCTGTTAAGCGCTCTCAAAACTTTAATTCAAGACATTCAACGTTCTCGGCTCTGCTGTGCACGTTTTCCCTCTGGTAAAAGAACAATACCTGATGTAAAACGAAGTAATTAGTGCTTTTAATTCTACACCGAATCAAAGTTGAATGTGACTGTGAAGGGTCAGGATAGAGACGCTGATCATCAGTGGCCAAACTCAGCATGTAACCCTCATGTAAAAATGAGTGATCAACTGATCGAGCTCTTGTGATTCTTCCTTTTGACAAACTCAGTTGATCCCGTCACTATCAGCGTTTTGTCGAGGATGTGTACGTGTACACAATGAATCTTCTCCTCAATGAACAGTCGCAAACTAGTTTTATATAGACAGGCAAATATGTTCTTCTGAAAGAGGTGAATTTTAAAGAAAGAAGAATACTGTCATTAATGTGCTCTTAATAGTTTCCTCCTTTTGTTTTTATTTCATGCTTTATGTCTTATACAAAGACACAGCTAAGACTGTGACTGTTCACAGCAACATAATTTGCTGATAATGATGGTGCAATAACAGCAACGTCACAGCAACGCCACATACAGTATAAGCAGTGATAATGATGGGTATTTGATAGCAGTGGTAAAAGCCAGATCACGAGTTAAGAGGCACAAGCTCTATTAATGTAGCAATCAATGCAGTGTAGTATATCTGAAATAATCCAGCTTCACTGTGCTTCATTCATCCAGCATACCCTGCGTGTCATTATTCATCTAGTTCATTTTAGCATGGAAAGGTTACGTAAACCAAAACATGTCTGACACTCCAGATCATTTCAGGAGTAAAATTAAAAGACTTTTAGGAGATAATGTCCAGGCATCATGTCATATGAAAATGTACCTTATGTGTTTACATGACTTTAGCAATAACATTTAATCCACTTTTTAAGTTCATATTTGTTCATTTTTTTATTCGCATATCTATTATCCCTTGCCGATCAGGAATTTCCCCGTTCCCCCTACTCACACACACGCACGCACACACATATCAACTTCCTGTGCACGAAAAAAAAGTATACTGCAGAATAAACTGACCACACTGTTGATTGTAGGATATTAATAAGCTTCAGGAATATTTATATTGAAATTTCATTTTATTTCATTGTAAGGTAGATACCTTATCTCTCTCTCTCCCTCTGTGTGTGTGTGTCCAGTGCTTTGAGGGCATACAGCTGTACGAGTTAGCATAAGTGTCAGTCCGTGCACACGTACGT
>JBAMYA010000024.1:9544807-9555289 GCA_037176975.1 Arrhamphus sclerolepis | reverse complement strand
AGATAGATAGATAGATAGATAGATAGATAGATAGATAGATAGATAGATAGATAGATAGATAGATAGATAGATTAGAATATTGTAATCATAGAGAAACTGAATCAGTCTATTAACTAAATCCTCAGTAAATGACATTGGCTTGTGTTTCGCATAGAGGTTGGACACCTGCTAAAAAGCTTACCAATTCATTGTCAGTGGATAATATAGGAAAGGACTACCGAGGGTGTGGGCTCAGTGGATTATATCTTTACACGCATTATTCTGCTTGAGTGACTGTCTGAAAAACCGCACAGGAAACAACAAAGATTGGTCAAGCATGAATGCGGCCTGTGTATTTTGTCTATATAACATATTAATCCATCAAACCATGAAAAGAGGGGTGTGGTGGGGGCATTTGAGGAAAATATTTTCAGGGATTTCTTTCAATGTTAGAATATCCTGAAGTCGAAACTACACTTCTCGCGCAAATTCCAAAGGCCCCACATCAGTGTCCCCAACTTTTTTCTTCTTCTTCTTCTTTCTTTCAACCAAATTGCATTTATTTATTTATTTATTTATTTTTTAAAAAGTATAATGCAGCGAAAGTGGGTCACCAATAAATGTTGCCTCAGCGTTGTTGTAATTGCAACAAAATGTTGCTGAGTAAAAATTGAGGAGCTCGCCGACTGCGGTGGCACAGTCACACACCATCTGGAGTGTATTAGGAGGAGAAGCCGTAAATATTGCTGGAAAGCCCGGGCGCTGTCAGGTATGTAAGCCCGGGCCTTGCTGCTCGGCCTCCCATATGTTGACATAATCCGACTGTCAGGGTGTCTATTAAAACGTGTCTGAATTTAATAAATGAACACAGTCGTTAAATTCGATTTGTTGTGCTGGTGTCAATGACTCCCAGCGTGTTTACTTTTTTTTTTTTTTTTTTTTTGAGGGGTGGATTATGAGAGGATGGGAAGCTGCTGGGCTCATGGGAAGTTATCCCAGCTCTGGGGCTGCTGTTGTGTTTGGAGAAGAAGCAACAGGTTTCAAGTCGAACTTTCCCGTAAATTTCATGAATTTTTCTTCTCATATCATTCATTCAGCCTCTTGCATCTGTCATCATTCGGTCTATTCGCCTTTTATGACAGCAGAAGTTTGGAGCTGAGAGGCAGAGACGTCTTCTTCAACTTTGACAGGAAAGGAATTACGAGTTCCTCCTGAGCTGCAAACGCTCTGTTACATCCGATTCACTCTTTCCACTTTTAAAACAAGCATTTCCTTTCTTCCTTTTCCTGGTTGGTACTGTGGTTTATTCCACACATGTCATCTGAACACCACCGTTCGTGCAAATTACTGTTGAGAAAAGTCGCACTTTGGAGTTTTTAATTCCACGTGCTGATTAATTCCTTGATACAGACATTCATTTAAAAAACGACACAAAAACAACAAAACGTCCATCCTCTTTCACTTTTTACGTATAGATACCCCCCCCCCCTTTTTTTTCTCTCACACTTCCCTCTGTCTTCCTCACTCCCCCTGGCTTTATTCGTTTCAGTCCGAGGAACACACACGAACACTGGCAACACACACACTTAAACACACACACAGAGGAAAGTCAGAGAGAGAGAGACAGCGAGAGAGAGAGAGAGAGGGAAAGAGAGAGAGAGACAGAGAGAGAGAGAGAGAGAGAGAGAGAGAGAGAGAGAGAGAGAGAGAGAGAGAGAGAGAGAGAGAGAGAGAGAGAGAGTGAGCGTCAAAATGATCCTTACTTATTTTCCTTTTCCTCCCATGAATCTTCATCCATCCATCGCTGACAAGGCTTGACTTGATCCAACCGCGTCTTCCTCCTCAGAGCTAAAAAGTCCGCAGTAAAGTGCGCTTTAATTAATATATTGCTGGGCTATGTCCCGAACCCAGAAGCTTTAGAGAGGGGAAGGGGAGTGCAGATTGAGACATATTGAGCCCGCTTTAAAAGGATCATTTCATCATGTGGGTGGTTGGGACACACAAAGTTTGGACCCGTGACTGGCATTCCGGAGAGACATGCATATTTTAAAACAACAAAGCAAGACAGAGACCGGGGGCCCCGGGGTGGGAGGGGAGAAAACTTGGAAAGAAGTTACTATCAGATGAACAGCTGTCATTGTTGGGGGAGACTTGAGCGCATATTAAGATATAGTTGTCTGAAAGAAGGAGCTTGTCTGAACCATGTCATTAGAGGTCTCTATATTACTTTGTAAAATCCGAAGAGTTTTCAGTTATTCTATCAAGGATGTTCATTCAGTTTCTATTATATAAGCCCAGTCATAAAAACACAACACAACTTTTCAAAATACAAATATTTTGCATTTGCCATCAGGTGCGTCATTAATTCCACATATTTTGCTGAATGTATGATAAAAAAAGTTTAAAAGAAATGAACAAGTTTTTAAAAAAATTAAATAAAATACATTAATTTAATTTAAGCTGTTTAAATCAATGCTTAAATATATTTAACTTTTGTTAAACAGTCATGATCAGGATATTTACCCTCTCATACCGAATCTATACAGACTGCAGATTTATTTTAACCTAACATATCTAAGTAAAAGCAGTTAAGGTTGTAATTTAAAACGTCCATTTTGTCACGTCACACACAATTGTATCCCTCTCAAGCAAAGCCGGTGTGCTTAGCGCTGTCACTTCTGCACAGCTTTTACAACATCACTCCCCCCTTTTTTCTCCGCTTTACTAGAAGCTTTTTCTTTCTGGTGCAAGGGCTCCATTCTTGCAAAAGGAGTGGAGAGGGCATAAATAAAAATGTGCTGGCTGTGACGAGAGATCTGTCCGCTGGAAATGAAGGGCCAGGGGAAGAAGACAAAGGGGGGAAAATGCATGCAGTGGTGTAGAGCTGGATATCTCTGTTAGTTGTCAGCGTTTAGTCCATGGCTGTGGAATGCTAATGAGTGAGGTCTCTTTCCCTTTCTCTCCTTCTCGTTCTCAGTCCCCCTCCTTCTGTCCACCCCGCCTTCTCGCTCTCTCAGGGAGAAAAAGCGGATCGATAGCTGACCCGATGGTTTTGGCCAATGCTTTATTTATCTGGCCAGGCAATGATATTATCAGCCTTGAACGTTATATACAGCAAACGTCTTCCTAAATCAACACAAAGAGATCCGCTTACACAGCGATCCGGGCTTTCTCACCATCACCTCTCCCTCTCTCTCCCTCTCTCTCGCGGCGAGAGCACATACGCTTACGTACGTTTGTGGATACACGCTTTTTACGCACGGGATTGCAAGGAACTTGCCCGCAGACAAACACAAAAACCCCAGAAGAAGATACAAAAATCACTGGACTGCCTGACACACGCGCTCGCGCTGTGACAATCGTGCGTGTGCACCCATGCACGCGTCCGTGGGAGGCCTCCCCTTGTGTTACATTCACAACTGGGCTTTTTTTTTAATACCCCGAAGGGCTGGATTTCATCCATGGCTTGAAGGTTGCCTATGTGGTCTGTGGACAGATCTCAGCGCACTGTAATCACACGACATGCCTCTCCACTGACTGTGTTCGGCCAGTACAGCAAGAAACTGAGAGTGAATGCGGAGACACAGCAAATAGCTCACAGAAATCACTTTAGTTTCTCATATTAGTCCTCGCTGTGCGGTTCCACACATTTTTTTTTTCTTTTGCAAGCTCGCCTGGATGAGTTACGGAGCAAATACGGCGAGGCACTTGTCCTCCATGTGATGTCATCCTTTTTCTCTTTTCTTTTCTTTTTTTTTTTAACGCACACTATACGACTACATGAGAAATAAGCCGTGTCACACTTCAGAGGGGCCCCCATTCATACACGCAGCCGCTATTTGGAAATTGTTATTGTCTCAAACAACAGTATTTGTCAAATGTGACCGGTAAAACCGAGCTACTATAAGTGAAATGTAGTGACGTGTGACGCCAATAGGACATTTCCACCGCAGCAGAACACTGCCGGTTTGCATTGAGTTTTTTTTTTGCGAAATAGGCTCGCTGACAACTTAGGATAATAAATGTTCTCTTTCAGACAGATATCTCAAACGTGAAATCGCACCCAGCTGCTTGTGTAAAGCAAACAAATAGCCCCCCGTGTTAGGAGTCCTCCACTTGTGGTTTGATGAATGAAACCAGACAAAGGTAAATGGTTATTTAACTCATTTTGTAGTAACACTTTGGTAACCAGAGTTTCCGAAATTACAGAGACACAAATGGACCCTATAGTGTAGCACATATCCATCTCCCTTCCCCACCGCAGCCATGAGCCACTCTGACAGTGCATTTAGTTCTCTCTTGGTGCATTTTACTTTTCCTTTTGTTTAATTAAAATTAGCTGAAACTGCAATCACACGAGAATATATTTGTTAATAAACGAATGAATTAAAAAAGGGAAAACATAGCACTTATTTAAAGCATATATTTGCACATTTGAAATGCTACATGATTAACGAATTTAAGCTCTTGTAAAAGAGAGGAGAGTCATAAGTGGTCCAGCCTAAATACAAAATCTCACATTTCCTAGAGCCCTCATGTGTTTTGCCAGTATTGCCTATACTGAAACGTTAATTAGGAACACATGCCACCATTTCATCTGTTTTTGAACTACTGCTTTATATAGCCTGCAGTGTAACAATTGTATAACAGAATGCTCTCAGCAAGAGGATAAAAGAGAGTTACTCTGGAGGGATTCTGAATACATTATGTGGAGACAAGCAGCTGAAAGCTGCGTTTAATAACCCAGCAAACAATTTAGTCCGCAGCTACATAAAACAAAAACGACCTAGACTGTTGTGATGGCCGTGGTGAAGCCATATCCATGCATTTGGCACAAAAAGATGGGGGAAACCCCTCCAAAAAACATCGAGACTATTCTTGTCATCTAGGAAGGAGTCATCTGGATCATTGGAAATAAAATAAAAATGATTATAAACAAATGAATCAATGAAATGGTTGAAGATACAACGTGGAAAGAGTTCCAATATTTCTGTTAACGTTTTAAGGTTGAGTTTTAGATATCACAGGTTAATGTGTGTGTGTTTAATTTCTAAAATACTATTTATTTCTTTATTTGTTTGTTTTACACTCTGTCTTATACTATCAAGCAGAAAGGAAAGCAAAGTAAATTCTCAAAGAGAAGAACAACTAACAAAATAAGACAAAAATATGTATATTTAAAAGAATAACGCATTTATGCTTTTCCAGTATAGCGGGCAACGCGCATGACCAAGCCTAGCAAGTCAATGTATTGTACAACATTGAGGAACAAACATCATTCACAATGCACAGATGTGTTTGAGATCATCTGAGGACAACCTGAAGCCCAGTCTACATTCTTCCTTAGCACCAACGTATTAATATTGAACGAGACATGCTGTACAGACAAATACATGCAGTACAAACAAATAACAATTATCCTTTCAATAATCCTATATTTGACAAAATAAATCTCATACAATAAAACATGCCACAGCAGCTTGTATCGTGTTCTCCTGTCCCTTATCACAGTCAGCAAAAGAAGATGTGGGTAACATGGCACACAAGAAACACGTCAGATGACGAAGAGAAACTTAATAAATGCCAAGCCTAAACTCCATTTTCCTCCCCATATCACGTTCCAATTTTTTATCACATTTTATCACTCTTGGTGTGAGTCTAGTGATCTCAGTCGGCGATTGGTTCAAGTAAATAACTGGGCTTCCTTTGTCGTTTTTGTGAGGTAAATGATGACAGGAAACCCGCGCGCAGAGACACACCAAGGCAAGGACAGAAACTCAGTGTAACCCATCTAACACACTGAGGACTTATCGATGCACTCATTACACTCAAACCAAGGCCACATCTCTCTCTCTGTGTCTTACACACACACACACACACGTGCGCGCGCACACACACACACACACATATACACACACACATATACACGCGCACACTTGACTTCCTTCTACCACGTTTCTCCTCTAATTCCTCTCCATGGTCTCTCTCTCTCCCTCCCTCTCCTCCCTTCTCTCGTTCCCACACAATGCATCACACTCGGTGTTCCTATCGACTGGCTTACATGCTGTAAAATACATTTTCCAGATTGATCACGCATATCACAGCAGCTTTGCAGCGGGGCCTAACCCTTTTGCCAAATGACGCCCACATCAATACCAAGGCATGCAATGCACTATCAAGGCAGAGTTTTAAAGAACGGGGCTGAGGGGGATATTGTTTAGTTTGTGGAGAATCACCTTGATTAAGCCACGGGGGGAGAAGGCTAGAGGTGGCTGTGTGCAGTATGCAAGCTTCCCTTGCTGTCTGGGAAAATATTAAACATTGATGCACTCACAGGCTGACAGAGAACTCACTGCTTCTTCACGTCTTGTGTTCTCTTCTTTGTATCCGCAATGGCACTTATTTCAGTGGGTCTTTCAAAGCATAAATTGTGTGCCTATTGTGTTATTACCACACTTAATCCCGCCTATCCCCTCGTTTTCACGAGGAGGTATAATAGAAGCAAATAGTGTGTTCAGAATCACATGTTTTTGACTCAATAACTGCAGTCTTCAGTTGCGCTCTTAGAGGTCAGGAGCGCACAGCAGATCCCCTTTGATGGTGTGAAATAAACCCGCACCTTGACATTTGCTCCCAGGAAAAGGCTTGAGAATGAGACATTGTTGCCTATTTCTTTTTTAATAGTACAGTTACCATCACACAACTTCATCAACCGACCGTTCTGCAAAAAGCTGCATCATGGAGTAAGCAAATTGAAGGCAACAACCAATAAAATTCAAGAAACAATGAAAATTTCCAAGACGAAACAAACAAAATGTATTTGAAATGATATATTAAAAGTGCTTTTGATTTTCATGTCTCTCCTCTTTGACTGATGATCGGCTCCACACGCACTCACAGCCCGGGGAGAAGGCGCCCCAGACGTCCTGGAGTAAAAATGTCAGTAAAAATGTCCTGGAGGTCAGTTTGCTGCTGTTGCAGGTCCATCGTTTCAATTGAAAAAGTTCAACCATCAGTGGTGATATTGTCACAGCGATTAGACTGTTTCTTATTTTGTCTAAATTTCTTTATTTTTCTGTTTTTTATATTCTCACTTCAATTTTAATTCTTGGAGAACATAGCTTCGACAACATATATCGCACTCATTATAAGAAGCAAAAGGTTATATCAAAAAATTATTAGTATAGAATCACAGAAACCCTGGTTTAGAACCAGAAAAAATACAAAACAGAGAGGTACATAGACACAGGACAATTCTTATAATTGCTTGGAAACATTAATTTCCTGCTAAGTCTTGATTCTTTTTTCTTACTGCGCATATGATGTTTTTCATTTTATTTGTATTTTTTTACAAAAAAAAAAGAAAATAAAGACTAGTATTTTACAAAATGAAGAGTACTGTTCTTGAAGATGAGGGTGGATTTACACAGGTGTAAAGTCCAGTTCCAATATTTTTCTGTACATAACGTTATCCATCACAGTCCCAGAAGACAGAAAAAAAGTAATGTCTTCCAAGTTTCTCAGAAAATGTCCTATATATAGTCTTCTTGAAGAAGGATGGGGCGAGGGCTGCTGTATTTTGGTCCTTTTTCCTCTCTTTTTCCACTTTCAAATAAGGATCATTGGATGGACATGTAAGGCCAGTTGAAGCTGCTCCCGGATAATAGCATATCCCTGATGAGGGTTTCAATAGGAGTTTTACCTACCAAGCGGACGAAGAACAGCTGCTCGATTACTGAAGAGGAGACGGTGCGCAGCGAGGGCAGCCGCAGCAGGAGCTTGCCAAAGCGGCTGGGTTGGTTCGGGTACTGGCTCCTCACGTATTCCTCCAGAGCGCACTGGGATTTCTCCTGTAGGCTCTCGATGTGAGCAGCGTCTGACAGGCCACAAGCGTCTGAAGAACAAACACCAAAAGCACTGTGATTAGAAACCTCGTTTTCTTCCCCCCCATGTTGTAGTTTTGTTTTTTAAGCCTAAACTCCGGTGTGATGAGGAAAAGACACCAAATGCAATTCGTTTCTTATACGTTTCGTGAAACACATCAAAGAACACGCCTGCGTGAAACCTTTGAGAGAAGTCGAAGAATAACTGTATGCTAAAAATATATGATATATTTCTAAGTATGTCAGGTCACCAGGCTGGCAGAGAAGTGCATCTGTGAGGAAATGGCGATATCTCATATGGCTACACAAACTATTTTTGTTACACTTGTTTATGAAGGCATAGGAAGTCAAATTACAGTGCTAGTGAATTCGCCATTTTCTTGGCACATTTCAAAAACAAAGCCACATGGATATTCATTTATTTATTTATTTATTTTTGGTCTCAACTGAGCTTTGCCAAGCGCACACCTTGCCATGCCCAATTTACGTCCTGCAAAAGCTCCCTGGCTATCATTCAGCACCCACCATTACGTGTTATTGACAATGTGAAATGAACAAACAAGCTGCCCAAACATGCTACATCAGACTGAGTGAGGGGGACTGTCATGCAGAATAAACAGGGGATGCACAACTCAGAGGAGGGTATTTCTGCCAGACTTTACGGCAATCAACACGAATATAGCGCTGAATGTCAGAGTTGAAGGCGAGTAGAGTGAGAAATAATGGGCAAACAAAGCGAAGGCGAAAGGTAGTCTGCAGGCCCAAAGGCCGCTGTTCTTTATGCCTGGACTCCGGGGATAGTAGGTATAAGGCAACGTAAACGGCACTGATGAATGTGAAATTACACCGGATGTAATGTGACCTAATTACTCTGCAGTAAGCTGTTAAGTGATTTCACTGCTCTTCTCTCCATAGACCAGTCTTGGCCTGTTTTTTGACGTAGCCTATAGGACAGGCTGCATCGCATTTTTAGAGGGGGTGAAGTCAATAGTTACGAGGAAGCGACGTAAAGTCTCAAAAAAAACAAACAAACAACAACAATAAATACATGAATAAACGTGTAACAACGCAAGCGAGACGCGCCTGGTGCTCACTGGTGGCCTCTGCAGCAAGCTCTAACGTAGACAAAAGCATACAGGGCTTGTCAGTGTCTTTACATGTTTTGTCTGTTGTAAAAGAATCTGTTTTCTCCAAAGCCAAACGTGCGTCTTCTGCTGCATTTCAAGTGTCGTAAACGCAAGCAAGCGTATCCACTGGCATATTTGCTCCGACAAGAAGACTGAGCTGTCCGCAGCAGATTCTGTCTTGAGCATGGCTTTTGTGGAAACTACACAAGACAAAAAAACTGCTTTGGTTTTTAAGCACTATACATTAAGCAGTGGACAAGGGCTTTTAAGCCCATTCTTAATTTCTCAGTGCTATAACTCACTATGGCCAGACACAATAACCTTATGAACCCGGAGACAACGCTGGGATCTCGGGGTGATTTAATGTGACCTCAGTCTGGCCGGTCAGAACCTCATGTATGCAAATCCCTTTGGATTAAAGCTGAGTGTCTCTTTTAAAATCTACACCAATCGATATGGTTTAAATTAATTACATTTGGGGGGGAACCTAGTAGCCTAAAACAGAGTAATTATCTAGCATTACTTTTGCTTTACAATATAAGGAATTCAAAGCATAACAGAAAAAAAATGCTGCAGTTGAATGCATGCATAAAGAGAAAGCTGGTTATAGACACCCCACAGCTCTCCATAAGGCCTCCCTGCAACCACTGCACCCCACAATTTCAATAGGCTGAGACGTGGAAGCAGATAGTTTCCAGATCTAAACGGCTATTTTTGCAAGTTTGCAAAGGCACACAGCATAGATAGCACGTGTGGGTAAGGAACTCATGGAAGACAATGATCCAGATCTGTAGTGAAATAGTTTACCCTGGCCACTATTATTTATGCATCAAATACTGACAAGTCTGGTGTTATTGAAGGCAAACAATCCACGCTGATCTTGGCAAAGTGCCACGTGACTTTCTATTGCCGACAGCAGTTGTAGCCTATCACACTAACTAAATGGTCTGTTAGAAAACATGGGTCATATTAAGGTGCATATGGATTTTCTCTGGGCGGTTTGGGGTGAACACAGAAACGTCGAGCAACTGAAAGGTATGGTCTTATTCGTCCCTGCGCTCAGTTATAGATACAGGATGCGCAGTCATTATCAGAAATCGTCACATGAACGACAATGAGTGACGTGAAAGTGAACAAATAAAATATATTTGAATAAAACATATAATATATATGTCTATATATATATATATTTACTAAGCAGTACTTTTCTTTTCTTAAAGTAATTAAAAAGTGAGACCTTCATAGAAAAAAGAGCAAAACTAAATTTGAATGTGGGTTAAATCTGAACACCACATCTGAGTTTTTATTCACAAGTTTATTGAACACCGAATTTAGAGTTAAGATAATTTAGTTCCTGATTATATCCATTTTATTATGACTATACACACATTGTTTGCCACATAAAATATAAATAGTAATTATAATATAATATAATATAATATAATATAATATAATATAATATAATATAATATAATATAATATAATATAATATA
>JBAMYA010000024.1:9522313-9540486 GCA_037176975.1 Arrhamphus sclerolepis | reverse complement strand
TTCCGGTTTGTCCCAAACCTAAATTCACGTGGACGCAAAAAACGGGGAAAAAAAAAAAAAAAAACAACCAAAAAAAAAAAAAAAAAAAAACAGAAAAAACAACCTTTTTGTTGGAAAGACACGCGATCCAAAGTGCTGCGGAGATAAATTCCTTTCTTCCCCTTGCTCCTTTACACTCCCGTCTTCGTCGTATTGGAGGGGAGGAAAAAGCTGAAGAGCTGGATTTTTACATCTATATTCTTAAATAAAGCTCATCATCTCGCCCAGCAGCGAAAGAAAACCGCGTCGCCGAATGAAGTGCCCATGTATAGTTTCACCTCTCTCCGGCAGGAGGAATGGAGATACGAAGAGAAAAGATTAAAAAAAGAAGAGGAAAAACACCAACTACTAATAGAATATGCAAGAAGAAGGAGAGACCCAAAAAATGAATGCGCTTAAACGGGAGGACCAGCAGAGCAATGTTTCCGAAACGGGGGATCTGCGCGAATGTCTGTATATAGTGAACTTTGACACTACTATTGAAACTGACACGTTTCTATGGAGATCGCTGCGCCTTATATGGTGCTCATGTCAAGGAGCCAAGAGAGGGGCTGCTGGAGACTGATAATCAAAGGCGACTGACTGGCCAGAGCCCTGCATAGAGGAGGAGGAGAGGAGGGGGAGGGGGAGGGAGGGGGGGATTGAGGAAGAGAGAAAATGGGAGGCTAAGGTTATAGCCAAGCCCTCTCTTTCTCTCGATTGGTTAGAATCCCCCTCCGTTCATTCACTGCAAAAAATGCCCGTCTCAATACTCATCTGGTCTCGTGTTCACATGCAAAATGTTATATTTTCTTTAAACCCAACAGGAAATAATCAAGCGCAGATTGCAGAGTGTTACTTGTTCATATCACCCTATCAGAGGTTAGCAGACTTATTTCATTTAGCCTATTTATTTATTTGCAGACAATATCTCGAAGTAAAGCAATATTTACAGGAATATTTTTGTTTTAGATATGAACTGTGTATGTACGTTTATAGTGATGGATCGGTTGGCATTCGAAACAAGTCGAAGCACTCTCACGCTCAGATGGAAAATTCAATCCGTTGTCTTGATGCATCCAAGATTTCCAGACTCTGAGCTGGACTGGCTGCTGTGTAGGGATGCATACTTTTTGCAGTGTAGCCATCTAAGACTGGAGGGGCCGGGGGCTCTGACAGGCACAATTTACATTGAGCTCGCCCCGCGCTGCTATTTACTTTGAAACCTGATTAGTATGGGCCGTCTATTGTCACCAAAAAGAGGAAGAAACCCTGGATAGAATAGCGAAAAAGGAAAAAAAAATCGGGGTAAAGGCAAGAGGGGACAAAGCGTTTACGCACGACAAATAAAGCAAAAGCTGTGCGCAGCGGCGAAGGGGTGAATTCTGACTCCGAAATTCCCCAAAGTTTCAAAATGGTTTGTCATGGACTGTTATCTTTATTATAAAAACTAAGTCCTGTCTTTAGTAGGATGAAGTGGATTTGTATTTTCACACGTTGTTTTTGTCCTTGGCATGCGCATTGCGGTATACATCGTCATGTGTAACTGCACGGTCCTCTTCATTAAAACTTACGTTTTAGTTTAAAATCATTTATTAACAATGGGGGCATGTCAACTGTGAAGAATGATGCACAGAGGACTGTGTTGTACAGACGGCGTGCCTTGTCAGCGCTCGAAAATCTCTAAAATTAGGCGGACTGTGGAATATTCAACACTGACCAAGGTCCTGTAGCCGCCGCAGCCAGTGAACTGGGGTTGCATTTTGTCTCAATACTGTCAAAAAATTAAAACCAAGTGAAGTTATTGGGATTTTGCATGGGGATTCCAGCTTTTTCGTATCAGGGTTTCTGCAGCCTTACTGCCTCTGTAACTCAAAAATGTCTGGATCGCGCTGCCATCTAGCGTACATTGTACAATTACAACCTCATATTAATACATGCACACGTCGTAAAACATCAATTTGTAAAAAGTAAATAAAAAATTAGATATAAATGTTTCAGTCAAGAAATTACATTGAGTTTTCGAAAAGTTGTTTTTCCTCTTTTTTTGCAGCTTTGAATGATTTTATTCCTTTTCATCTTAGGGCTAGAAAACAAAGAAGAAACTTGTCAACAGTGTCAACAAATATTATGAACATTATACCAAAACAAAAATCTCTCTCTCTCTCTGTCTATATATATGTAGGCTACATAACGAGTACAAAAAGTTTTGAACGCAGTGGATTTATTGAACAAATAAAGCTAAAATTTGATGTGCGTAAATCATCTCCAAAACTATGTTGTGACCATTTTGGAAATCAATATCTATGATAGGTAAGCATTGTTTCATAAAAGAAAGTCTGTCTTTACACATATTTAAGGAGATATTAAAATATAATGGAGCGTAAACATGTAAGTGGCCGCTTTGAAAACGCATAGGAGGGATGGGTTGTTTTTAAGTATTCAACAAGAGAACTCTCTCTCCCGTCCTTGTCTCGGACACGCCACTGAAACTCCCCGGCCGTGTCTTCAGCGCTTTGAAAAGGTGAAACCAATAAGATTAAATCGGACAAAGATTTTTTTTCCCCCTGCAAGTGTATCAGTAAGATTTAACTCCGCATACTGGTGAGGGGGTCCGCAGCAGAAGAGGAGACGAGAGTGAGAGGGACAGCGAATGGGAGCGGGGTGCACGCTCTTAGACAAATCTGGGAAACGGCGAGAGAAAAATCAGAAAGTGGACAGCAGGATATGAAAAGAAGAAACACCAGCTACGGCGGTTATCAGTGGAGGAGCAACCTTGTGACTGCACAGCAACAGCCACCGGCAAGGTACGTACCTACACTTTTTATTTCTCACTTCTCTCAGGTACACATGACTCTAAATGCGAGGTTGAAATCCCAGTCAGAGTGAGCAGAACATCCAAGTCGTGTTAGAGGCGCAACTTTATAAACTTAGTGGGGAGCAGGATGCTTTATCCACGCTATCTCAGATTGTCGAGGCTCATTTCCAGCGGTCCGCGCTGATCTGAGCCTGAGAGAGTAGTGACGCTTTTGCAGGCTGACTGCAACACCACGGGACGTGGAAGCACCTTCTCCACACGTCCCGTGCACCTCACCTGCAAGCCTATTTGTTGGCTGAACACATAATGAAAAGATCGATAGCCGTGTGTTTGTGTCAGCGATAGTGTCACGGGAATAAAAGGAGGAATAAGAAGAAGAACAGACATTTCACATCGCTAAACACTTTCTTTAGAGTAAGTTAGGCGAGTATAACATCCAAATATTACAGTTGCGCGCAAATACTCAGCTCAACGGCAACAGCGTGTTATGTGTCAAAAAAAAAAAAAAAGATGCTGTGAGGAAATCTAAAATGACATGCACTGTTATTTATCAAAGCACCATTATTGATGTGACGGGATTTAATTTATTCCTGGAAAAGCGCAGGGAAGATATATGTTAAATAATATAATAACATTTAACTTAAACTAAACATTGCCAAAGTTTCTATGCAAATTAATAATCAAACATGAGCCAAACATGAGCCATGTAATATTTATTTTTTTTAATTTCCTTTCTTTTACGTTAACATCATTGCATTACATTACATTACATTTATACATGTGTATATATGTATGTATGTATGTATATATGTGTGTGTATATATATATATAGGTGTGTTTGTGTGTGAGTGTGTGTGTGTATGTGTGTGTGTCTATGAGTTAAACAAAACCTGTAATAAAAAAAGAAAAGAAAAGAAATAATCCCATTATTTAGTATGTCAGTCCACTTATGGATGTATTTAGACGTTGCACAGCAGCCGTCATACACACACTGCAATATGGGATAACAGATAATTATTAGTCTTGAAATTAAGATGATGCAAATTAAATATTGTGTATAAATGCACAAATTTCTCCTGCCTGAGAGTTTTGCTAAAGGACCTCAATTAAACATTTATGAGGATGGGATACACACTGCAGTTTTGCTAAATCTGTGATCAATATGATATGCTTAGTGCACGGATTTTAGACTTTATGAGGCTCACGAAATTCTGTGTTAATGCAGCTGAAACCAGAAAGCAGCACGGTCAGTTGGGAAAACATTGAGGTCACAAGTGCAAGCCCTCCAATAAAACAACCCCATACCACAAAAACACATTTTAGAGCATTTAAAAAGATGCAAACAAATATAGATATAAATGGTTGAGGGTCTATTTATTATTGATTGTGTGTAATCACATCTGGGTTATGACCAAAGCATACAGTCAATAACACATAGCATGGGCTTAGAGGCTGATTCCCTTTTTCAGGGGCCTCTGCTCCAAACACCTCCCATGAAGATAGGAGGGCTCTGTTACTGGATGTCGGAGTGAGGCTGAAGCTGAAACCAAAGCCTGCACTTTTACATCTCCTGCAAAATTAAAATAACTGTACAACCAAACTAATTTAGTTAGTGAGGGCATTTTTTACATCATGAGTGGACTTATAACCGCCATCAACCATCTTCAGGGTTGGTCTTAAGTCTATGATTGAATAATACATATTAATACAAAGTCAAATCAAGCACAAAATACAGACGCAGACCTCTTTTATAGCTTCACACAGGGCTTCTGTGTAGTATGCAAAAGTTTGTTACAGAAGTAATTTCATTTATTAAAATTTTACCGGGGACACTGAGGAAACACTGCTGACACAGCCATCACACCACTTTACCTGCCTCATAGCAGAGACGTTGATTTCTGTATCTTTTTAGTCAATACATTAACAATAAATTATAATAAAACTTAACTGTAATAGTTTTTTATCAGATGTCGTTTGCTCTTCATGTAAACAAGGTCACCGTAGTGCAATACTGATCTGTGCCCTTTCAGTTAGTCAACAAGTGTAAATTTCCATTTGTAATTAAACCAAAATTGGTGGAATAAAATGACATGAAGACATTTGACCCATCTGATCTGCTTTTATAAGTGGCAATGTAGTTGCTGCAGTTCAGTGTTAATACCTTGTTAGTTTGTAATAACAAAACAAAAACAAATATTGTATATAATGCTTAGAAGAGAGCTCATACATTTATGAGTCTGGAGAAAAAGCTGAACATTTTCTTATGTTTTAATCGGATGTTTAGTTGCTTTGAGAGGTTGAGTGTTTAGGAGGGAGGAGGGGGTGACGAGTAACGGTTGGGAGGGAGGAGGGGGGTCTTTTTGTCCAGATCTGATCCCCAAATTATGGTGGGGGCTCAGACTGGTGTGAAAGGGACAAGAAGGTCACTTGAAATCACTTTTTTTTTCACCAGATAGCTTTTTTCCTCCATGAATCAGCAACCTTCAGCAGTCATCATCTAATTGCTCTAAATGGAAAAGCTTTCCGTGAGAAATTGTGGAAATATCCTTGATTGTATAGGCTGAACATTTAACAGGAGCTCACAAAGTAGTCTGTTAATTTTAACTGGAAGGTTATAAATAAATAAATAAATGCGTTCCACCCAGAACAGGGGAAAGTTTCCATTTCAGGTTAAACCAGACAGTTACAAAATGCTTTTTATTCCTGGATAAACTTTAATTACATAATAACAACTCAAATCATTTTCAAGTTATTTCATCATGAGATTGTGCATGCCTTTAAAGTTATTTCTCTGCCATAAAAGGCTTACACGTTTAACAGTGGAATTATTCTTCACTGTGAATGATCCCGCATGTGCAGATATGTTTATTTTCTCATTATTTTGAATACGGGCTGGCGTCTCCAGAGATTTTCACTCTTACAGTTTTACACGTGATGAAGGAAGTCTCTTTCCAGGGTCTGGTATCCCGACAATAATTGAAGACAATAACTACAACGACTTCTCCAATTAGGCTTGAGGTTGGCGTTAACTTGGAGACACTGTCAATTTATGCTATGGGGCAATGGCTTTATTGCTCACTAACCATCATTTCTTTAGAGCCTATGTGCTAATTACTTTGAAATAGTCCCAGAGAAAGAGATTATAAATCCATTAGCAACAAAACCCTCGTGGTTCCTCAGTACAAACTATGTAATTTTGAAGTGCGCCCACAAAACTTTAAGTATACCAAAAGTTAAAAGTGGGGAAACCGATTTTCAACAGTGTGAGGAGCTACTTCTCCGGGATGCAGTGATAAAGGAAGCTGAGCCGCATACACACAGAAAACCTGCGATAATAATATGTTTTATCATCAGGGTTTGTAACTGTTCATGGCTGGGATTATAAAGTTTATGACTTCGTGAGCTTCATGAAAGATGTGATCTTAAATGATCAACACATTTTTAAACGTATTGTCAGTGCCATTTTTTAGACAAGTTTGGGAAATGATTTGGTCTCGTTCCCCAGGTGCCTGTCAAATATCCAGGGATTGATGCAGCCTCGAGGAATCAAGTGGATGAAAAGAAGATTTAACCCCGTTTTGAGTGCGTTTAAATGCGGCAACGCAAAAAACTGGGACCTGAACGAGGGTGCGCGGAGGCATCCAACTCTTCAAGTAATTTATTTCAGGGAAACCGAGGGGCAAAGGTTGAATTCTTGAGAAATTCAACAAGGATAAGGGAGCTTTAGGAATTCTGCACGCAGATTACCTTTCATCCTGCCCTTACATTATCCGACAACACTCGGTAGAAGTATAGTTCAGCGACAGAGGAGTGAGATTACCGTCCGACACAGAAGAGTGCAAAAGGTTTTTTTTCTTTTAATTATTATTTCTTAATAAATTAATTTTATTATTATTATTATTTTTAAGAATTGTGATAAGTGTGATCATTCTGGGACTGAGACGATGATGGGTGTGTAGAGGATGGGGGTAATCACTGTGGGGGGAGTGTTTTCCCGTGGGCACCGGGGGGGTGGGGGTGAAAAAAAAGGGCTCATCGTTGCCCTGTCAAAGTGAGTTCTCACACCACAACATGACTTTATTCAAATATCTATGCTAACACTGATGTTAATGGTGATTAAATTCACTCAAAAAATACAAATAAACAGACAGGGATTGCTATGGAAACAATTCGGTTCACCTTTGACAACTCTTCTAAAATGATGTTCACATTGTTGGTCATAATGACTTACAATGTTGACACTAGCTTGCCAAAATTCGTTTCAACTCTTTTTCTTTTGTTTGTAACTAATTGAGTGGCATGATATTAACACTGCACTATTTCCCCCATTTATTCCCCAAACTAACAAACAGCAGGGTCTTAATGAGAGAAGTATTGTAGCTGAACCATCAACATGCTGGAGCTGAGAACGACTGAGCTCACTGGTGCAGTCTAGTTTACAACAATTCAGAACAAACAGAATGTAATTCTTCCACCAACTCTCCCTAGCTGTTTGGATGACAGATGTGTTTTACTGCACCAACCCAACATGAATATACTACTTCCATAAATTAAAATGTACACTTTGATCAAAGTTTTGCTTTAATTTAAATGGTTTTGAATTTTTATTTCTTCCCCACAGCTCCGACACACTACAATGATTCTAAAATATAACATGCAATGGCCAATGCAACAAAATCTGTAAAACTGATCAAATATTTTAGATGAGATGACTTTAAAAATAATATTAAATCTTAATGCTACCCCTAACTGTCTCTCGCACACATGCACACAGAAAACGCTCTTGAGGTTTTGTTTATTTTCATCTGAAAGTGTGTGTGTGTGGCATTTGTGTGTGAAGGCACATGTGTGTAAAAAGACAGTGAAGTGAAGATGGCCTGTGTTTAGTGTCCAGACCTGGCAGATTGTGACCTTATCAATGTGAAACTCTTAAGATAAATTATTCATTGCACCTGTTTGATGTCTCGGGCCAAAGAATGACAAAGGTGTACGATTTAAGATGCATCTCAAAGGCATGAATATTAGCTACTGTGTTACCTGTTTCCTTTTTTTTGACAGGAAAAAAAGAAGAGGGAGGGTGCATTTTAAACAGCAAAAATGGTCAATTTTTCTCCTAACTCGGTGCAGAGGAGCCAGAGAGGTGTTATAATAGGTAAGTTTATGCTCCTCACTAAAAGCTGAACTTTATTCTACTGTAACACTTTCCTTGATCAATGTGTGGTTGCTGCCAGGCCTTGTTTTAATGTCATGTGACTCAAACATGTGTTCATCTGGGTCACTGAAGAGGGTCACTCACATTGTCACTGCCTGGTTTATCTTAATTTTAATTTGAAATTTGAAGCAGATTGTATGATACAGTGGCACTAACTCTTTGTAACTGTTTTTTATTTTTCATTTTTTGTCACCTTGCAGACATAGAGAGCGACGTGGTGGCCCGGCATTTGGAATTACAGTGGAACACACCTAAGTGGAATGTGATGTGATTTATAGTGCTATTTGATTATTGAAGAGTTATGCCACTGCTTAGTACAAGAATGAGGGTCAGCATATATAATGATACATGTAGCAAATATAGCATAAAAGGCAAATTAATTGTGTGTTTCTTGATGGTGGATTTTAAGGAGATACTCTCTTTGAATGCCATTTCTAGTCTTCATATTAATATTCTTTTTCTTATGTACTGAGTGTGGTGGAGTGTATGTTTATGAAGTCAGCTACAATTCAGACCTTTTACTAAGAAATTAATCCAAACATCCTGAAGCTTTAATTCTTCTTCACATATGTCTTTGGAAAAATACTTTTTGTAGGAAAACAAAAATCACTATAACATCCATTATTTGTAAGGGTACACAACCCGAGAGTTGTGTATCCTTGTACTATGTGTGTGAGAAAGTTACCGAAGGTTTAAGACGGACACTCTCACACCTTTGTGTTTACTCAAGTCTGTGTGCCCGTGATAGCAGAGCCAGTTCCCCTCACATGTTCCCTTTGGCCTTTGACCCCTGAGTTGGGGTTAAACCCAGACAAATGAGATGGTCGAGCACTGGCCAGAACTGCAAACATTCCACAACAATCTACTATCCTCCTCCTCCCCTCACCTCATTTCCGTCATTCCTCATTCCTCTCAGTTTGTCTCTTCTTTAGTTGTGGGTGATGCAGAGAATTTTCTCATTACAGAAAAACATGTTATTTTGCATTTGGTGAGTGACACTAAATGCACATACTCTTCAAATTAGGAATTGCAACATTAGCTAAACTTAATATCTCTCACATTTGCCTTGTTTACAAAGGAAGGAAAACAAATGCGTATGATCTGAGAGAAGCTCTGTTGCCCTACACTTTAAGAAGACACCGTGTGTGTGTGTGTGTGTTTGGAACGCCTGTCAGTGATGTTAAAGATGAGATATGCTGCAGTGCTTTTTTGTTTTTTTGTTTGTTTTTTTTCTACACACACGGCTGGCTCTAGCATTTCCGGCAACATTTCTCACTTTGCCTCTCTCACACCAACCGATCTGCAGCAATTTCCCCACATACTTCTATCCTTTCAGTCCTTCCCCTACACCTCCTTGCTTTTTATCCCCACTCTTCCTCTTTTTGCCCTTCCTCTCTCTTCTGCCCCATCTTGCCTAATCTCAATTTCTAACTTTCTCTTTTTTTTGTCCCAGAACATTCGCTTAGCTCCTCTGTTTTTTTTTCTTTTCCCTTTTTCCCCACCTACTATTTCCTCTGATTTTCTTGTCACAGAACGCTACCACCTGTGTCTTCAGGGTAAATGAGGGAGCTATTGGCCTTCCTCCTATGGAAGCCGGTTAAGGTAAGTGGGTTGTTCTGCATGCACTTTTTTTTTAATGGAATGAAGTTGGTGTTATGAGCCTAATTGCCCTCCACAAGAGTTCCAGCTATAAGTCACTCCTGTAATAACACACAGTCACCAAAGATGAACGTCAGCAGAGCAGCCACAGTGTCGCAAAGGAGCCTGGAGACCAACATAGCTGGCTGCTACAATAACACTGAGAGGATCATGCTCTTGAACTTACTTTAATTATGATGTAAGATTACTAAAAGGCAATGCAACACAGCTATGATCTTAATAAAAATACATCAATCTCCATATAAGCTTTTGTGTGTGTGTGTGTTTTTCACTCCACACTCCCACTTGAATTGTGATGCCATTTGATGTCGGCTGTTACGTGATTCATCGGAGGGTACAGCTGCTTCACATGGTTCTTGGACTGGACAAGACTGTTTCCTCACAGGGAGGCTGATCACATGTCCTAATCACACAGCAAGATCTGGGCTCTAATTGGCTGTGTACAAGGACATCAGAAC
Organism: Arrhamphus sclerolepis; assembly: GCA_037176975.1. Lineage (NCBI taxonomy): Eukaryota > Metazoa > Chordata > Actinopteri > Beloniformes > Hemiramphidae > Arrhamphus > Arrhamphus sclerolepis. Next base: position 9,530,321 of record JBAMYA010000024.1, on the reverse strand, counting down.
GGCGAATCTGGGTGCCTGTATAAAGCTCTCTGCTTTGAATAGTAAGATGGTGGGCTGTGTTCTAGTGTAATTTTGTCTTTTCAGGGAAGAGGGCAGTGAGCTTCTAGCACATCTGTGGGTGGGACCACCTGGACCTCTTTTTTTATGGTTAACAAGAATGCTTAAGTATATATGCCAAAACAAAGACAATGTAAACGGATTTTAAAAAGTCTAATAATAAGTTAAATGCATTTTCAAGTCAAGAGTTGAATCACACATTGTTTTCTGTTATATGCCTTTTCTTTCATATCCTGTTAACAGCCACTTTGTTACCTCTAATTCCAGTATAAATAAATGACAAAGCTCTTGATCCATTTTCACCATCAGCAAACAGTTTGACAGGGTTAGAAAAACCAGCTGAGACAGAAAATGGGGAGAACATGTAGGCATGTGTGTAATCATGGTTATGTCCATGTCCTTAGTACAGTTCAGCTGATTGTGTTTACTTCCCTTCCCTCCTTCTACTGCTCTGTATGTACACAGAGAGCTCAAGGGTGTAAAGGAAGGGCTCAAAGCCACTCAATTCCCTGCCACCACCCACCGTTACACCAGTGTTACCGAGCCATGGATGTCTACCCCTGTCCCCAAGGGGCTTGCTCCTGCTCTCCCCCTACTCTTGCTCAACCAACATGCACCCACCCACCTATCCGCCAATATCTCCCCCTCCCTGCCTTGCTCCCTGATTCAGCGTGTAAAAGCGCCCCCTGAATGATGGATTACAGTGTCACTGCAGCCTGCGAAGGATTAATTTGTTTCATTGATTTCTCTTTAGGCAGAATGCCAGCGTCTGCCGCTTCCCACCTTTTCCCCAAGAATCACAGCTGTAATAGACGGTAATGGCCTAAGACAAATCAACCCATTTCTTGTAAAAATAGCACCAAATAACCCACCCCACCTAACAGCCTGCACTCTACTTATAAGCACATGAGGGGGTGGTGCAGCAGCGGTGGGGCATCAGGGGTTGCTCGATTCATCCTCATCCTATCGCTTTGTCTGGCCTCCCTTTCATACTTTCATACCACCTTCCCTCCTTATCCTGTGCAGAGCCAGAGGAGACCATCCAGTCGCTCTATCAAAGCCATAAGTCTGCCATGCTTACAGCTCCCTCTCAGGCCTCACAATGGATGGGTAATGACAGCGCTGTCTGGAGGGGACTGTGGGAGTTGGGCCATTCTCTCCAGTAATGGAAGCTGTTACTGCCATTCCCTACACACCTGCAGGAATAGCTAACTGTTAACCGCTGTGATCTATAGCACAAGGCCTTACTCCATTAGGTTAAGGTTGAAGGGTTGTACTGACACTAGTGAGTTAGTGCATGTCCACACAACACGTCTTTTTTCTCTTTACTCTGAAACCTGAAGTTATTCCACTTCACACTAGTAGTTACTGAAGTGCAATTAAGTTGGGGACCTACTGAATCCATATTGGTACAGCTCTCAGCTTTGTGGAGTGGCAATCTTGCATTCCTTGCATTAACTGATTTAACACAGATGTAAGATGCTGTCACATCTTTACTACTCTGTCACTGCTTTGAACGATGGGAAATCCAAACTGCCTGTAACATTAAGCACACCACTGCAGACACACTGTCCTCGAATGCTTTCCACTCCCGCAGAGATTTATGAGCCGAACCACATCCATTAATCCATTGTTGATTTGCTGTGGCTACCCTGCAGGGTTTTTGGGATCAGATATCACACAGTGCTGAAACACACCCCATTGTGTCAGATGGTAGACTGCAACATCCTTACCGGTGTTGAAAAATTTGGAAACACTTTTTAAAATTCATTGAATATTAGACATTGCCACTTACATTATAAATGACAATGCAAAAGAGGGTGACAATTCAGAACAGTCTCAGAATAAGTGAATATGAGCTGCTGCACAATATGATAATAACCTAGGCTACAGGAGTTCTCATCAGCTACCTGTAGTCATTTTAACCGTGTTTACAAAGTATAAGCTGAGATCCATGCTTGGGGACAGAACACTGGTCACCTGGTGATATATAAATGTATATAAATAAATAATATGTCCAAACATATTTATTTATAAATATAAATAAATTGAATTGAACTGAACTGAACTGGTGCTCCTGTAGATCCCCCAACTAAGCTGGATCCGAGGTAAACCTCCACAAAGCCCCCTCATGTCTGACACCACCAGCCCCCCTCAAATACTCCTTTTACACCGAGGATGAGGTAATCTCACCATGATACTGTCTTTTTCTCCTTTTCTATCATTTTATCCCCTCTCTTTGACACACACACTCTCTAACCCTCCATTCTCCTACATTACATCATCACTCTGTCTCTCTCTGGCCTGTTGAAGAGCTTGTTCTGCTGAGGACACGTCTCTCCTCAGGGGTCCTTTCGTTCTTAAGTGCCTCCAGAAAAGGTTAACTTCCAGGTAATTGTTGTGGTTGGGCTTATCTTAATTGCGGGTGCTTCAGTGAAAGCTACACTCCCCTTGATGAAGAGACTTATGCGAAATAATGGGAGAGGATAAGATGAGGAGACGATAAAGAGATTCAGCTTTTTTTTTTTTTTTTAAATATACATATATTTGCCTCATCCTCCTTTGTTTTGTTTTGTAACTTTTTCATTTAACATAGCAGGGTATATTTGGTCTTCACTGTTCATTTTTTGAAAATATATTTTCTTAGTGTTGCTGAATAGTTTCCATCACAACTAACTCAATACATGTTTTACTTATTGATCACAAAGAGGCAGGATGGTAAAGGATGCTGACCTCAGAGTGTTGAAATCCAAATGACTAGGTCTTCTTTGCTAAATCTATACTTCTATTAGCCATCTGATCATACATATATCCATGTCAATGGGAAGCTTTAGGGGGTTAGTGTTTGCATTGCCCTAGTCAAAGGTCATGACTGACCAATAAAATATTTCTAGAGGACCATCAATAACTTGGACATGTAGACTAATACAGTATGTGATTGTGGGCAGGGGAGGAAACCTGCTGTGCTTGCTTCAAGCGGTATGGATGAAACGGAGGCCAAAAGGTTACAGGACAGACTTCAGCTGCCTGCCCCTGCACCCTCTCATATGTGCATTTGATAGCGACAGGGATAATTATAAAGGTATATTTCAGACAGGTCAAATGGAAGAGGGCAAAGTGCAGAATCTTTAAAGCACTGGCTGGTGTCAAAGGTTAGAATGGACATAGGACAGAAAAAAGGTGCCACTGGGTAAAGGATAATGGGATGAAGCAATAAAGCTGCAGAATAATGAAAGCATACAATAAAATAATACACTGTCTTCGTTTTTGGGTAAATGTTTTAAGAGACATACAAATTTAAATAAACTGATAATGATCAAAAATTAAGGCAGCGAATGATGTTTTCCATCACTAGTTACATCATGCTTGGTGTATTTTGATTGTGTGATATATGTGTCTAAAAATTCATGACTATTAAATATGAAAAGTCCAAGGCCACATAAGGTCATAGCTTGCATTTGCCCCAGTGACCAAAGCCATACGTAAAGGTCAAAGTGGAATTGCCTGAGCAGTAGCAATACGATGTTTGTTCATCCAAATTTATGCATGCCATTGGCAGTGATTTATGGAGGGAGATAAATGTATGGATGGGTACAAAACACTCTCTTTCTCCTATCCTGTCAGATTTGCTAAATACACTGCTCACTCATATCAATCACCATGTCACAGTGAATTTCCAGTGTATGCTTCCTGCTCAGATTAAAAACTGACTTTGTCTTGTTCTGTCTTTTGCCTCCAGCTCTGGGAGCACTCTGGAGGTATTGTTGCATTTTCACAAGTTTATTTTTCAACATTCTAGAAAGCTACGGGATGAAGTTAGTGAGCGCAAAGCCAGAGGTGGGCTTTAATTTCTATTTTAATTTCTAGGCCTTTTAGAGATTCTTGTATGATTTCATTTCTTTGCAAACAAGCTTCAAATAAATTTTTAAAAAGAACAAAATCAAAGGAAATCTTTGTCATTTTCATCAGAATTCCAGAAGAGTCATAAAATTTAAAAGAGTACATTTTGAAACAAGGTTTATGCTTACAAAACAAGTCACTGCTGATTAAGATCAATGTTCCCTCCTCTGTCCTCTGCTGCAGCCAGACAGGCTGTTCAGTGTTTTGCAGGAGCAGCCTGACTCTGACTGGGCCAGCAATTAACTATATATCCTAGCTTTTAGAGGTTTGTGAGCCTCTTGAACATGAGCATGTACTCCATGTCTCTTTGGCTCTTAAATGTGAAAACCAGCCCGGCATTGGTGCACCACAGTCTTTGCAAACTACCCCCGAGTGGTTCAGAATCCAGCCAGAGAAAAGTCCAAAAAGAAAACAAGCTTTTGAACTGCTGGCCAGAACGGAAACATGGTCTAGTAAGCTGCTTTTTAACCTGAACCATAAAGATCTATTTTCCTTTCCTTCAATAGTAATACATTTACTCTTTTCTCTTTTTACACATATATTTTTCCATGGCAAGATCAAAGGGTGATAATGCGGGACACCATAGGAACCAGTGCATATTACCTGACACTTTTTATTTACCACTCCATTAGTCTGTACTTCAGCTTCCTTGCAACTTTAATGTGACAAAAAGTTATTTTATAGCAGAGAAACTTTCATAGCCAAAGTACAGTTTTTCTCTTCAGTTACATGATTTTCATTGTGTTGAGGTCAACTTTGAGGATCAGACTTCTTACCATTTCAGTAATAGCGATAGCATTTCCCTACACACCAGCTATAACACCACCCATGCTTCTCTCCCAGCGAGAACAAGAATTCTGAAGGCCATTTCTACGCAGGACAAGTCCTGTATAATCTGTCACATTCATCTCTATTTTGCATTCACCATGGGGCATTTGAACTGCATCAAAATCTATTACCGCCATGCAGATTCAGCCTTTACTGACAACACAAATCATGATAAGATGGAGCAGTGACTCTATAAACACCCCTGCTTATATATCATATCATATGAGCTGAACTGGATAGCAGATATCACTTGTCGTCTCCATGTTATCGTTTCTTCTTGAAGCTAGACGAAGGATGTAAGTATCTTTAGATCTCTGTCTGTCTTTAACTTGTGTCCTATGTTTTCTACCCCAATCAAGCAACAGAAATAAGCAGTTGTGTTTGTGGGTTTATCTGTGGGAGTATCCATCATTCTGCAGCAGGAGTTCCAACTCAGCTGCTTGTGAGGAGAGATTTATGTTGTAATTCATCAAATCAACAGACCTTTACAGTAAAATATGATTTTATCAATAGGTTTGATCAATAGTGCATGCACGACGCTGTGTAATTATTACAGAGGTCTGTATCAATAATTCTAGCATGCACGACCTCCTGATGAAGGCCAAGGAGCTGGAAGTCACAAACAGTTGTAGAAAGGTTGGTGTCATGGCCTCAGGATGTTTTAGTACCTGTTGTGCTTGATGGTCTGTAACTTAAATGTGCTTCACTGAAATGGAATTCAGGAAAAACGAAGTTTTGAGAGTGGCCATAAACTACTGCATAGCAAGACTTTTTAAACCTTATTTAGATTATGTGCCTTATTTAACAATTAACAGTGCCAGGTCTGCTCAAAAACAGTCCCAGTCAGGGTATTTCCTTGCAGACAATGAAGATTATAAATGACAGGGATGAGGATGACTTCCTTCTTAGTGGAGTGAGGATTGTGAAAGAAGGCAGGAGTTGAAAAGAGACTGTCAAAAAGAGCTTTGTATTACGCTGCACTCTGGATTCACACACATATACACACACGTGCACCGCACACACACATACACACACACACACACAGAGTACACCACAGAGGCAGAGCGTGAGGCAGGGACCAATGAGGCAGTTTATATCGGGATTTTGTTTCACAGCCATGGCCTCCTGGGAGAGAGGGGTCTGCCAATAACACTTAAGAGACAGAGCAGGAAAAGTAAGTGCTTTTATTACAGCTCATCACTCATGTAATTTCTGGCAGCATTTGTGATTACAGATCAAGTGATTGACTAACTACACATTCAGTGGCTGAGTTATGAATGGGGTGCCTACCATTCCAACCCTCGGCAGATTCAAAGTGTCAGCTGTAACTCATCCTATCCTAGGGCGTTAAATCAGAGACCACACCACAGCCGGAAGAGTTAAATAATAACTTGAGCCATATTGTAAATCTGCCAGAAATTAAACCTGCACAAATGCTGCTTGGCCCCGATGTTGTACTGCAAGGGGTGAAGAAGCTGGATCGAGAGGATCAATAGAGGCCGTGATGGAGGTATTGATGGATGACAGGTGAAGTGGGTGCGTACGCATGCTTGTGAGGGAGGAAGGGGGGTAAGAGTTGGGGGGGGTTTGAATCACCCTGAGGTTAGGCAGAGAGCACGGCTCTGGGTGTTTAATCGACAGGTCTCACCTTGAATCGATTGGCAGGAGTCTAGCAGGGCAGGGACGTGATACACACAACCAACATTTACTCAAACTGAAACAAAGTGAAGGGAATGTAGGAAGCATGTGGGTGGACGTCTCAATGCTGTCAGTACCGGATGTCTGTGTGCAATCAGTGTTGGGTCAGGAACACATTCAAGACTCAGTTCAAAAACAGTCTCATTGTTTTACCAGCCTGTCTCTGTTAACTGTTGTTCAGTATCATTCTGGATACATTTACTACGGGTCACATGCAGTGGTATGTAAATAATTTAGGAATAATAATTCATTTTTCTGAGCTCACCTGAAAACATGACATTGTCCTTAACTTACAGTAACTTTTGCAAGAGTACTTCAACTTCAACTTGTGTTGTTTTAATATCAAATATCATTAGGGTTATATTATTATACTTCTGAGGAATGTTTCTCAGTAAACACACTGCAGTTGCATGTTTAACGTTCTGAAGTTTATTTTTTCTTGGTGATGAGAAAGTGCACAAAGAAGTAAATAAAGAAGTTCAAAAAAGGCAAAGACACTCTAGAAAAGAGCTATATTCGAAGGAAGTCTTTTTTTATAAACTTTATTAAAAAATGAACATTGACCTTTTCAAGCACTGTTCATCAAACACTGCTTTTACTGAAAACTCTACTGTGTGTTGAAAACAGGGTTTGAATCTTTTAGAGGAAGAGGAAGCTGGAAAGAGCAAAATTTCAACTTGTGGTTTCATTTAGGGCAAAGGATAGGACATTTGAACCCACTCACCAAGGCTGAGGTTGGTAGAAGGATTGTAAGCCACTGATTTGAGGCCACTGTGTAGTTGAACATGAATGGAGACTAAAGGCAATCCATTGAATCCCAGGGCACATACATTGCCTATGAGGTCTGGGTTTGGACCTCAGCCCGGGACTCTGCTGCATGCTGCTTTCACTTCAAAAAATTTTGGAACAGTTCAGACAGATATTCAGACCTCTCCCAAAGAAATAAATTAAAAATGATGTGAGAGCAATGCATGAAATATGAAAACAACCAAAAATATTGCTAAAATATATTTACATGTTCTTTTGTTTCTTTTTCTTTTTTGAATTTGAGAAGGTTCCTCCTAGCTCTTGTGTTGACTGAAGTTGAAGCTGCAATGTAGCAGACTATATGTGGGCTTTCATCTGCTTCTGTCTGGTTCTTTCCTCAGCTCCCATGACTCTGACATCCTGTAATCTGCCTTTTATCCCTCTACCTGGATTTGATTCATGAATGGCTACTTCCTGACCATCCCAGTTGCAGACCTGGCTATGGAAAATGTTGCATAGGTACCACTTCATTTCCCTCCATGCTTTTTTCATGTCTTTATTATGTTTTTCCTCTTTCCCTGTACCCTTACTTCGTTCTATCTCATGCTCCTCAGAATCCACTGGTCTCTATACTTCACCTTATGCTCACCTTATGCTGAATTTGCCTGAAGTCCTGTCAAGAGCACACATTATCTATTGAGGTTGTTCCAGGAATGATTAAGGTTGTTATATTGCATAAGATAAGTAAATGGGCAGGAAAACCAGCTTTTCAACTTAC
>JBAMYA010000024.1:9449221-9488239 GCA_037176975.1 Arrhamphus sclerolepis | reverse complement strand
AATGTATGCTTCTGTAATGGTCACATGGGCGGATGCTGATGATCTTTTATTCAAGTGCATTTGATGAACTGTACCTTCTTTATTCCAGTGGAGGTGTAAGGGTGTAAGGGGCTTAGCTTTTCACACACTGCTGGTTCACTTTTGTATAATCTGTGACATTGTGTCATGACACTGTGTGATATATAATGTATACTATTGTTTGGCTGAATGTGTATTTGCCTCATTTTAAGTCTTTTTAATGACCAGATTTTGTATGCACTGATATGTAAAACCTTGGAATTAGAATAATCTTTTATTTTGTTTTCTTCACACAACTGTGGTAACTATACAGAATTGCAAAAACACACAGGTTCAAATGTGTGTGCACACACTAGGACACAAAGGGCACAAAGAGAAGACAAAATGGTTTTAATAAAGACGCCCTCTTGGAGAGGATGCTCATGAATGTGAGAGAGATGTATTTATAGGAATCCTCCTGTGAGATCCTCTATGCTCAGTCTAACATTTGTGCATGACAGAGAGCATGAGAGAAAGGGGTTGTGTTGTTGCCTGTTTCTTTAGCCTAATCCATGATGCATGCGTCACTCCTTAAGTCTGTAATAATGAATAAAACAAAAAACAAGGAACTGATGTAAGCATCTGAACCATTGTAGATGTACATAGGTGAAAGGCCCAATGGTTTATTCCTGTTGTGAATAGATATGCAAACATGCAGATGCACACAGTTATGTATCCAAACAACCATGCACACTCACACTCAAAGTCTTTGAGCTTATTGTGAGCACAAATGGTCCATGAACATGCATGTATGAAGCCAGGCTACAACTCACACAGATCACTGCCACATGCACGCACTGACTCGCAGCCCCTCTACACACAGTCAAGCAGACAGGCTCCTCCTGATTTTAATGCTGCATATTCATTTGCATGAGCCATAATTAGCGGCAGGCACACAGAGGCTGGTCCTGGGGGAGCTCTGTGATAACCGCATCTCCTTCTATTAGAGCTCTCATTCCAAGAGTGTCAGACACTGCACATCTTCATTGTGGAGCTTGCAGTGCATTGGCCCAGTGGAAGTTGTGGAGCTGTAGCTAGTGGTGTAGCGAAAAGAGGCAAGTTGACGATGACGGGGCAAGAGGAAAGGTGGAGAATGGTAGACATGGTGAAGATTGATTGATGGAGAAAGGAAAGAGAGGGCTGAGAGATATGAGGAAAGAAAAAGAATGGTGTGAAAAGTTTCTTACTCAGATAGGAAAAAGGAAGGAGAGACAAAGAGAGGTAGAGCAGTTGCACACTGTGCAGCAGACAGACAGACAGGCTGGACAGAGGTAATGAATGCAGTTATTAAATTGTTTCAGCTGCAAAGAGGTCTATTCTTATGCCATTATAAAGGGAACAATTTATCCCCACTGATCGGCCCTGTCTCCTTTCTGCTCGCTCACTTTGATCTGCCAGCATATTGCCTTGATGTGTCCTATTCAATAGCGAATCTGGGGCAATTTTAATGCTTTTGTACCTCGCCACCGCTCCACTTCTCCCTCCCTGTTTAAAAATAGCTGTTAATTATAAGTGCAGTTTAAATGTCTCTAGTGACCCAGAAATGCAGGTTGGAGTGAGAAGAAGGGATTGAACATCTCCAAGTTTAAAACGAGGGAGACACTATTTCTTTCTCTTTTTATCATGCATTCTTCGATCTCTCTTTTCTCCTCACCCCCCCACCACTTCTTTGTCTTCTCCATTCACCTCCGCTCTGATTCTACTTCTCCATTCTTTTAGTATTTCTTCACCTTTCTTTTTCTCCATCTTTTGCTCTGCCTTACTCCTCTGTGGTGTTTCTTCGGCTCAGCAGGAGCGAGCTGGGCTAGAGGATAGGGGACTCCGTTCTTTCTCTCCAACACACGAGAGAACTGCACTGAGACATCGGAGACCACGGCTGTGAAACCGCTTCAGTCTGCAGATTGTATGTGCGTCATGTGGAGTCTTTGTATCTCTCTTACCGACTTTCTCCTTTATGCAGCCGCAGGAGTGGGATGTTGAAAGGAAAGGCATGTGAAGGTGCGCTAGGTAGCACAGTATGAGACATAGACGCAGAGTATACCTGTGGGGAAGAGAAGGGGCTGTGCAGGGACGTGAAGTGTGCACCTCGGGGGTGCAGTGTTATAAATAAAGCATTAGCCTCTTGAATGGAACAGAGATACAAGGGGCTGTCTCGGTAGCTCTCTTTTCCCCACTAACTAACTAACAGTTAACCTGCAGGCATATGCATGTACTCCTTTCATCACTAACTGCCTCATCACAGAGGTAAATTTTGAGTCCCTCTTCTGTCAAAGTCTGGGCACCCTTCTTAACTTTAGATAGCTCAAAGTCAAACTTAGAATAGAACTGAAGTATCTGGCAAAAAAACAACTCCTGGTAGCTTTTTTGTGTCGTAATGTAAACAACAATGAAGCAACACAAAAAACTAACACCAACTAAGGAGGCAGCTTGGCATCTTTCTGAAAGATTATACCACAGTCAAGATGTTGATGTGGGCAACACTCTTACTGTACAAATAATTCACATACCTTGGTCTCATCTCCTTTTCTACTGCATTATTTACTATTAATAAAAAGAAAAAAGATTAATACAAAAAAAAAAAAAAAGAAAATCACATTTATAACTTATTTTTAATATCACTAAGCCAGACAACATATTGTTTTTGAAAAAGGGAGAATTCTGATGAATGTATATTAAAGTGTGTGCTACTCAGATCATTTTTGATTTTATGTTCAGACTGATACTTACATCATACAAAGTCTGGTGCAACAATGACATGAAACTGATTAGCAACACTTGAGCAAAGAACAGTAGAATTGTTGCTCAAGGCCAATTAAGTATTCTGCTTCCCCAATTAATAATCTTATCTCATGGTCTTTTTTCACCATTCTTAAGAAACACAGTCTTAAACCTTTTACGAACAATTTTCAATGCTGTTCAGCGGTGTGTCTCTTAACTGAGAACTGCGATAAGGTGTCTATTGCTTTCTGTGTCTATTCTGTGGTGACAAACCCATGTAGTGAAATGAAGTCTCATTTTAACACTGAGCTGATATTTCACAACTTCAGCCCAATGATCTTCCTCAGGATTGTTCAGTAAATACAAGGCAGGATGGATGCATCAGCACTCAGTTAGATTTTACCAAAAGTGTCTGATCATGAGCATTCAGCATTTTCCAGTTCTAAATGTTGGTTTCAGCAACCTCTGTTGTTTCATTATGCAGACCAATCATTTGACCATTCTAAATCAGAGTGGCTTGTTTTCCACAATGATAGGATGTAGTTCATAGCATGGCTGCCCAAGGACTGAGAAGTAATTTGGGAGCTCAAGTCTTGGCCAAGGCCACTCAGACATGTGGTATTGCTGGGGATCAAGCTGCTAACACTCCTTTTGGACATACCTATTACTATTATAGGAAGACTTGTCCTATCAGCTGAGCCATGCTATTCCCAGTACTGGCTTGTTTCAAGTTATACCAAAATGACTACAGATGAATGTGTTAACACCATTACATCATAACTGACCACAACTACAAAGAATCATAACCTCTGTCTGTTATCACTGGCCGTCAAGTGATCAGTCATACTGGGACAGATTTCTCCTAAAAGTATAGCATCACTACACAATAGAAATATCTGCAGGCTATGAGTGAGTAGTTGTGAAATAAGGAACCAGTGGGGGTGTGGCATGACTCACATTGCTGGCAGTAAGTCACATCCGTGTTCGGGGGGTGTTGAATCCCACCAGAGTTGCAATTCGTCCATCAAGGTTTCTATTTGTCACCAATTCTGTTCATACACCTTATGGACATTTTCTAGACACAGCCACGAGGAAGAGGATTTCTAGTTTGCTTGATTTAGGATTGCATTTTTACTGTTTGCTGTCTGTTGTCACCTGCAATAGTAACTGTGGCAGATTGAAGCTAAGTATAAAGTAGCTGGGATGAGAATCAGTTCATCAAAGTTTGAGTCAATGGTTCTTAGTTGGAAAAAATGGACTGCCCACTCTGGATTTGTAAAAGAGTTGCTTCCTCGGGCAGTTGAGTTCAAGTATCTCATATTGGAGCAAGACCTACAGAAATGGGGATGCAGGACTGGTCTGCTGTGTTAAACAAGAAAAAAAAAAAAAAAGGGGGGGGGACTTTGCTTATAATTAACCTGATGATCTATGTTTTAACCTGTGGCCATGAACTGTGAGCAGTGACTGACGGAATAAGAACGCATATACATGCTGCCAAAATTAGCTTTCTCTGAAGGATGGTTGAACAACCCTTAGTGTTGGGGTGAAGAGTTCAGTTGTACGAGAGGGCTAAAAGTAAAGTCACTGCTTCTCCATGTTAAAAAAATAGGTAGTGGAGATAGTTTGGGTGTCAGTTCAGGATGTTTTCCCGGGAAGCAACTAAGGAAAGCACATACAATATGAGTTGCTCATAAACGCCTATAAAATCACTCTAAGAAACTATCAAAATAACAAGACTGCCAATATATCATAGACATTCCAATAAAAAGGCATTAAAAAAAAACAAAAACTTATGTTTCAAGAAGATGGATATAAGTTTTACATAAAACTATTCTTTTATTTAGCAATTTAACACCAGTGCGCAAAGATGACAATTTAGAGATGGGAGTTAATGACCTCGATAAGACCAGGGACACAGAGAGCCCGAGGAGAGGACGTGATGTGTTGCCGTGACAGCAGTACAGAGTATAGTGCTGGTGACAAGAGGAGATGAGGAGCCTGCACTTCTTGGCTGCTGCTACACATTAGTATTGCAGTTCGCCAGGGGCATCGGGGTGGCGTGTGTGTGTGTGTGTTTGTGTGTGCTTGCACAGCGAAGTACGAAGACATCCTGGTCGAGGCCTTGCATGGTGACAGAGGCTGATACCAATCTAATGAGATAAGAAACGTATGCAAATGAACCTGGCCACAGTTCACTCTAATCAGCTTAACACCCTGATAGATATCAGCTCTCTGTCGCATCATGCACACACTAACACAGGAGCTCTCAGAAGTTGAAATAACCAGCGAGAGGATTTGCCTTTCCATTTATAAGTACAGTTACATACACAAATAGGCCTACTACCACAACACACAGTTCAAACTGCTCCTATCACTTGTAGACTCTAAAGGTTTTTGTCAGTGCACATGTTCAATGTATGCAACAGTGCTCAAGTTGAATACACAAAAAATCTATCTACTATAGGAACCATATAAACCAGAAGGGTAAAAAGATGATTTCTGTTCTTGAGGTCCACAAGACAAGGGACCTCTGAAAAGGAGCACACAAATCTAAAATATGTGAAGATAGGCCATTTAACTTACAGAAATACATTTTTTTATCATTAATTTTTATCAAAACATATTTTTAAAGCAAACATATTTACTCCATCCACTTTTAGTTGCACTGGTGCTTAGTGTCAGGGTGTCACTTTAATGGTGTTTTGTCACCAGGCAGAGAGAAGTCCTGCAGCTGTACTCTTTAACACATCTCTCTGCAGCTATTTTTATCTGTGGGAATTCAGGACATCCTACATGGTCTCAGGGCAAAATGTTGACCACCAGTAAAAGCGAGGCCTTGAAAAAAAAAAAAAAGCTGTACTTCACAGATGTATGAATGACCTTCGCTCAGGCACAAACACTTGTTTCAATTTTGTTTAAACAGAGATGGAGATCATTTTAATTTGTCTTTAAAATTCTTGATGTACAAGTTCACTGCTTAACAAGACACTCCCTCTGAGAAGTACATACACATGTATTTCTAATAGACTGCATCTTGTTGTAAGCTGAACCGGCTATTGTCTTGTTAATTTGGCCAGCAGGGAGTATTCTGGGTTGTAAATAAACAAAAAATAATAAAGAATATAGTTCAAGAATAGCTGCTGATTGCAGCTTTGCATTACAAATTATATGGTTATATCAAGAGCAGCAGAATTAACCACAAACCTTGAACATTATTAAAATGTTTGCAAGCCATACCTTTGTACGTTTCCTCCTTTGAACTCTTCTTCTTTCTGATTTTTATTTATTTATTTATTTATGTATTCTATCGCTTTGATCTTTCTCTGACATTTATCACCAAAGAAACAATTTCATTGGACATATTCTTAAGCAAAGTTGCACCAAGGCTCTGTGTGTGTTGATTTGTGAAAGACATGGAATCTGTTCAGCCTATCCTTGCCCTCTTAGGTTATAGAGGGAGAGATGGAGATGGAGAGACACACACTGACTTCCACAAAGACAGGCAGTAACGTGGAGGAAGTGAAATAAAGAGCACCTTGCTATAACTATATTGGTTGGCTCCAGTATGTTGGCGCTCATCTTATCTGGCTGGAGTCCCATACGGCATTCATCTAATGAAAACCTGGCTGGATGGCCGGCTGGCTGTCTCATCAAGGCTTTTTGCCAAAGGTTCCTCTCTGCATCAAAGTCACTCGGCTTTAATGTAGCTTTTATCAATAGCCAAGTAAAAGCAAATAACTTCACTGACAATTTGAAAGAAATCATGAAAAGAACTCTAAAGCAGAGATGAAGGGGAATCTGGTAATTCTTCAGGGGCACTCAGATAGACTTATTGTGGTAACAATCAAATCAGTGAAGGGGTGATTATTATGCATCAGTGCTTGCGCAAATTCAACATGCAGAAGCAGACACAAACGCATGCGCTTCACATATCCACGATCGCACATGCAGAAATACTCACATAAAAGGGAACATAAACATACATATGTCACATACAAATCACATGGTACATGAATGTGACATAGCTGTCACTTAAAAAAAAAATTCCCAAGTGTCACATTACAGTAGACTGGTAAAACTGTGCTGGCTGGTGATAGCTCTGAGACCGCTCTGAGACCGCAGCCAGACTACAGTAGCAGCCAGTCCCCCAGTGGATGGCTGGGCTCTGGATAGAAGCTCAGTCACTGTAACAAGCTCCACTTAGTCACTGGCTCTATCACAAACTCTCTCTCTATAGACCCTCTATGCAAACAGTCCACTTAAAGTTACCACTAACAGGGGATTGCTCAAGCTTTGGTGAACGGTTCTGAAGTGGCACGTGAGAAAGATAAGAGGATGAACAGGACTTCGGAAAAATGAGAGAAGGTGGATGAAGTGGTGCAGGCACAAAGGGAACTGCATTATTGTGACTTAATTGCAGGGTGAATTTGTAACGAGAATCAAATACAAGTCCCAGTAAAATAGGTGACATATGTAAAACCAGCATTCTGGATAGTGCGACTTTAGGTTGTCGGCCTCATATGTGACGTCCTATCCTCACTCCGTTGCTGCCCTCCCCGTCTCACTCTCCATTGCTTCTCCCCCCAACCATTTATCTCTCATCCCTCTCTCACCCCCTTCCCATCTTTCTCTAATCTCTCTCTTGTTCTGCCTCTCATCACTTTTTCATTACTTTACAGCAGTTATTAGCTAGAATCACAGTTTCCATCAAAGAGACCAGGAGTTGATATTTTAGGCAGGGTCATGCTCTAAGTAGATTTTCCACTGAAAGTAAACCTTGTCCAAACATTAATGACATGTTACATTTGAATCAAGCATGAGGTAAGTCTGTCTTTTTCTTCACTCCCCTCTCATATTCACTCTCAACAGCGTATTTCACCGTGAATGCACAGTAAGTATATGGGTGCACCCACCCACCACCACTACCACCACCTTCATTGCCCCCTTGCTGTCCTCTGGATCTGTGTCAAGCAAGAGAGCAGATTGGGAGTGGGCATGGGTGCGTGCCAAGGTATTCTGGGAAGGCCTCCAAAGAACATATTTGTTGAGTAGAAAATAAAGGGGAAATGGTGAGGTATGGTTGAGAAAGCTGGGTGAAGCAGGGGTGAGGGGAAAGTTGAGTCACTGGGTGAAACTGAAGTGTACAGTGTTGCGCCTGAGTGACTCATCACTTAATAAAGGTGGCCATGTTTCATTTGATAACTAAAACTAGACACTTTAGCCATTTTATTTTTATTTTTACTCTCTATACTTGGGACTTGGGGCGGGGGTTGGTTGCAGTTATTTATTCATGTCATGTCCTAGCCATATCACTTCTCTAAAAGAAATACAGCGGATGAGAGTTTCTTATATTGTAATTAATGTGTATCAGCTGTTTCAATTTCTTCAAAAGGATGAACTTCCATGTTATCATATTTCATCTTTTTGCACATATGTTTTCATAAAAAAATTCTATTGCATTTCTCAGAAAGGGCTTAGAAAAATGTGGAAACATACAATTAGTTTTCTCATTACAAAAAAGAAAGCAACCTAGTATTAAAGTCTTTATGAAATCCTATTGATGCATGGATGGGATAAAGGAAGTTCTGACTTTAGAACTATGCTGTTGTTTATTAATAGATGATAAATGATGGGCCTTAGAAAAATGGTCCTAAAATCCTAAAATCTAAATTTCTTTCATTTTTTAACCATTACATTAATTTTCACACTGTTTCTTAACTTCTGTGTTTGTGTGTTTGTAAACTTGGCTAATAGACAGTGTTGCTCCACCCACATAGTTACCTGTTCATATGCTGCATATGTGTGTGTGTTTCATGTTATAGGGCTGCCCTGTGACATGCCATACTCCAGTGTCAAAGGTTTTGTAGGGTCAGTGCTATTTCACACACCTCCTGGAAAATGGTTGACTGTGGAACAAAAGATTCTGGATACCATGGCCCTTTGGACATATTAGCTAGCCTGGATTAAAGCTGCTCTTTTAAAAACCAATAATAACAGAAAGTATGTATTTGGTTTCAGCCGCAGGATTGAGATTTAATGTCATAACTCTGTAGCAATGACTGACTCTTGGCCAGCTGAGTCAGTTCCAAACCATGATGGTTTAGGGGATCCAGTGACTTAACTCTTGAACTGACAAAGCAGTCCAGGGCAAATGTCTACATTTCTTTACTTGAGGTTTTAATGGTGATACAGTATATATGAGGGCTACACATGGTGTTATTTTAAAATTGATTCCATATTTCAAATGGCAAACTGTGGCCTGAAAGTGACAAAAAGGAAGACAAGCATTGTACACAGACCATACAGTGACCTTGAAAGTTGACAGTGAAACAGTTAACCCAGTTGACAAATGCCATCATGTGAAAGCATGTTTTGACTCTATATTTCCTGATGCCGTTGTAGCATAACTCTGAACAGGATGAGAGTTCACAGACTTGGCAAGGTCAGAAAAGTAACATCAAACAGATTGTTGGGTCCTTGTGGGATCAGGCTTTCTCTGGCTTTCTTTTGTCTTCCTTTTGTTGCAAACACACAGTCTCTTGAAAAGGATCTATCAAAGCACTCAGATATGCAACAGATGCACAAATATAACACAGAGAGATACACAGACAAAGGCAGACTGAGACAGAACTAAACACCCTCGCACACTTTAATGTGTTAAAAAGAGGGATATATACACATGTAACCCCCACCCCTGCATGCACAAGCATGCACACCCACAGACACATGTGCAAACACACACACACACACACACACACACAAACACTGAGCATCCATAACCCCATGCATGCATACCATGTGCACTAGTTGGCATGTGGGGGTCATGCATAGCACATAAACTGGAAGCGGCACCTTCATGTAAATTCTTCCCTCTTGACAACCGAGCATTCTCATAAGCTCCAGTAGTCAGCTGTCTACTGCATTCTCCAAGGGGCAGGCATGACATTATGTTAATTCAAGGGTCCTCAAGGTGCGTGTAAGTGACTCTGTGACTTAATATGAGTTTGTGATGGACCCTAGATGCATGTGTTCTTTAGGAGTAAGGGCATATGCTTGTGCCAAAAGAATACAATTATAAAAGTGAGAAATTACTAAACACTCATGTACAAATACGTTTGAAATTCAAAGGTGGACTTTTGGCTACAAATAGATGTGCAAAGTGGATCAATCCTTGTAGAATGTTTATCCCAGGAGGTGGATTATAGAAAAAAGGACATCACTGTGCCAGAGCACAGAGCCTGATGCCCATAAGCCTGGCATTTCCTGCCCTGAGAGCAATAATTAAGGACTTGCTGGACAGCAATCCTTGAGACCTTTATGTGGCTTTTGTTCAGTCATGAGACAAAAGACTACTGGGGGAGATAATAGTAACAGCTCAGTAACAAAGACAAAAGTCAACATTGATAAGTGCATAGCTAAGTGACACAAACTGTCCATATTAAAAAAGCACACAACTGCTTCTGAGAATAAATCAATAGATGGGACTTAGACCAAACCCCTTCCAGTATAAACCAACAGATAAACAAACACACACAATTGCTTAAACTCAATTTCTTGACGTTTACATATAGCAGAAAGAGTATCATACTGTGCCTTTCATAATGTGTAGCATACGGGAGGGCAACAATTAGTCTGTGTGAAAACAAGCCCATTACTTATGACCCCTTAGTGCTTATGTAGCCCCACCCAGCCCAGGAGGGGATGCTTTGTAAGAAAAGGTGGAGACTGGCGGACCACTCGTGTTCCACTTCAGAGTGCAGAAAGATATGGTAAAGAGGTGTGACTCAGTTCCCTGAACTTGCAAGAGTTTTTAGCTGTACTTCAGATTGTAATAAAGAAAAAAAGAGACGCAGATTCTTCATGATTCATGTTAAAGATGAATGCAAAATATCTATGGTAAGTAGTTGTTGATAGAACCCCTTGTGGGAGGCGGGAAATCAACCTCCATGTTAAGCTAATGAGAAGCTGATCTGATGGGTGCATAAGTCTTACAGATTCTTATTGCGCTGCTGAAATGTCAGCGGGTGATAGTGAGAAAAACGTGATTAAGGTAGAGCAGTGACAAAGGCCATCCCCATCAGTGGACTTCCACATCTTTGTGTGTGTGTCATTTTGACTTGGAACAACTATCTAAGTTCAGTCGTGTGTGCTGATGTCCATATGTGTAGCTTTAAATCTGTGTATACAAGTGCACGCAGTGCGCCAGTGAGAGCATAGGGTTGGGAGTTCGGGGAAGCGTAAGGTAATCCTTTAAGTGGGAGACTTTAAGTCTTTCAGAAAGTAAACAGCCAAGCAGTTGAGGGAGTATTGTTGTTGGGTAGTGTTACAAAAATGCAAGAGCGCCTCGGGGCACCGTGTATGACTGACTTTTTAAAGCTAAGTATATGTCTGCAGCTGGGATCGGTGGTGTGTGAGAGCGTCTCTCTCTCTCTCTGTGTGTGTGTGTGTGTGCATGAACCTCTCAAGCCATGTGGCCACGGCCTTGAACAGCAATGTGGCAGGGAAAAGAGAGCAGATGCCTCTTCACTGGGGTGCATCGGGCCACCAAATCGGAAATATCACTGATCAAGTCCCAATTCAATTACAGGCCACCAACTGATGCATAACAGAATCTGTTTGTGTGTGCATGATTAGGTGTGTCCTTGACTTTGTATGTGCGTGTCTGAGACATGCGTGTGTTATGTATGTGCGGGCATGCGTGGCTGCTGTCTTAGTGTTCCGGGGTTAAGGGGGAAGAAGGATGACCCTGCACAGCTGACAGTCAGTCATGCAGGACAGAACAACACAATAACACTCTTGTTAACCAGGACATGGCATGCCTCCCACCTGTTAGCCCCAGAACCACACACAAGGCAGGCACATGCTTGCACATAAACAGACATACTTAAAAAACACAATCACATGGACACACACAAATACGCATTTTCAACACAAGTGCACATTGGGGAAGTGTTTTAAACAAAAGGGTTCTTCTCTTTGCTGGCTCATTTGAGCCTCTTCTTCCTTCATTTAGCCTGCTGTCCATTTATCTTCAGGGCTGCCAGGGGGTTTCTCATCACTTAGCTCACTTCCTGTCTGTCTACTGAAACACTACAAACAGGCTTCTCAAACGAATGTTTAGTCTAAACCTGGCCTGGCCAGAGAAGGGGATAGTGGAGAGTACTTTTAGAAATATTGGCAAACTAACAAATAAGTGAGGGGAAAATACTTGAGGGAGAAACAAACACAAACAGCTCTTCCCAACTCACACATAGTATAACACACACTACCATGCACATGCTTGTCCAGCATGCATTTTATTAACATCTCAATTGAAGGTAGCCAAAAAATGCTTGGCTGTAGATGAAAGCAGCAAATGCTGATTTTTCTACATTTCAAATAAGAACTCAAATCCTTAAAATGTATTATTAACAAGAAGCCATAGTAACAGAGTTGTTTGAATTTTTTACATGTGTACTGCATAGAATGCAATCTCAGAGAAACATACATTTATAATATGCTTACACTGAACTGTCTTGTACTTCATTGGTTTTGAGAATTCTGTTTATAAACTTTCATATCAATAAAGCTTAATGAATGTTTAAAATACTGAATTTGTTTGCATATGACAGAAAAAGAAACATGCACATGCAAGAGGGTGTATAAATGTGTCTCATTCTGTGTTGTTGTCCACTGTCAGCTAAGTAAAACATACCATTTTCAAGCTCTAAAGCCATAACTCAGCAAGTTTTGAAAAACAAAAATTCATGAGGGGCCACGAATGCGTAAACTTTTTTGTACTGTATCACATTAATCATTTCACAATGGTAGTACAATATGTATATGTTCTTGTCTTGAAGCATGTTCAACTCCTCTCTTTGTTTAGACAGCTCAGCCATGGGAAACATTGTGTAGACTAAATTTACACAACACAGAGATTTAGTGGGTGGCGAGAGAAACTTCCAGTCTGCCGCACATAAGATGCAGAACAAGAATCTTAAATAAATATGGGTTCAGTAACTACCCATCAAAAGTACAGGCACACCCAGATACATGGATAGCCTACTAAAATGTAAGAAAAGATTTGCCTCCTTCACTTATCAGCCATATATCTTCAATTTGTTTGTAAATGAAAACAAAATTAAAGGTTTAGAACAATATTTTCAACATGCCAGCTAGTAGATGCCTTCAAACCATACATATAAAGGCTTTTTTAAAATTGGAATTAGTCTTAATTATACATATCAAAAATGTGGATTTTTTAATTAATTAATTATTTTTTTTACCCTTTAAATTGTCAAGTTGTTGTCATGATGCAACTCCTTTTTATGGTTTAAAAAACACACTAATTATATTTTTCAGTATACTCCATGTAAAATGGATTATTTATGGTTTGATTATTACAACCTAACATATGTGAAAGATTAGTTGCAACATTTATCTATATGTATTATTAAGGATCAAAATAATGATTTGAATGGATTTCGATGACATTTCAATCACATTTTTTTGCGTTGCGTCATTAACATGAGTATTTTAGTCCACGCTGTTTACAATAGTATAAAAATTAAAAATACATTAAAAGATTAAGAACACTTCAAATGCACAACCTTGCATGTATCATCAATAGTATGCCTGAAAAAAAGGATCAAATATGTTATATATTAAAAGCCAAAAATGTGCTTGGATGCATCAGAGGGTTTAAATTAATAATAAATGAATAAATAAATAAGGGAAACTTAGATCTGATGGTGAAAAAAATAGATCAAGATGACATAGGTGAGTGTGTTTGTGTGTGGCAAGCTGGGGTGAAGCAGCAAGAAATGAGGGCCAAGCAAAAACAAATTCACAATGCCAGCTGAACTTCCAAAAGTGTGAAAATCTCTATAAACCCATCAGCTCCAATAACAGGCAAGACTGAATAGATGAAAAACAGAGGAGGCGGAGGGAGAGGCAGAGCAGAGCCACAGAATACACTGGCCTCCCCCATTCACTTTTAAATTTCCTCCTCCACAGTCCCTTGCACACTGTTAATTACTGACCAGGCACTCCCCTGCCACCTTTTCACACATAACAAGCGCCCAATCCAGACCCACCGCTGGAATATGCCTGCAGCCTGAGGATCAAGACCAATTATGGCCCTAAGCTGGACCCATTTCTGTTTAGCCTGGGGGGGGGCATGGGGGGTGTTAAACAGGCAGAGCAGGGGAGCAGAGGTGGTGGAGGTGTTATTTTTCCCACAACATAAATGTGTCTGTTTATTTTTGTGTTGTTTTCTGAGTTTACTGCTTACTATAAAGTGATAATAAAGTCATAAATCATAACAATATATAAACTAGAAAACTGACATTCCATGAAATATAAAGAAACTCCAAAACATATACGCATTTGTATTTACACAAAATTATACTTAGATGCACATAAAAAGGGAACGCATGCATAAGGGATGCCCCTCAAAAATACAGATGGGATCATGTGAAAGATTAATTAAGTTATAACAAATTGAAGTAGCCACATAGAAAGAGAGAAGACAAAAAATATACTGTGAGAAAAGGAGAGACTTCATGAAAACACTGAGTTTCTTCCTCCAGACAGAGGAAAATACACCAACACACAAAGAGGCAACTCCAGGGGTGGAAATGCTACATAAAATATATGGATGGATGCACATATACACACCAACAAGTATACTCATAAACAAGCACACACACTTTTGAATTACTGCACTGCAAAGCCATTAGTTTCATATATAAGCAGGCCTGCTGATGAAAGCTCATAAAGGCGGCTATGTAAATAAAACAAATGAAAAGCTAGAACTCAGAGGTGAAAAGGAGAGGGAAAAAGAGACCCTTAGGGATTTATTGTTTGTGAAAGGCTGCTCCATTTACTCTCGCCACTGGAGAAGTAAGGGGGACCATCACAGACGCATTACCTTGCATCTTCTAATGGCAGAAAAACAGACCACTCTGCATCAGTCTCACAGCTCAGTGAATAAAAAAAGGTGAGAGGAAGAAGATGTGGGTGGGAACCACACATACCGCGAGGTTGTGACCCTCTCACATGGTGTTCACAAGGTATACACACAAAGATCCACACATGCACATTAATGTCTCAGCTATTACATGTCTTATCAGAATAATTTTCCACATGAGGACAAAGAGGTGAAAGGCTGTGACCTGGCCACTCTCTTCTCATACTATGTAGCAGCGGAAACATCACACGGTAATGAACAAGTTCAGGCCTAATGGAGGAGAATGTGACCTTCTTGTACCAACAACTTACGGGGCTGGTATTCTTTCTGTCTCTGCCGCTTTTTTTATCCCCATTTTTTTGTATTGCTTGATAATCTTCCATCTAATGCAAATAGCCTCTAGAATGTAAATTAGCCTTATTCTTTACAGTTGGGTGATGCATTAATATGCTTTTATTTTCAGTCCTGAGCAAAGGTGATCATGGTACACAAAGTATCCATATGTTGTATATGCTATACAAGCTGTTTAATAAAATCTATGTTACACTATACCACATATAGTTATATAGAAACTGGTAAGTTTTGTATGAATGAATATCAGTTTTCCATATCAATTTCAATATGTACAAAATTAAAATCTTTCTGGTTTACAGAAATCAGTGACTGATGTCATTCACAGTATGTGCTGAGTAGTAAATCAAATATCTCATGAAAATGATTTACTGGCCTGTATGTAACAGTGTACCTTTTCCTCTAAACTGCTATTTAAACATGAAAAGGTGTAAGAAGCAAAAAAAACAAACAAAAAACAAAACAAAACATACATTCAGAGGATAGCCAATCCCCAAGTTATGACTTCCATCATATATGTGTACCTAACATTAAATAGAGAAGTAGACCAATGTTTTTCTGTTGCTATTATGTTTTCAGCATCTAGTGTTACCATGTCCTGAAGTCCATCCGTCATGTCTAAGTAGGTGCTGAGAGACCTCACGGCCCGGGCTTCAAGAATTCATATAAGTAAGAGGCCACCATGGGTTGTTTTCTACACAGAGTCAATTTATACTACTGCACAGGGATTCAGAGATTAAAAACTGTTAAATCAATGAATGATGAGTTTATAGACTTCATTTATTATCACTTGTAAGTAATCCGGTACTACATCTCTAAACTGGAAAGTTTCAAGAAAAAAAGCCTCCTCTCTTCAAGGAGAACATGACGGCTGAGCTCTGGTTTTTAAATGTGTATGTGAACAAAGCCTGCTAGAACAATGTCTTTTAGAGACATAGCACCAAGAAGGAGATGTTTTGTCAGTAATGCACCGACAAACATTTAATTCTAACTGTGTTTTTTCAGCCACAGGAGCGCGGCACCTTGTAGTCACTAAGTTGTCCATGAACTCCTCTGCAGTTCAAAGCATTATATTCAATTGTGAGGCCGTGTTTCCAACAGCTAAAACCTGGCTGAAACTGGTTCCAGGTATGGCAATGACCCAGTCAAAGTCCAGACTTCAACCCAAATGAAATGCTTAAAAAAGTTTATGCATAAACAAAAGCCTGAAAACGTCAATGCAATGTGACGGACCGTAAACAGAAAATGATACTGCAAATGACTGCTGCCAAAGGCTGTTCAAAAACCAATATTTCACACACTGTTTCAGCATTTTGGCTTAGATTTGTAAACTGAATAAGTAGAATCTTCTAAGATATAACCAAGTACTAAAAAAACACATTTACAAGACGAATTATTATTTAAATGGGAACTACAGCCAATAATCTGTGTGCTATGTCTAACATGCTGATCCAGAAAAAGTCTGACAGGTGAATAGGTCAGATCCAGCAATTGGCTGGTGAGCAGAGGACATTGAGAAAAATGGCTTTTCGTACTTCCTGTGACATGACCAAGCTTCCTATGGTGTGGCATTTAGCATAAACAGATGAGCTAATCTGAGCTGTGGATAAGGCACCTGCATCATTCCACTAAATAAATAAGCTCTGTATCCCAATCTTACTCGCTCTGCACCTCTCTCTACCCTCCCATCCCTCCATCTCCTGCTGTGCTCCTGCTCTCCATTTATTTCTCCTCCTCTCCATCAGTCAGCTAGATGGAAAGAGGGAACGAGGGAGAGTAAAAGTGGAAAAAATAGAAAAGGACTCATATCATCGCTGGGCCAAAGGTGAGTCGCCTGGGGAGGTAGCGGGAATGAAATTCTCCCAGTCCCATTTTACCAGCCATTCAAAGCACATTACTCTGGAGAAGGGGAAACTTATAAAGCCCCTGCACTTGAACACATTTCTGTGTGTTTACGGGAGACAGAGAGGGGCCGCTTCACACATGCCTCAGTAATAGATTCCCAATTTAGGCTCACTTCTCCTCTCTCTTCCACTTTTGTTTTTCTGTCTCTCACTTTTGCTTTATCGGTCTCTCTCCTCCCTTCCTGTTTTCCTATTCCCTCTCTATATACATCCATTTATGTGGAGGCCTGGTGTCCTTCCTCTAGTTTGGAAGGCCGGAGAGACTCTTGCAGCCAGACTGGCTTGAGTAACAAATATCAAGAGAACTGTTTGTTTGTGTCTGCCCTGTAAATTGTTTCACTGAGGAGGGGTGATGGGATTGATGATATAACTGTCATCTTCATAACTTGATGGCTGAAGGTGATAGCTGGACTGAAACTTTAGTGAGCTGCTGTTATGAATTGCACCTTTTTTTCCAGTATTGTAAAAGTTTGCAGCAAATTGGGGCAGATTCGTGAGAGGGGTAAAACATAAGAAACTGCAATCAACCTTTGTGTAAAAAGCTTTTAAAAAGCAGTCAAACACAAGAAATTATTATATCCAGAAAGGTATATGGCTATGCTGGCCTATTTAAAATATTCAAAAGACCTCTTTCTTCCATTTTGGCCATATAATTTCCCGACTATGCCATTTTATAGATCACTGAATTTGCTTTTGACAAAAGGTGTTCTAATAACTATACAATATGTTTAACTACAGAACTGTTTACCATGTGTGATGGTGCTGTCCCCATAGTAATTACTGAAAGGTATAAAGGCTTATAATGGTGGTAAAAGGAGCTCATCTTAAACACATAATTGTGATCTAACACCTTGTAGCAACAGTAGACAACGGTAGATACTCATTATTTCATGTTTCTGGCAATAATGGGGCTTTGTGAAACATGACAGTTTAGTTTAGTATTATAATACATGACAAAGTTGAGTGCTTTGCTATATTTTTTGTTGACATAGAAAATTTTACTAAATGTGAACTAATTATCATTTTATGTTTCTATTATATGAAACTGCTCACAGGCTATGATTAACCCCTGCACCTCCCCTGGTTTAACAAGTGAGCGGTCATTGGATATTATATTAACAGCATTTAATTAGGTTACTATCTTATATATTCCTGGATTCTTATTGGGTGCTTGAGGATAGAGGTATACCATGAATATTATTTTTTTATGGCTACATATTT
Source organism: Arrhamphus sclerolepis (assembly GCA_037176975.1). Lineage (NCBI taxonomy): Eukaryota > Metazoa > Chordata > Actinopteri > Beloniformes > Hemiramphidae > Arrhamphus > Arrhamphus sclerolepis. Next base: position 9,470,038 of record JBAMYA010000024.1, on the reverse strand, counting down.
CTCTTTGTGCTCATTCAATATACTTGAGTTACAGATGTCATAATGCTATAACACTTGCATAGTCAGAGCTATTGGAAAGTCAAGTCAGTCCAACTCTCACTCAGCTTGAAAGCAAATGATAAATGTAATATGCTGCGGGCTTAGAACTAAAGGGGTAAAAATGACTTTTTTACCAGTGTCACTTACACCATCTGGCTCTCAACCCTCGATGTACATACTCTATATTTTATATAATTCAAATAATTGAAATTATTCTTTTTGTCATATATTCATGTAATAATTATGAGCATCAAATTCTTATGAGGTTAGGCTTGAAGTCCAAGCCATGCTTTACAGCAGACAAGCACAGAACATGAACAGAATAAGAAATATACATTTCAGTGTCTTGTCAGAAGCTGTTTCAGGCAGAGAAGAAAAGACATCAGTGAAAGTCTTTGGAAGCCAGCCGTTTAGAGTGGACGGCAGGTTGCCCGTCAGTGACAGGCCTCAGGCCAGAGTAAAGTGGAGGAAACAATAGGAGCTGGCAGGTGAGACCTGGCCTGAAGTCAGATTATGCAAGTCCAGCTGGGGCTAACACATCAGCACACAGCAGCTCGGTGCAGGTGGCCTGACACAGATGTAAATATGACCTGCCACTGATGGGCTTTGAGTGAATTTGGCCTGATTCAAATCAAGATTCATTTGTATTAGGAAGCGTTGCAAGATGAAGCGTTGTCACATGCTTATAGGCTTGAGAAGAACTATCTAGATCATGCTGGGAGACTGTAGTACCCTTAAATGCTCTGTAAGGGATTCAAACTTTCATGAATGAAACTTTAAATTTCCTACCACTTTATCTGAAAGTCACTACAGATCACAATCCCAAGACTTCTTCATAATACCCTGAACCAGTGGATCGTCTATTTACACGATAATCTCTTTTCAATTTCCCAAAGTACAGGGTACAAAAAGGGCTTCTACCCATTTTTTTTCTTGAGACCATAAGGGTGTATTTTAATCAACATCATGTGCAAATGAAATGTCACGCCCTTTAATGTGCGAGCACCGTGGGAAATGCTGATAGAAATGTCAAGTGGTTGTGGGGATGTGGGACCAGAGGGGTTGATGTCATCCATGGTACAGTAAACTAAAGGGCCACTGGGCATTCCCAACCTTAACACTGAAGGCAGCAGAGGGAAGTTTAAGCTAGACATGCTACTGCAGCACATCTGGGAACAGGGAAAAAAAAAAAAAAAAGTCAAGATATGGCTCGGATTGTAAATATGAGATACCTGACAAAATTAACATAAAATGAAATTCTGACTTACAGATATCACATTTTGTGATAGTCAAGCAAATGTTTTGTGCTCAGTTCAAGGGGGTGGCTATATCTAAGAGGGAAGAGTGGCCATTTGTAAGTAGGAGGATTTATGGGTCAATCCTCAAGTTCCCCATTTCGCATAAATGTCCTTTGCAAAGATAATGTTTTATTTATACATTTTAATTTGGCAGTTTTTACAAGCTACAAAGTGAATGAACACTTCAGAAGAAATACATGGTCTGGTTTTTATTACAGGAAGACATAGCCAACAAAAAGAGAAAACAAACTTTTCATAATACATTGATGTATATAATGTATATTGAAAAAAAATACTCCAAGTAGAGTTTTACCTTTACACTATGCATGTGTATACACAATTCAGGTTCAGTGAAATGGTTCCAAAATGACTAAAGGTAAGCACCTTGCATGTTCACTTTGAAAAAGCAATCAGCTTTCTAAATGATGTCTTTCATTAACTGATCAAAGCAGATTTAGTTAAGAGGCCTTTCTTTCCTTCTCTTTTCTGAGCAAAACGTTGAAATGTGCCGGTCTTAAAGTAGAGAGAGATTATTTTGCCTTGCAGATATAATGGTCCACCTGTCAGAGGGAGTTAGGGATGACGCCCTATCACTGACAGGTATACTATCACCCTGACCAAAATTCAATAGTTCTCAGTGGAAAATTAAACTATGAAGGAAATAAGGACATGCAGTGTGTGCCCAACAGGAGAGACATGGTTGCTCATATCTTGCTGACGACATAATTCTTCCACCAGAGACAGAAAGGAAGATGATGTTTGGGCATGTACCTATGCAGACAGATTGTGCAGTGTATAAGTATGGTGTGTTATAGTGGAGGGGACCTGGGCTCAGGCTCAAATTAACTGTGTGGCAGGCTGCACTGTCAACTGCAATTACCTGCCTTGCACTTTCTGGACCATCTTGGTAATTTATTTCCTCTCCCCCTCCCTCAGAGTCCCCCTCTCACTATCCCTGCTCTTTCTATCTTCCTTCATTCCAAATATCACCAGTGAATGTAAACAGGCCCTGGCCACCTTCATGCAACTTGGAGGGCTTAATAATGGGAGTCTTGCCTTGCACATTTAGAGGCTACTTTAGATGAAGAGATGGGTCCTGACCCTCTGCTCTGCCTCACTCCTTCTCCCCCTTGCCCTCTAGATCACATTATGAGACAATTATCTCAGTCTGGTCAGACAGGGGCTCAAGTTGAATAACTATTGACCATCGCTAATAGTTTTTTTTATTTTTATGGATTTATTAGATTAAGATTTAAATTGAAGGAATTTTTGTTTGTTTCAAGATGTCATTGGGGTATGTATATCTGTATGCGTCTCTATGTGTGTGCCTGAGTGCAAGTTTGTGCATGATTGTTTCAATGTCTAAGCCACTATGTGAGTGGGGCTGTCAAAATGCAAAGATCAAATCGTGATATCAACAATATGAAATATAATAATGATTACTGAGTAATAAGCATATGTTTTGTGTCTATTTTGGCATATTAAATAATGAGCGTATGGTCATGCACAAGTGTTCAAACATAACAAACACAAATAATGAACAGTGTCACGGAAATCGCATGACCTCATAAAAGATAAAAGATCATGTGAACATTAGCTTGCCGGTTGATTATTGGTATAAAATTATAGATAGTCAAAGTCATTTTCAGGGTTTCAGGACACAAACTACTGCTCTTACAAAATATTATTGACAGATTACTGACATGTCAGAAAACAGGGCCACAACTTTACATTCTTGATCATCCATAATGTTTTATTTTGGAGCAGAATACATTCAAGAATCAAGTTGTGAAATGTGTGTAATATGTGTAAGAAGTGTAGTCCTACATGTGTAAGCATTTCTACTGTGTTTTACTGTGTTTACTTGCATCAGCACTCTGCATATTCAGCACAGGCCTTTTGTAAGTAAGGATGTGTTTTCAGTGTGTAGCTGGTGAACAAAAAGATGATTTTAATGTTATGACATCCTTTAAGGTTTAAATTCAAATCAGCATTACAAATGTAGTCATGATCCCTTAATGGCAAGCTCCCTGGAGGAAAAATAAACATTTAGGCTTGATGAAAAATCATGTAGGGAAGCCAGGACTTTGCTAAAGTGCATTTATGTTTATTCTTAAAGGCTGGTTCAGCTATTTATCTGGTTGCATCATACAGCGTCATCTAAAGGAGAGTGTGGTGGTCTAGGTAATTCAACCGTGCAGTCACACAGTTATTCAGCTATGTTTTATCTTCATCCTTTGCTATGTGTGTTACACCCCTGATGTTACACTTTATTCTTTGCTATCTCTTTCTCCCTCTTTTATTCTCTAACTATGCTTTTTACTCTTTTAGACTCAGTGCAACCCTTATTTTGTACCCTTTCTCTCATAATAGTTACAGATATAGAGATTATGGTGTAAAGGGTTATTTCCTTTCTACTGTGCCACTGTCATGAAAATATAATTGGGGCAAATGGGCCCTTACCAATGCCAGATACTCTGCAGGTGATTTAACAAAGTGAGGTGGGTGAGCAGATTGAAGAAGGAAATAAAAAGCAGTGAAAGAGAATAGAGAGAATGAGAGAGCGTGTGTTTCTAAGACAGAGAGAGAGTAATAGAGAGGGGCATGTTTCTGGTAGAATTTTATTACTAAAGAATTTCACATCTTAACATGGAGAAAGTACTAACTCTCTAAACCACCCCACCCCCAAAATAAAAAAAAATAAAAAATTAAATGGGTTGCAAGACGTACTGAGAAGGGAGGAGATGGGCTCAAGATGGGATAGGGGGCTGAAAGGGGTATAATGCTGACAGTAAAATAAAGAGAAGTGAGGATTCAATTAAAGGCAGGGAGTTGACAGGGAGGGAGTCTGGCCTGTAGGTGCATATTTGGGGGGAGTCAGTGGGTAAAAAGGAACTCTCCTGTCTTAATGAGCTTAGGCCCAGGGCCTGACTTACTGGTTTACTGGATGAAGCTTAATGACCAAATGGCTGCTCAGATGACTGCTACTCTACGGTCAATGGGAAGAGTTACAAATTGGTGACACATTTATAAAGATGCAAACATTGTACTTATATAAATTTTTTCTGACCAGATTGTGTCTCAACAGTCTTTTGTGCGTGTGTGTGTGTGTGTTCTGCACAGTCATCATTATCTCTTAATAATTTTAAAGCCAAGGTATGTTTTCCATTAATATTAATGGTGTATAGATACTAACCATGACCACCAAATTACAGCAAATATGGTTACAAGAGGAGACAAGTATCTTTTCACATGGTGTTCTCAGCTCAGTGTTATCTCTATGTTGCCATAAACAAAGTCCAAATGATTTCATAAACCTTGTTTGCACTTACAGGACTATTATTAATCCCCTCGCTGAAAAAGACCAATCATTTCTTTCTATTATTTCCATGCCTGAATGGAAACCATACTTATTTTTTCCACACTTTGTCCTATCCTCTGTCTCACATCCTCCTCTACACAGCTGAGATGAAGCATTTCATTTTATATGTAGTTAAAAGTATCTTCTGGTGATCCTGTATGTATTTTCTGTTCTCTTTATCACCACGTTAACAGCAGGAGGAAAATGAGAGACAAGCAGAAAAAAATAATCTTCCAAGACTGCCATGTGGCAAAGTTGAGTTAAAGCTGTAGCATGGAATCACACAAACTAAAGCCCCTTGAGGAAGAGAGTGAGAATAAAACAAAAAGAAGAGAAAAAGGAACAGAAGCAGTATGATGCACTGCTGCTATTCATTGTCAGAGACAGTAAAACAGTTGGGGTAAATAATGGTCTTCAGCTATGACAAAAAAAAAAGGACACACAACTCACGCATGCACAGAAGCCATAAACACTGCTGTTTTTCACCACTAAGGCACATGCCTGTTCATGGATGGGATTGATTGCACAGCCCTGGCTCATCTTTGGGTACATGTGAAACCCCAGGGAGTCTCCGATTGGCATGGAGATACTAATGGAGTGAAGCAGGAGAGCTGCTGGGAACGGCAAATCTCCGGCTGTGGGGATGCAGCGGAAGTCTACGTGGGATCAAGCTCCCACCCGTCAGCCCTGAGTTTTGATCTACAGTGAGGCACAGCTTTTGATGTCTTAATCATCTCCCTCAATCGAGCTCTGGGAGGTTGGGGAAAGCAGAGCAGAGGGGAGCAGAGAAGAGGGGAGAGGCCAGAGGGTTATGGAGGGATGCAGGGCAAGCCCAAGGATGTGAACCCTTTGTGGGAGAAGATCCTTGAGATCACCGTTTTTTGTTGTTGTTTTTTTTTTTTCTGGATAATTCACTCAGTTATCACAGCAGAATCTGAACCGTTAGTAAAGAAATTTATATTGTATGTAAAATCTTTATGTTTGGTACTGCCTATGCTCTAATGACCTATTTTTATTCTAACAGATAATTGATAAATTCATCTGTGCCACATACCTGAAAACCTGAAGAAAAGATGCCAGAATGACAAAAAGCAAAGTTCATAGAATGTTAGAAAGTTAAACTTCACAGGAAGCCTGAGCCAAAGAGGCTCCAAGATGATCATAAGAGATGCAACAGAGAGCCAGAGTTCAGCACAATCCAATTAAATCCACAACCACTGTCTTGAGTGAGTAGCAGAGGCCAGAATGAGAGAATAAGCGGTTTGGAGAGGGTACAAATGAGCGATAGAGAAAAAATAGAGAGAGAGAGTCAAGATTAAACAGTCAGATAAAAGAGGAGTGAGTCAGAGATGTATTCATTCATCAAAAGTTACAGACCCCCACCCACGGCTTCTCCTCAGGGCTAAGTGTTCCATGGAGAAGCCTGATGAGCACAGGGAGAGGGAAGACATAGAGAGAGAAGTGAAGACGAACCCCTCCACCCACCACCTCAAACCCCCCACCGCAGCCACTAACACCATCTAAGGAGAACAGCACAGCATGCCATGTTATCCCTACATATATCTCAGTTAGATGACACAAGCAATTAATAAGTCAGCAAAACTGGGGATTTTCAAATACCATGTCACAATACCATATGACACGGTAAAAGAATAAAAACTACTATATGCTACACTATGAATGCTACACTGTAGCCTTATAAAATGCTGGAAGCTAAAATAGAAGTCTCTAAAACAACAGAATATCGTATTAAAAAGTAACTTCAATGGTGAGGTTAATACTACACATGGGCTTGTAAGCATTGAGTGGTTAAGAGCAACACAGGAGTAAGATGATTTGTAGAGGAGTAATCTCATCTTCATATCAAAGTGACAGGGTAATAATAACAGCAAAAACAATAATAATGAGCTAGAACATTTCCATTGCATCATAAGCTTGTATTGCATTTTTGACATTTGAAGGTATCACTTTATTTACAGTCAGAGAAGAATTTCAAATATAATATTAATATAAAAGAAAAAAAGGAAAAAAAAGAAACAAGAATAAGAGATAAGCTACTATACATATAAGAGTGGGCTTGAAAGAAGAGGAAATGTTAAAGGTAGAAATAATAAACAATTACAATCCATTACCTTACAGCATGAGTTGAACTACCTTTTGTCTGTTTTTATACCTGATAAAATAATAACAATAATACATTTTATTTATAGGCAACTTTCTGACATTCAAGGTCACTGTACAGAAAGAATCAGTAGAAAGATTACAATAAAAAATAAAATAAAATAAAAACTGACAATTTTGATACAATAATGGATGGACAAAGGATGAACATAAACTGTATAAGCATCTTTGCAGGCTTTCAGCCTATCAAGAGTAGGGTAGCCTGAACAGATGAGTTTTTAGTTTTGATTTGAACTGTGGAAGAGAGTTGATGTTGCGGAGGTCTGGTGGGAGTGAATTCCATAGTTGAGGGGCAGAGTGGCTGAATGCTCTGGCCCCCACAGTACTGAGGCAGACAAAGGGAACAGTGAGGTGAAGAGAGGAAGAAGACCTGAGGGAGCGGGTCAGTATGGTGATATGAAGGAGATCAGAGAGATATGGTGGAGCGAGGTTGTGAATGGCCTGGTAGGTAAGAGTTAATATTTTAGATTGAATTCTGTGAGTGATTGGTAGCCAGTGGAGATCTTTCAAAACCAGAGTGATATGACAAGATGATGGAGATCTGGTGATGATACGTGCTGCAGAATTCTGTTCAAGTTGTAATTAGTGGAGAGTTTTTTTTGTGGAAATAGAAGAATAGAAGGGAGTTGCAGTAGTCAAGTCATGAGGTGACAAGACTGTGGACCTGGCAGCAGTATGAGGAGTGAGAGACGGACATAGACGATTGAAGTGGCAAAGATGAAAGTAAACTGATTGGGTTATGTTGTTGATGTATGACATAAAAGAGTGTGTGTTTTCAAGGATGACACCCAGACTCTTAACCTGAAGGTAGGGAGAAATGGAGGAGTTGTCAATGGAAAGTGTAAAACTGATAGATTTGGCTAGAGTGGATTTGGTGCCGATAATCAAAATTTCGGACTTGTCACTATTTAACTTCAGGGAATTGCTGGTGAGCCAAGATTTTATTTCAAGAAGCCAGTCAGTAAGGGATGAGAAAGAAGAGTGGAGTTGGGTTTTGAAGAGATGTAGAGTTGGGTATCATCCACATAGCAATGATACAGAGAGGTAGTATGTATGTAATAAATCTTGGGGCACACCTGAGGTAGGGAGTGGGTGTGATTTGAATGATTTCAGCTGAATGAACTGAGTAAAGAAAGATATGATTTAAACCAGGCAGTGGGTGTGTGTGTGATACCAACGGAGAGAAGTCTGTCAAGGAGGATGGAGCGTGAAATGGTGTCAAAAGCCGCACTCAGATCAAGCAGGAATGGATAAAAGACCAGAGTCGGCTGCTAGGAGGAGATCATTATAGATGATCGATATATACCTGATGATATATATCGATATAATCTCTGCTTACTGAAACAGAAGTACCAAAGTGCAAAATCCAAACATAAAACTATTAAACCTGCTGTTGTTAATAACACAATGGCATACTGCCAGTCAGCTCTAAATGACCAAGAGCAATAGGCCTCTCTCTGCCAGCTTTAGCAGAGAGAGTTGATTTCTTTGGCTCATGGTCAGAACGTTGTCGTGGGAAGAGTCTTGAAGACATCTCGACTGGACTGAAATAGTTCATTCAGATGTGAAGTAGTAAAAATTCAACCCTAAAACAGCTCCTAGATGACCCCTCCTTTATTTTGATCAAAATGTTTGATCAGAATCAAAAGATATGCATAAAAACACTCTATACCAAATTTTCAGAGAGATAGAAGCCAATGAATCACAAAAACAGAAATCACTTCGCCAGAACTTTAGCTGCAAAATTCCTTACTCACAATTTTACCACGAAATTTGTATTTCATAGGTAAATGACACAAAATGCTTTTAGACATGAGGCAGACCCAGGACAGGCTGGAGAGATTATGGGCCAGATCTACTAGGATCCCACATTGCGTGTAATAATTTAAGTGCACCATCTAGAATTTTGACCGTGGGGTTGGAGCACTGTTTGTGGCTGATTTACTAAGAGTGATTGTGTTAATGGTGGCAGGTGCAAACATGTTGGAGACGTCCTATTTAAGTGAGGGTTTTGTGTGTTTTTTCATGGCCTGTTCAGCAGTGCTCCACCAGTGTGATCCAAACAATGGAACCTGCTCGTCTGAAGGTGCATTGTATTCCGTCTGCAGATATGGACCTCGTTGTATCTTATTTCTCTGGCAGTGGTCGGGTTGAGAAAAGGTGTCAGGAGAAAGGGGTGAAGAGGGTAAGGCCTGACACCTCAAAAAACCATATGAATGAATATGACATATGCGCTTGTTTTTATGAAATAAATTATTTCACATAGATTTCAAAAATTGACCCTCCTACAAGCCAGCCATCTTCAATTTCACCATCTCGCAACATGGAAAATAGAAAACTGTAACTCAGAAAAAAAAAAGAATCATGCGCTGACATGAGGTATTATTTAGTTATTTATTTATTTAAAGATTTTTTCGGCTCGAGTGGCCTTTATTAACAGTCAGGAGACAGGAATGTGGGGCTGAGAGAGAATGGAAGAGACACGCAGCAATGGTTGCAAGGCAGGAGACAAACTCATGACCGTTGCAGGAGGACTGAGCCTCTGTACCTGGGCTGCCTTCTTAAATGCTAAGCTATGCAATGGCCTGACCTTGGGATATTTTGAATAACAACAAATGCATGTGTTTATAATTTCTATGCACATGGTCAGTGTCTGCAGGGAAACCTAATAACCTTGACCATCTGACGTCACATAACAATTAGGACTTTGGACAGCACATCTGAAAAACAGAATTGGGAGATCTCATCTGTAACAGCTACCGTACGCTGGAATGACGCAGATGCAAAAAGGTGAAAATTTGAAAGGAGTTTTGTCATTGCAGGTATTGCGTGACTCCTTCTTGTGGCTGGCTCCAAATCCTTTTTGAGTTCCTCCAACTGCTCCAAAATGTCAATGCTGGGTAAGCGATATGTTTTAATGATTGTTTCCTCATTACAAAAATGTTCACGAGGGTGAATAATGCGTTCTCTGCACTCCTTTCTTCGTTTCAATGTCTCCTTCTTGCGACAATAACCACAGCCATGTGTGCGCAATTATGCAGACTGTCTGCCCCTCCTTTTGAAGCATATTAAATATAGACATAGTTTGTATGAACAAAATTGTGTTCAGGTTTGATGAATCACTTTGCAGGTGCTAAATTAATATCCCAACACACGCAAAATTATGTGTGAACGCTCCGTGTTGCATATTCATTGCGGCAGGAGTACTAACTGGATGCAGATACACTATTTTGCACCTTTGAAAGACACAAACCGTGGTGTGCACTGTTAGTAAATCAGTTTGTACATTTTTTTTTGTGCATGTGCAGTGAGTTTGCACCTGTTTTTTTTACATGCAAACCTTTAGTATATCCAGCCCTATATCTTTTGGTTGGTCTGGGGAAGCCTTGGTGTCCTCTTGGAAGAGCTAGAAGAGGTAGCCAGGGAGAGGGGCATCTGGGCCTTTAGGATGCTGCCCCTGGTCCCAGATCCAGATAAGCAGAAGTTAATGGATGGGTGTCTGGATTTATGCATGTTTTTAAAGCTTTACAGTTTTCTTTTCTTTTTTTTTTTTAATATTTTTATCCCACAATTGTTTTTTCCATTTTTATCCCCCAGTGCTCACTAGCTCACTACCTACTATGTGTGTGTGTGTGTTTTTTCCCCCCTGTTTTTATTGTTATTGAAATGTTTACATTGTGAAAAGTCAATCTGCTCCATTTGGATTCAAAATTTAGTTGCTTTATGTGCAAATTATTTTGCATGAGAAATGTATAATGGTCCTTGACTTTTGAAGAGAAAGACAAAATTGTTGTATTTGGATTTAATGAATACCATTAATGACATACAAATGAAATATATTGTTTTGTATATGAGAAAGTTCAAATGACACAGATAGTGGCAAATTTTGCCAAAATGGCCATTTTGGAGAGTTTACCTGACTTGGGTGTACTAAAACCTCTCTAGTTTTGTTCTACTTCACTTTATCAGTATTAATTTTTGCAGAGATAATGCTCGGACATTGTATTGTGATTTTATAGAGGTTTTTAGCGACTGCTTCATCATTCTAAAGTGATACACATACACTGATATTTACACGTCTTAGCAAATCTCACAAGTGCTCCCTTTACTGTGACACAAAAAGTATTCAAATTGAATTGAGATATACTCATTTCATTATATGAAATTTTCAAGTAGAAGTATAAAAAACAAGCTCAGGGCCCAGAAGGTTTAAGTAAAAAATGTCAAACTGATATGATTGATTAGAATGTTTACACAACTCACATCTGGCACATACTGTTTATATATGGTGGTTACTCACAGAAAAAAAAAAAAAGGTTGCACAACAATAATTCAATCTTACACATGTGTTTCCAAATATATTTGAAGATCGCAAAGCTAACATATCAGGTATATATGCAACCAAAACAATCACAAATTTGAGCCCTGAATAGCATTATAGGAAAAGAGTGAATATAAATAAATAGATAATGGAATACATGAAATCCTGACATTTAGTCTGTTTTAAACCTAGAATTTCAGTAGATGTCCTTTAAGTACAATTGTATGTCTCTCTAAACTCCTCAAAAGTGCCAAATATATGGGATGAGATTTAAACTTACATCAAATGTGTGCACTGGACAGACAATAGGATATAAGCCATGTAAATTATGACGGTAGACTATGCAGACTGAATGAATATTGGGTTAAGTCATGGATATGCTTATCAACTCCTCTATTCTTATTGGTCGGTTAACCAATTTATCAGCATAGGAAATGAGGTGACTTCCAGCAGCTGTGCTATTTCCAATGGAATGGGAGGAGATCAGCCCCTGGACCAGTGCTAAAGGATTTGTCTGGCACTTTTTTCTACCTTTCTTTTTATGAAATGTATACTTAAAGTATACATTAACAACCTCCTAGCCTCTGAATTTGATCCATCAGTTACTTAGGGTGCTGTTGCAAATTCTTCTTTTTGGCAAATTATGGCACCTCTCTCTCTCACACACACACGCACGCACACACACACTCAGTCTCATGGCAGATTTGCCGCTTGCTATATTTATCTAGTACGATGCATATTTATTTCTAATTTTTACATGGCTGCAGGCTGTGCTGTGATTCGCCATCTTCGACTGGCATTAGTGGTCTATAATAGGGCTTAGAATTACATGTGGAACCCTGTTGGAGTCTCATGGTTGGATTTAAGGTGGGATTTATCATGTTCAGAATTATTCAATGCTCAAGCGCCTTTCCCGGCTCTATGAAGTAAAACGACTGGGCTGCAAGATCCAAAAGACCAATGTTGAAAAAGGGAGGGATAGAAGGAAATGATAGGAAGAAGCAGGAGTATAGGCAAAAATATAAAAAAAGGGGTGGGTGGGGGTGTGAGTGGGGGGGATTGAAAATGGAAAGTGGGGATTTTAGTAAAACTTAATTTTAGCTGAACAGACAAAATATGTTAATGAAGACAAGCTGAAGAGCTATGAAATTTGTTCCAAGATATGTGGTTCAGGACAGCCTTAACACATTCCACAGAAAAAGATGTGCACTTGCAATAAACTAAATATTTGAAAGTACGAATTAGAATGAAAGAACTGTTACATTAACAAATGGTGATTACTGTGATTACCTCATATTATTGTGTCTTTTTTTTCTTTTTTAAATTGCCAAACCACACACTAATAAACATCTTTGCTTTGGGTGTACATATAAATACACCCACAAAACTGTGCTGTGAAAAACATAGTGGAAAATGAGGTCTTGTAGACCATAGTTACTGTGTCTGACACAGTCTTAGGAGAGTTTGGTTCACCCCCTAAGAGGTAAGAGAGCAGTGGATGAAACACGCTCACCTTTGGTTAAAATAACATGTCTGTTGAAAAAACCATGTAGACTGCAAATCACAAAAAGTCCTAGGGAATGTCAAACAACTTGCACAAAGCAACCAACATAACAGCCAGACCAACACTCCAATTATTCTTCACGACATGAGTCCTGTTTAAGAAAGATTTCAAGTAAATGCTGTCCATCTAATGCAGTTTTAAACCATTGTGCTTTAAGAGCAAACAAGGACTGAGTAAAAGCTAACTAGAGGTTCAGCAAACTCTGCAAACTACAGACGCAAATTGAGAAACAATTTTAGAACAATGTTCCCTGGTAAAACATTGTAAAGACTTTAAATGTCTCATCAACTATGGTACGTAATGTGACCAACAGATTCTTGACTATGATCTTCAGGTCTTTGGGCTGCATGATTGGCTCAAGAAGAGAAGTCACGCAGTTCACCATACAATCAATAAATGCAGGTTAAATCTCTGTCATGCAAAGAAGACGCTGTATGTGAACATGATCCAGAAATGCTGCCAGTCTACTGGTCAAAGCTCTTTTAAAATAGGCTGAGGCAAAGTGCCATGTGGTCACAAAAATCAAAATTTGAAGTCCCCTTTGAAAACTATGGATGCCGCGTCCTGAACTTTAGACATCTAGTGGTTTATCAGTGCTCATTTCAAAAGCCTTCAACTTCTAAAGGCATGAGGGTGCATTAAAGCTACAGAATGGGCAACCAAGGAAACGTCAATGCTGAAAGTTGTGTACACGCTTTAGAACAACATGTGCTCCCATCTAGACAGGGGCTGTGTTTCAATATCTATACTTCAATGAGTACACTTAAATGCAGTACACTCTCCACACTTAGAAAGTGTGGAGAGTGTACTGTTTTTAAGGCAAGAAAGTGTCATTCAAAATTGGATACCCAATGGTCCACTTACCGGAAGTTACGTCACGATTTCCGCCTCGGCTCATCGCCCGCCCAAATGATTAAAATGTAAAACCACAAAAATTTACATTTTCAAGTTTCTGGAGCTGTAGCTGATCCACTTGCTGTTGTTGCTGTTATGGTAGCCTTCTTTCTTTTATTTTTTCGAGCTAACTTGGTCCTCCTGACTCCACCTCTTCTGCTACATAGCTAAGATGGTGGACGTGAAGTACGAAAAGTGTACATTTTCCTACACTTAGTGTTTTGGCTGTTTTGAGTGCACCATCTGGGTCCTTTCAGTACACTTATTTTTGCCGTGATCTGGATCTTTTTTTCAGAGAAGGCCTTGTTTCTTTCAGCAGGACAGTGCTAAACCACATATTGCATCCAGGACATACAGTGCACATGGATTTGTAAGAGAAGATTAAAGGTAATGTGCTGGCCTACCTGCGGTCTGGACATTTCACCAAGTGAAAATATCTGGCACATCATTTAAAAAAAAAAGAAGAAAGAAGACCCAGGACTGAGCTGCTTAGGACAACATTCATCTCCCAGAGCTACTGGTCTTCTCAGATCCCAGACATATGGGATCTGAGAAGACTAGTAGGACTGTTACCTAAAGAGGACGAGATGCTACACAATGGTAAACATCACCTTGTCTCAAGGTTTTTGGGGTGCTGTTGTCATCAAATTCATATTTCCAGTTTTTTTTCCCCTTCAATATGGTACTGAGGGAAACATTTTTTTTAATGTTCTATTGTGATTAAAACATGAATAAATGAATGCACATCATTTCATTCTGTTTTAGTTACAATATTTACAGAATCATTTTTTGGAATTGGGATTGTGCAAGAAATTAGTACATATTCAGCTTCTAATGCTGTGGATAATCTTCAGGTTCATGGTTAATTGAAAGTTATCACTTTTTCCATTTAACTAACTTAAGTACTTTAACCATTGTCAACTATTTAAAATACTTGACACCCATTTTTTAATAGCTAAATTTAAGCAACCTTGACATTTTCTCTTTTAGAGTACTAATTAGACCATATTTTCCTCAACTGCAGCCAGTGCACAATGTGTGAGGTATTATGCCTGTGCAGACTGTCATCCAGGTCATGGTAATCCTAATTACCCTTGGTTCTGAAGATGTCTCTTGGATTAGAAGTGGGAAAAAAAAAATTACAATCTTCAAAGACTCAAAAAACAAGTTGTTCCTTTTTCCTTAAATGCTTTAGACAAGATGGGCTTGCTTTTGCTGGTTTTGCTTAAAATGTCTTAACATCTGCTTTTCTACTTTAGTTTTCAGAAGTGTTAAAGAGAAAACTAGTTTCGTAGAATTTAGATTACCATATGTAGTCTATTGGTGCTTTCACACAGCAGGATTTTTAAAAAAATAGTTCTTGTAGAAGTTTTAGTTCTTCAACTAGCAGAAGCACCCCACTTCTTTGTGTCTGCACTACAGAGACTAATTTCACAAAGCTCCATTTGTAGTCAGTCCCTACATTGGTGTAGCTGCTCTTCCAGGATGCAATCTATTAGTGAAAGACAATTGGTCCAGATGAGATAATGGTATTGTGATTGGCTGAAAGCACTGGCACCTGTCATTAAAAAAGAAAAATGAAAAAATCCATTAGAAGGGACAGTTATTCTGTCTCTGAAAAAAGCATCTTTGGGAATTTTTTTCCATTCAGATAATAATTGATGACATATGCCTAATAATAACTTTTTACTTTTCATGTCACTTGGGATTATGCTTAAGACTAATTAATTCCCCTAATTTTCTTAATCAGGGAAGCTGTTTTGCTCTTTTTGGCCTTTAACTGGTTATACATGTCTAAGGCTCTGTAAAATGTGTATTGTAAGTATTAAGATGCTATTCAACAAACTTAAGAGTGAAGACACTGAATTATTTATTATGTTATGTAAGTTAAATAACTATGTCAAGCAGATAAAAACTAACTTAAAAATAAAATATAAAACCTATCTGAAATTCAGCTCAGATGCCTTTACCAACATCCAAGTGCAATAATGATACATAGGATTGTAAAAGAACACATTCAATGGTTAATGTAAGAAAACAACAACAAAAAAGCACAGAGCAACTTGACCTTTGCCATAGTTGGCAGCAAACCAATCACTAGCACCCATATCTGAACAGGTGCCTCAGGCCAAACTCTCCTCACACAGAGCAGAAAAGAGGAGGAGAGGAGAAAAGGGATTTGGCTCAGCCACATAATGGTACTGAGAATCTGCCTCCTCCCTCTAAAGCACTGAGAGCTCCCATACCTTTCCCAGCCACAGGGCTTTTCCTAACACCTCCACACTCATTCTTAAGTTATCCATGTTTTTTCTTCATCATTTTGATAACAAAACATAATCTTGTTTCTTTTGCTCTTCAAAGAAGTAGGATGCATAGACTAGTCTGGTTGATCAGAATTTTTCAATATTACTGAACACATTTAGGAGAGGTAAAAAGAAATATGTCTTTAAGTCCCAGTCTTTCACATGCCTTCTTAGCTTGCCTGGGCTTTGACTTGGTTGTGAAGTATCATGTGGGTAGCTGGTGTCCTGGATTGTATTACTGGGCCAGCTGTCTCTGTAGTGGAAAACTCCACCAGGCAGATCAGAATAATAAGACCACAGCGAGCGTATTGTAACATGACCCTAATTTCATCCCTAATAATATAAACTCCAACGACTCTGTGTCTGTTGATTCTCTCAAATAGACGGACATAAACACAATCCCAGGCATGCTTGTACACAGACACGGGCATGTGTATGCTTGAGCACACACAAACATTAAATGGGCTGGTAGAAATGTAAATACTATTAGTGAATATACATGCTTTGCCACCACAAACATGACCTTATGACTTTTGGCTCTTTTCCACATCATTTGTACGACATGTGAGTCTGTCAGAACGACAATTATGCTTGTGGAAAAAAGGACAAGGGTCAATGGGGAAGAAAGATCATCAGCTTCATCAGACTCTGCTTGAATCATCACATGATTCTATGAGTTTATTAGTTTCATTATTAATATTTGCTGATAGGTGATGCGTCTGCTTTAAAGAACAAAAATAAAAAATGCAATTTGGTGTTTCCTAGAAGAAAACAGAAACAGAAAAAGACCCCAAAACAAACAGGAAAAAAAACAACAGCAACATTGTGACCACTTGAATTTAGCATTAGAGAGGAAAGGATTGACAAGTGGCCACAGACCAACGGTGTATGAAAGGGAGTCTAGGCTTATATAGTATTCAGTCGACACACTCAGTGTTCAGCTGGTTGCAGGATCCAACCATCGTCTATGGTCTTTAATCATTTATAGAGCATGAGATAGATCATACATCTCTCTCTGTTTCTCTCTTACCCCTGTCATGGATGTAATCAGTTTAGCTGTGACATTCTGTTTTTCTGTGGTTTTGCTGGATTCCTTGTCAATATTTAATTAATTTGCTCAACACACAGGGTAAAGATTAAAGAACTGTATATTGGATTATCAAAGGCGCAGAGGCAGACAGACAGAGAGGTTGACTCATTGCAAAAAATCCAACCAATTACACTGGATTACTAGACTTGTTTGGCTCACACTATGATGCTACATTGCATGCTATGATAATATATATTACAGTCTGGTGCTTCTAAAGACACTTATGGAGAATGCCATTACAGAGGCTGGCATTGCCATATCTGGAAACTGTTTAATAGACTATGAGTGATGCTAATCCAACAAAATCCAGTAAAATGTGGAACAAAACAATTCATAAAGAAATGACAGGAAAAAACAGACAGTGCGTAAGAATATGCATGAATGCATGGTAAATTGACGCATGCAGGAATTATAATCAGAAATATCAATTCATTTCTTACCTCAGCTGAATATAATAAGAGTGGTTAAATGATATTTCTGCTCTCTTCCACATTTTTATAGATTTAAACTTTTGGTAGTTCATCTTAACTTAACTGAACTTATATTGATTCATTTCACTTTTCAGTTAGTTACATTGTACTCCCTTTCATTCCACCAGTGTGTGTGTACATATATATATATCTATATATCTATATATATATATCCTTTCTTATCCACTTTCATCTTCACAAATTTTCCTTTACGGCCCCTTTTTCCCCCCAACACCACGAAAATGCCATACACATATGACCCATGCACATTTATGCACTCGTGCATTTACAAATGGAGCACAGAAGTCGAGACTAAACAAATTCTAATAAAAGACTCCAAATTGGGATGCTAAGGGTAACAGGGCAGGAGAGGAGGTGCAGACCCAATTAATTGGACACTGTGCTTCCACTTCCAAATCTTTCAGTTTAACAAATCCACCAAACTATCAATGTGTGCAGTGCCAAATGTGAAAACTTCTTTAACCCCGATTAAATTCAACCAAGGTCATAGCAAGTGTATGCTTACGCTGGCGTGGGATCAAACTAGCCCTATTAAACATGATTTGAGGCAGAAAGGAGCCGAGGCGGCAAGACTGTGGCTGGTATGACAGGGTTCTTGTGTAAACAGGCTGCATAAGGGCATTATTTTCTAAATCCCTCTTATGGGCTTAAAGGTAAGGGTGAACAGTGATACAGCAAAGTAGTATTGCTCTTTTTCTATGGAAGAGAGGCTCAAAAGTTCATAGCAAGGTCCTAAGGACAAAAGTCACTGGATATGTCAGAGAGGTCCTATGGTGGTAGAGTGGCTTTGTGGGCATATTTTAATTGCATGTGTGTAACACTGTTACTTTTGAAGTAACAGTGATTTGTTTTAGGCTATAAAACTAAGTCTTTACTCTTGCTTTCTAGCCGTAGGAGTTTGTACACATGTTCTGAACAAGTATGTGAAAAACTAAGGATCAACTGATCATTAGCAAGCGTTACCATGTCTATAAAAGCAAAAGGTTTTTGCAGTTTTAAGATCTGGATCATTCAGGTTTGTGCTAACGCAATGAGCAGAAGGAAAGACATCAGCAATGATCTCAGTGTCCACGTTGTTTTAATTTTGAAATATAAAACTTTTGTCATGGTTAAGCTTGGCATCCACACTGCTCAAGCAAATCCAACCCATAAGAACAGAAAAACGTTAATCAGCTGCAGACAGTGTTTTAGTTTGTTTCCGTTTTGGGTGTAATGTGGATGGACAAAATCACAAACATTTGGAAAAAAATGTCATTACACCATTGTGCTTCTTCATTTGTTCGTGTGGGCCATATGTACCTCTCTATGACTCATCAAGCCTATGTTATATGACCATCACCAGAAGATGACTCACAGATATGCCTTAATGATGCTGTAAACAATAATGCGGTGATGGAGCAGAGAGTGCAACTGACTTTGTTGTTCTTGGTATTAGCTGTTATGCAGCCAAACTGTGTATTTAATAAAACTACATGTGCACAAGGAAAGCCATTAAGTGCATCCTGCAGTGGGTTTTAGCCTTTCTCCAGTTGTGCGTGACTGACCGATAAGCATGACTGACCGATGATATGACTTGGGTGGTATAACATGGATGGAGATATCTTCCTACATGAAACCGAAATGCTAATGTAAATTTGGACAGCTTTTATTTGAAACAGTTTTGTAATGAACACAGAGTATTGTGGGCATAGCTGTAGAGAAGCAATTGTTGCTGTCCATCAGTATGGGAAGGGTAAGAAGAGCATATCCAAATAATATTGTTTCCATCAGTCTACAGTGAGCTAAAATTTAATCCACCTTATTCTGAGAGACAAATAACATTGTGTAGAGAATGAATGCTTAAATTTATAGCTGCTGGGATGGTTCTCAAAGCTACTGAATGATGTTGACAGGATGTTGTTAGTTTACACAATCTTCCTCTGTATTTGGCTTTTTTTTTTTGGTAAAAAAAGTAAAACAATACTTCTGTGTTATATGTTAAACAGTCCATCCATAATCTGCTTCATCCTATTCTTAGTCAAGGAGGGGGTTGGAGCCCATTCCACTGGAGCTCATACCATCGGGCAAGAGGTAAGATACCAACCCCATTTAAAGTTGGTAAGGACAATTTTATTTCTTATGTGATACTTAAAAAAAAAAAAGTCTTGCTACTACAGCAAGTAGACAACACTAATGACTTTCCTAAAAAAACATCAACACCTGACAGTAGCATTATCATCTGTGACAGTGCACAATGCCTTTTAACGCCTGAATGTTCTAACATATTTTATAAAGGATGCACATTTTAAAACTGCAGATTAAAATGGCTGTAGCTATCCAGAAACAGCTTTAACAGTGAGTTTTATAATGCGTCCACTATGGTAGTCTGTTGTTTGTCAATGTCTTAACACACTCAGTAGCATTGAAAGACTGATGTGGACAAATTTATACTATGAATCAGGTTGACTTCTATACAAGATTATTTGGTTTGAATCCAGTTGCGATCTTAGCTCACAGAATGTGTGTGGGTTTTTTTCCTGGGCAAAAATCCATAGCTGTGGATGAAGGGTGTAACTGAGGTCTCATAGCTATCCCTCCACAGAACAACCACACACAGTTAGATCGCCCTAACCTAGAAACACAGCTGAATGTCTGTAAGCCGAGAAATACAAACAAGATATTAATGCAATCTCAGCCATAACACATTTTTTCCATGAATGCTTCTGCTTCTCTAAGGTCTAAAATCATAAAATTAAGGTTTTAAATTGTGGTTTCATTGATGTCAGTAACCATTCTAATTGATGCAAATGTGGCTTGAGGTCCTCATACATTTGGGGCACTAAAAATGTATGCACTGGTCTTTTCCCATAACCCACTCAACCAGTTAACAAAAGTAGGTACGCTGAACACCTTGGTGCCTCATTTTGTCCTGTAAATCTGTAAGATGAAATGATGACATGTGTGTCATGGGAATTAAAAAACACTATCAGGAAATGAAAAAAATGGACAATAAGACCAATACTTTTCCTTTAGTTTTTATTTAAACTTATGCACTACAGATAGACATTTCAGAACACACTCTTTATTCCCCTCCTTGCTCGTTGTGCCATTGTATCTGCATACAATTGTACATGAACATACAATGAACTTTACAATTACAGAATAAAATTAAAATGACAAACGTGAGAAAATATTTCACCCTCTAAATGATTCAAGAACATGGTTTTCTAATACCATACAGTTCATGGGTATAATGATGTTTGCTATTTTTGGTTGGAAAAAGAAAACAGACCTAA
>JBAMYA010000024.1:9422949-9438268 GCA_037176975.1 Arrhamphus sclerolepis | reverse complement strand
ACACATACATAAAATTTGGTTATGAGTAGGAGGATTGATCATTTAAAAACAAAGTACAAACTAACAAAAAACCTGCAGCAACAGCCCACCTTTTGCTTTCCAGTGACAGCATCTTTTGGTTTCCTGTATCCCGCTAAGCACTTTAGACTGATCAGTGCCTCAGGAGGCTGATAAGCTGATTACGCCTGATTAAATTCATATCAGTGGAATTTGAGCAGGAGACCTGCAAGGACAGACACACTCAGTGGTGCACTCTTCCCTTCCCTTCGCCCCCTCACCCTTAAATTCAACCCTCTGCTTGTTGATGACTCAACCTGGCATCTGTTGAAATGCCTTCAGCAAAATCATCATTTACTTCACCAATATATATTATGACACATACTAACACATATACATGACGTGGGATTTTGTGCTTTGACCTCAGGGACAAGTATATCTCAAACTGTTGTCGTGTTTCACTAACAAAAATAAAACAAAACAAAACTGACTGTAAATGTGATCAATTTTCTCAAAAGTATGTTATGCCCAAGGTATTTATTACACCCACTCCTGATACATTTTTGAGGGAAACGTTCTGATTCTTGTCTTTTTCCCTATTTTAGCGTAAATGAATGGTATCAGCATTTGTTTTCTAATCTCGGGATGCAGGACAGTAAATCACTATTCTCCGAATGGCTGGTTGCCTGACAGGCTGACTGACTACGTACAAGGACATTACTATTATATGCAACACAGAGCCAGCATGTCTGAGTGAATTAAAGTTCTGACTAAGAAGAAATGAAAAGCTTAAATGAGCATTATTCACTTGTGTTCTGAGAAATGTCTGTAACAGCATCTCCATCTTACTCAGCTTGTAGTCTGTGTCCCGTCATAACCACCCCCAGCCCCCCCATCCAAAAGAAAAAAAGAAAAAAGAAACAGAAAAAAAACCCCAAATAAACAGCATGCCCAGTTGTCTTGCCTTTCACTGGGGGTGGAGACATCTCATTGTGCCAGGCCATGAGAGCTCTTGGAGGATGCTGTTCCCATATCTAAACCACATGCTCCCTGTGCTGTGACAGTCCTCCATACAACAGAGCAGTAAAACCCTGGGGGTGAATTCTTAAGTACTGCTGGACCATCTGTGGAGGTGGGCTCAGAGCTGTAGACTGACAGAGTTTAGCCACTGGGGTTGTCACTGAAAGCCGTATTAGCACAATTCTGCTTCTCTGTGTAGCACTGGCTCTGTGTGGGCTGGAAATAGGTTAAGACTAGAGCTAGACCGAGCTATATCAGGCTAGAGTGGGGCAGATCTGACAGAAACTGCCATCATTTCCCGAAAGTATAAATAACAATCTTCTGTGTTTGTGTGACCTCCACAGGCGAGTCATACACGTTATACACAGTGAAACATATATGGCAAATGCAGCTGAGCAGCCACACACACACACACACACACACACTAGTGTCTCCATTTCTTATCCAGTGTTTTAGCCCTGCAGCATGTTATCCTGACCCTGGAGAGAACAGGTCAGGCTTGGGGCCAGAGAAGGTGTTTCTGATGAACTGGAGGCCTGCCTTGTACAGACGCTGTGAGTGATGTTCAAATGTTGGCCTCAAGAAGGACGAGGTTGGAGAAATTAGGGGAAGGCGATATCGGAAAGAAAAGCTATCTGTAGTTTCTCACCTACTGCTTGCATTTAATATGTTTCTCTGTTCTTTTCAAAAACTTTGATGACCGATGATTCTTAACATCTGTCAGTATGTGCTCCCCCTGTTCAGACAGAAAAGTGTCCAGAAACAGCTGAGGTTTATTTCACTTTGTCCAAATTATGTGGGAACAAATTATTTCACCACAAGTGCATATTGACAGACCACATATAATTAGATTTTTTTTTCAATTCTCAATAGATTTTTATACAAGTGGAAAGTGAAACTACTGCTGAACTGTAACAAAATGCAGTCAATGAGCTAAAAAGACAACTAGTCACCTGAATGGTGTTTTGTTTTTTTGTTTTTTTTGTGACAAAATTTCCCAGTTTGGAGCTTTTTTTTTTCTCCTCCTTCCAAGTACCATCAGTGGCTCAACATGCTAGAACTCCTTCAGTATCACCTGTGGTTCAATTTTGCTTCTCTCTGTAATCTGGTCACCTAATGTGGATTTTAGTGCTAAGTCTGTTAAAGCTACACCTTCTTTTGCACTCCTCTCAGCTGGTTGCCACAGGGGTGCTGCTGTTTATGCCTTAGCTTGAGCCCAGTAAAAGTGATGACTGTGTGAGGAGTGTTTGACAACTCTTTAGAGGCATCCATGGAGCTCATTAGAAGGATAGATAGCTGGCCTGGTAGGTAGAAGACAGGAGAGACAGATGAATGGCAAAAAAGATAGGATGATAAGAGAAATAAAAGAGGGTGAGAGGGACGGAGGGAGAGACAGAAAAAGATATCAGCATTCAGTAGGAGAAAGGGCAGTAAGTTGATATGGTAAATAACTTAACTAGTGGTAAAGTTGGATACATATTTACATATTTACAACAGAGTGTGTAGTGCATGGATGTGTAGTCAGAAAGCATTGCTTGCCTATGACTTAACTGTATTTCATACGTTCTGAATATCCTTTAGCAATTAGAGGCTATAATCCCTGTATTCTTCACTCGCATGAGCTTTCCTATCTTCAGCCTGTGGCACAGTCCCACACTAAGAGCCACCTCCCACCAATGCCAGTGACCTGCAATTGACCATTTGAACCCTAATCTTGAGGTCATGTGGGGTCCCACACTCCAGGGTTAGGAAGTGGTCACTTTGAAACCCCCCACCACCCTCCCGGCTCAAAAAAAAAAAGTCTCTAAGCCAATCCTTTTTACTACCGTGATTTATGAAACAAGCAGGTTGAGAACGGAGGTTTAAAAAGAAACTCTGTTGGCAAATTGTAGTCTGATATTCTCCATAGTTTTTTTTCTCCTGTACTTCTTCATTCACAGCCCAAGAAGGCAAACAAGTATGTTGTAGGAAATGTATTCTCATTGTCCAGTGGGATCCCAGTATTCATGTCTCCCCTGTGTTTGAAACAAAGTTATTTAACTGACCGCTACACACATGCTCATACAGACTGAATATATACACATACGCATACGCCTACATACACACACATATACACATACCAACAGATGTGCATGTACACAAATACACACACATATGTAACACTCAAAAATTTCTTATTTCGATAAGTACTGTTTTACATATAATTTGAATTTATTGACATTGTTAGTGAGTGTGATATGTTTTGGCAGTTGATTCCTTTCCTTCATACCTCTGAACATGACAGTGTTTTTTATGGCATTAGTTCTTGCTATAGGTAAAGTGAAGTTACCTTTGGCTGCATGTCTGGTACCGTACTGATGATTGTTTGTACTAAATGAAAAATGCTTGAATAAAACAGAAGGCAGTTTTGAGATGGAAATGTTTCTTTTGAAAGTTTACAATGAATACAACAGTCTATCTTTGACCAGCAACCAGTTTAGATCTTTGTGCATTGATATAATATTTCTCCTGTAGCTGCACTGAGCAGCTCTGTTCTGTGTGAGTTGTAATTTATTCATATACTCATGAGTGGCATTTGACCAAACTGCTGGGCAATAGTCGAGGTATGTCAATATTAGTGCTTTCATCGCATATTTCATAATATTAGAAGATAAAAAAATTTGCATGTCTTTTCATAATTGATATACCTCTCCCCATTTTTGCAATAATATGTTTTTTCCATGATGATCTAGAGTCTACTGTTATACCGAGCAATTTGGTCACGTGCACCTGATTAATAGTTATGTTATTTATTTTTATTTTAATTACAGGATTACGATTAATAATATAATTAGAACCGAGGATCATACAGTTAGTTTTTGCTGTGTTTAGCACCAGTTTATTTAATTTGATCCAGTCTACTACATTGTGTAATTCTGTATTCAAAACAGTTTCCAGATCTATTTGTGTATTTGCTGATGTATATATAGTTGAGTCGTCAGCATACATGACAATAGCCTTATCTAAAATATACGGTGGATCATTGGTAAAAATGTTAAATAGTAAAGGACCCAGACAACTGCCTTGGGGAACACCACAAGTGACCTTTCTGACACCCGAGAAACTGCCATTAAAAAACACCGTCTGCGTTCTGTTTGACAGGTAACTGTACATTCATGTGAGTGCTGACTGCTCAAAACCATAACATGATAGTTTTCTTAATTGCAATTGGTGATCTATGATGTCAAAAGATGCTAAAAAATCTAAAAATACAGCACCAACCATATTTCTTTTTTCAATCTCTCTAAGCCAATCATCAGACATGTGAGTCAGTACAGTGGCAGTAGAGTGACTCTTTCTGTATGCATGCTGAAAATCTGTTAATAAATTATTTATATAAAAATAGTTATTAATTTGATCATATACTAAAGATTCCATTATTTTAGATAATACTGGTAATACGCTTATCGGACGACTGTTGAAACCAGAGAAAGGCAGTTTCTTGTTTTTGGGCAGAGGAACTATTTTAGCCTGTTTCCATGCTTGTGGGCAGGTGCAGCAGGTGAAACTGAGGTTGATGATGTGGGTCAGGACTGGAGCAATAAAGTCAGCGGCTAGTTTAAGAAGCCTACTGTCTAGGCCGTCTACACCCGGTGGTTTGTTTTTACGGGATTTTAAAAGATTCTTTACTTGATCTTTATTTACACTTTCTAATTTAAACCTCAAGGTTTTATTTTTCATCAGTTCATTCCTTATTAATAAGTAAGATATGTCAACTTAGATTAGGCATATTTTCTCTAAGTTTAGCTAATTTACTTATAAAATAATCATTAAGATAATTTGCAATATCTATCGACTTAGTTATAAATTTATCACCTGTTTCTAAAAAAGATGGAGTTATTTTATTTTTCTTACCAGTCAACTGGTTTAATACATTCCATAACTTTTCCTATGTTTTTAACATGATAATCAAAATACATTTTCTTCTTCTTTTTATTAAGTTTAGTTACAGAATTTCTCATTTTACGATATAGGTCCCAATCATATTTATTTCCTGTAGTGACTACTGTTTTTTTCATTTGATCTCTTGTTTTCATAGCATTTTTCAAGTCATCATCCAACCAAGGTGAGGTGTTGTTCCTGACAGTGAACTTCCTTAAAGGCGCATGTTTCTCAATCAATGGCAGAAATAAATTGTTAAATTTAAAGAGAGCAGTTTCTGGATTACTAGCCGCCAACACATCAGACCAGCATATGGCTTTGACATCATCAATAAACTTGTCATTTTTGTATAGTTTGTAAGATCTTTTAGATAAAACTGCGGTTCCAGATCCACTCAGCTTGGTTGTTAACATGGAAATGATTCGATTGTGAACACTGCTACCTGTGGGAATAGACAGTATCTTTCTACACAGTTCAGGACGGTTTGTGAAAATATGATCTATACAGGTAGATGTTTTGGAACCGTCACTCTTAAAACATATTCTCGTAGGTTTGTTTATAAGTTGAGTGAGTCCACATGTATTTACAGTAGAAAACAGTTTCTTTCTTAAGTGGCAATCATTAGAAAACCAGTTGATATTTAAGTCACCTACAAAATATAAATCCTGACTTGTATCAGACCTGTATCATTCCTTGTATAAGCTCATCCTACAATGGTAGAATTTTCTTATTTGCTTGGGCAAAGGACTGTGGTGATGGGGTGACGTCACAATTTTCTAGCACAATGATGAATGTGTCAAGCGTATTTGAGTCATAAATTTTCCCTGAGGCTCCACGGGGCCTTTGATGCTGCTGCTAGACATCAGCATCAAAGGCCCTGTGACATCAACTGTGACCTTACATATTGTGTAACGGTTAAATTCTTTTGGTTCAGGATATCTACAGTGTCGAACACCACTGATAGCAGAGTAATATGAGTAAAATGTATAAAACTCTTTTTTTTTTTTAACTGATAAAATTTCAGAGATGATTTTTTTCTAGTGCGTTCTGAAAACCTTTCCTGAGATTAGCTGAAAGTAAGTAAAAAATTAGTGAATTACATATTGAGCTTTTTTGACCAAAGCCATTTCAGTGCTGGTTCAAGGCTACAAAGTAGCTCAAAACCAGTTCCAGTCAGGAAAACTGGTTCTGCTTTATTAAATAAAAAAGGATGCATGCAAAACTCAAGCAGCAGTGGTCTATAGAGGACACAAAGACTGAATTGGCAAAGTTTACATTTATGCCACGATGCTGAAGTTAACTTCTGATTAGCAGCAATCTGTTCTTTTCTTACTTTCAACATTCTGAAAAAAGAAACCACGCACAAAAAAAAAACAACGTGACAAAAGGTGACATGCATTAACTTCTGCAAAAATGGAATAAAAATGGAAGAAAAGAATTGTATGTGAATGTCAGCACGGTGGTAAAAATGCTGAATCTGCCATCCCAATGCCAACAGAAAATGAATGTGTTTGCTGCACATGGGACCATGTGCTGCCATCAATGACAAGGCTTAACATAACTGGAGAACAAGACAGGGCACAAACTCTCTGTCAGAATAATGGAAGTATTTTCTGCTATAGTACATCCATCATCCAAGTGTAATAAAGTATTATGGTTAAAAAAATAAATAAAACTTACTTCATGCAAACTGGACCTAGGTGATTGTAATCGTCATCACAATGCATGATTCACAAAGTTTATCTTATCCTTGAACGCTGTGCCCAGGTGCTTTGCCAAAATATAAATCTGTTTATTGTTGCATCTTAATTCACATAGCTTTTCTACACAAAGTAAATGTGCAAGCCCCAACCTATAAATAATACACATTTGGGAGATTGTGAAGTGTATTTCATCACTTGTGATCGATGTACCCCTCTCTTCCAGCAACTATGCTACGCTAGGCTAGCAGGGCTATATTTGGCAGACTCCAGCTCTGGGATTGCTAGCAAATAAGTTATTTTTCAAAATGTTGGTGTATCCCTTTAAAAGTGAAAAAAAGTTAAGTTTAGATTGCACAGTTCTGTCCATGTATAAATGATGTATTTCTTGTATGACTTCTTTCAAGTGCTGTTCTGCTGGTGTAGTGGTGCTATTTTTCCCAAGTTGTAACCTCTGTAGGCTAATAACTGCAGTGGGAGGACTGCAGCTATGTCAGTGCACCAGCAAATTGTGCTAAAATCAGAATTTTCTGGTGCAATGACAATGTGTCAAGCAGCAATAAGCCACAACTCTCCCCTGAGGATCCACTTTGATGATGTTAGCTTGCGACATCATCAAAGGCACTATGACACCAGGTGTTACTTGACTTATGATGGAACCTTTAAAGATTTTATGTTTGATTTGTGATATCCCAACTGTCGACCCTAGTCTGAACAACACATATGCGTCAACCAAGAGCTTGCGAAATGATCCGTCTCCATAAATCAAACACCACTGATAAGGTAAGGTGAAAAAAAGGTAAGAAACCGGCAATGACATATCATTTGAGTTCAATAAGTATGTTACTTTTTGTAAAACTTTCATAAGATTACCTGCAAGGCTTGTTAGATTTGTTAGAATATACTCACCAAAGTAGTGTATTGGAAACATAACTGAATTTGGGTATTGCAATGCCATTTTTTTCAGTTGTTTCAGACCTTTATGAATGCAGATTGGCAGTAGAAGATATTTGTTTTGAGGGAAAACAAGATAAAAACTGGCTCGATAGCTGTTTCTCAATGTGTCCATACTCATGTACTTGTGAAACGTCATCAGCTTTAGCTGGAGTGCTGTTCCGATTTAAAAAAAAAGAAAAATCTTCATCTAGACAAGTAAGTCCCCGGATATGAAGTTGGTACATAGACAACTTCTGAAGAAATTAAATGGTAACAAAAAGAAATGTAGTTCAAATATGAGTTTCTCTCTTTGCCTCCATCAAACTTTATTTCTAACATGGCTGAAATACTACCGCATAAAACCTTTTACACACCACTTATAAAGTAACAGCCAACTTTATATAATGTGTATGTCTGTAGTATGTTTAGCGTGTGTGATTGTGTATATACACATATATATATACATATATGGATATGTACACACTCTCACACACACACACACACACACACACACTCCTCATCCTCCTAGATGGTTCTACCTTAAAAGCTTGGGTCCTATACCACAGGCCTGGGAGCCTGAGGGTTCTGTGTAGGATCTCAGCTGTTCCTAGGACTGCTCTCTTCTGGAGAGAGATCTCTGATGTTGTTCCTGGGATCTGCTGGAGCCACTCTCCCAGTTTGGAGGTTACAGCCCTCAGTGCTCCAGTGGCACTACTCTAGCCTTCACCTTCCAGATCTTCTCTATCTCCTCTTTCAACCTTTGGTTATTCTGGAGCTTCTTGTGTTCCTTTGTTTTGGTATTGCTGTCACTCGGAATTGCTACATCTGTCACCACTGCCAGTTTTTGGAGCTTGTCCACCACCACACTGTCCAGCAGTCCCACAGGATCTTTCATTCTCCCCAACACTTGGGGGTGTCTCCCATTTGAATTTTAGCACCTCCAATCCATACTTGGCACAGATGTTCCTGTACACTATTCTTGCTACTTAATTATGGTGTTCCAAGTGTGCTCAACCTTCCTGCATTTACACCCTGCTATTATGTGGTGGATGGTCTCAGGGGATTCTTTAGACAGTCTGAACCTGGGATCCTGTCTGGTGTGATGGACCCCACCTCTATTGCTCTTGTATTTAGGGCCTGTTCTTGTGCTGCCATGATTAGCGCCTTTGTGCTATCCTTCAGACCAGCGTTGGATTTCTTGATATCCTCTTCCACATCTGGTTTCTTATGCCTGAGATATTCACTTTGCACTTCATCACTGGGGGCCATCTTCTGGAATGAGAAGCCTACAGGATATCTGAGTACTGGTAGATCATATGTGTTGATGGGCTGGACTTAATTCCTCCCATTCAGCTGATACTTTAGGACCTGCCTTACTCTCTGTAGGTACTTGGTTGTAGATGACTTCCTTGCAGCTTCTTCGTAGTTGCCATTTACTTGCAGGTCCCATTATAATTGCCCTGGACATCTGTTATGCTGCCTTCTATTTGGTCTTCCCCTTCAGCTACGGTATCTCTCTTGGATACTATCCAGTATCCAAGAGAGATACCAACTTATCTAGCCCGAATGACATTCCAATATCACTGCTCCACACACTTGTGAGATGGATCAGTGAGTTGATGTCTCTCTCATTCTTGGCATACAGCTTGATGTCATCCATGTAGAGGAAGTGGCTCCTCTTCAGAACCGGTATCCATAGCCACTCATCTTAATGATCTGGCTGAAGGGGTTCAGACCTATGCAGAACAGCAGTGGGACTAGAGAATCTCCTTGGAATATAGCGCACTTGATCTTAACTTGTGCACATGGCTTTAAATTGGCCTGTAAGGTTGTCTTACACATTCCCATGTAGTTCTTGATGAAGGTTATCAGTGTTTTGTTGATGTTGTAGAGCTCAAGGCATTCCAATATGCATGCGTGGGGCATTGAACCGAAGGACTTCCTATAGTCAATCCAGACGGTGCACAGATTTGTATGTCTGTTCTTACAGTCTCGAACTACTGACATAGCAGAGTTGTTTGGACACTCTGTTATGTTTTTGGTCAAAAGGAGTACGGAAGTGTAGTCTCTCATAAAAAAAAAAAAAAAGGTAGAGGTTAAACATGTGACAAATACATTGAAGTTCATTTTCTTTTGAATTTACAATCAACAACAAGTAACATGACAGTAACTCAGGCAGAGCTGCCCAGAGAAGAAAATTCACCTCCATCATGTACTGTAAGAACTCAGGAAAGTTTTGAGTTTGGATAACACTCATTTGCACAATACACATGTAAAAGCACTGTCTACACACTGTACAATGAGAACATTCAACAAAGTAAAGCATTTGAAAGATAATTGAAGAAATATGTGTCATGGTGCTTTTTTTTCAGCTGTGGTTTAGGAAACAACAGTTGGCTTGTCAAAAAACATTCACAAAACACGACTATTGTTCAACACTATGAGGTTGCAGTTGTGTCAAGAATATGTTCGCGCTCTCATGGTTTATGTGCATTGATAATGAAGGGGATGAAAAACAGCAAACAGTCTGGTGTGAGACAGGCTAATGAGGTTTTGGTGTGTGTTTTTTTTTCTCTCTTTTATAAACATCATTTTTCTGTCCTACAGGTGAATTTTTCTGTCGATGGTTCTTGCCTAATGGAACTGGAGTCCAATCACATATGAAAGCTAATGCACAAATCCCTGGGTCATGAGGCACTTTTAGTTCCAGTGGGAACATGTACATGTTCCATGCACATGTTCCCACTGGCACCCAGCAATATTAGTGTTTTCTTTCTTTCTTTCTTATTCATTTATTTATTTATTAAAACAGGCAGGGAGGATGAGTGTCTGCAGAAGCTCCACTTGAATGTAATTTGCTTGCATCCACCTTATGACACATCGTCACACCATGTTTCCTGCCTCTGTTTACATTCTCCAGTTCTCTTAAAGAACCCATGTAATTTTCAGTGAGTACGTTAAATTTGTTGATGATGTCTCCTTTTTATTTCTTGTGTCTAACAGCCTGGCCTAATGCTTTTATTCGTGTAACTGTCCAGTCCTTTCCCCTCCAAACCAGTTGAGGCAGATGGCCACCCTCTTTGAGTGTATTCTTCCTGTAGGTCTTTTACTGTTAAAAGGGAGTTTTTGAACGTAGCCTTGTGCATTATCACTACATGCCTGAATTAGAGTTCAATGAAATCTGTTGGTTTCCTGACTACTACTGTACTGAAGTGGATTGAAATTGGATTGAATGGAATAGGATTTAAATGTTTCAGGCTTGTGAGGCTTTTAAGGCTACGGTCATGTGCTGTGGCAAAGTGGTTTCGAAACCAGTGTTCTAGCAGACCACTAACCAAACCATCATTAATAAAGGCTTGATTGATGAAGGGCTCAACGTCCTCCTCTATGTCTCAAGTGAATTTCACAACTTTTGTGAGATCAACTCTCTGATCAGCGACCTTCATGCTTAGTTGCTCAGTTTGTTCAGACACTCATATCTATGGAAATTCCTTTTTTTGCTAATCACAGTTTCTGACACTGACATTCTTTACCCACTGATGAACTACAAGATTTGGCAATGCTCTTACGTTGATCAATGTATAATGATATATGTCCGAGAGTGTGTAAAAGGCACAGGAGTGGTTTCTGAAGCAACTGCGCCAGATGTAACAGCACAAGAACAATCTTGTATAAAAGCACTTTAAACCTGGCAAATGATGTACAAAACCCTTTTTCTCTGAGTCTGCATATCTGTTGAGTGGTAAAGGCTTGGTGTCAGGGATTGAGTTACTCCAGGCAATAGAGTGGCAAAGAAATCACAACCTCACAGCTTTTGAAATGACAACTTTATTCTTAGAAAGCTTGTGATTGGCAGTGTTTTGGTTTTTTTTGTTTGCTTTTTTTAATCTTCTTTTGTGTCAAAAGATTGATGTCAAGGCAGTTCCTAAGCAGTTTGTTAATGTAGTTTCAGTGCAACAACACAGCCAACATTTAACTGATTTATGGCATTCTTAATTTGCAGTTTATTGTTCTCTTTCTAAATTAGGAATTAGGAGATTTTTTTTGGAAAGATATGTTTCCACCCATCACTCCGTTTTGATTTATAGCAAGCTGAACCTGTATATATTTTGTCAAGTGCAAAACTTTTTTTTTTTTTTCTTGACAGCCAAATACAGTTAGAAGCGCTTGTGTCAAGATGATGTATTGTTTGAAAATGTTTCATTGAAACCTTATGAACAATGCCAGATGTTTGATCAAGTGCAATCAGGCAAATGATAATCAAACCATTATTTTGTCATTGCGCATGTTAATCACTAATATAATGGCTTGGCTGACTTTGATCTTTTTATAATGAACTATAAATTATTGCATTTTGCTCTTATGTGGCAGAAGTACTGTATTTTTTAGTAAACCTAAGTATCCATCCATATTCTTTGCTTGCTTTATCATATTCAGGGTCACAGGAGATGGAGACTAGATGTCAACCCAACTGTCTAAAACAGAATATATTCACTTCTTTTTTTTTATTACTTGTCACTTCTGTAATCACACAATTGGCCTTAACATAGACCTTGCAATGTACGGAGGAGACATATAGATAACTAGGCTTCACAGACACAGAAAGAGGTAAAGGATTAATTAAAAAAAAGTGAGCAGTGATACTCATTTGAGCTTTGATTGAATAAAAAGAAGAAGAAAAAAAAATCACTGGACCCGGAGGCTAGACTTTTAATATCTTCCTTGGGAGAGTAATTGAATGTTTTTGACCATGGTGTTCTAACTGAAAGACAAGCAGAGGTTTTCCGGAATAGTCTCTTCAAGTTTTCAGCACATGTGACTCTGACCGTGATAAAGATTCAGTTTAGTTTTAACCTTGGTAAAGCATTAGCCTTGGCCCTAATGTCACGCCCAGCTGATAATTACACCACTCTGTTTCTCTGAACGCCCTCAAAATGGTAATCACTCTGCTCCAATTCAGGGCAATTTTCAATGCTGCACTATCTGTTCTGCATGCAGTTCATGTCATTTGTTCCCTCTCATTTTTTTTTCTTCTTTTTGTTTTTTTTACTCTTGCCAAGTGGCAAACCCAACGGGCTCGTGAAGAAGTCAGTCATCCTCATGTAGAAGTCACGTCCTGATTAGGCACATGTGTGAGAAGCATAAAAAAACAACAACAACAACAAAAAAAAAAAACTCCTCCTCCTCTTTCATTGTTAATGTGTTGTTCTCTTTTCTGTAACAGCACTGAGAACAAGTTTAGAGGTCACAATTGATAAGTGATCTTAAGCTGCAGAGCCCATTTGACTGATAGTTGTTCAGTTATGAGGCAACAGGACCAGAGATTTCTTTGGGCTGGACGACTTACTGTGGAACACATACATACATGAATGTCACTTATTTTGATAAGGTGACAACACTAGTCAGCAAATCAAGTGTAGCATATATGGTAAATGTCAAAAGTCCAATACAACATGCTCACAAGCATATTATGCTAATTTTGCAGTCCTGTGGTTGCTAGACTTAAATGTTTCAAGAGCAAAAAAAAACACACACAAGCATGAAGATCTTCTTGGCCAGCACTGGGGGGCATTTGCTTACTCTTAATTATTCTCTCAAAGTAGATTTTGTAAAAATCAAGAAAGAAATCCATTCACTCCAATCTATCGCTGGATCGCTTTTAGCTTTGATTATGGCATCATGATGATGCCGCAGCATCATTACGATGACCTTCTGCAATGTCACAATATTTATTTCCGACACATTTGTTGGTTTATTCCAACTGGGAAAAGACAGCTTCTGCCAGAAACTGGAGAGCAGTCAACTCTTGTGCATGGTCCGGAGTGGTGCAGGTCCAGCAGCTCAGTCTGCTTAACACTGGACCCAGATCCAGGCACTGATCTAATAATCAGGCATCACCAAGGGCCAGGAAATCATGTTGGTCCCTAAAAACTCTCTCCATCCTGATCCATTAATCCTCCAGGAGTGCCAGTACATCCATTATGCAGCATTATGCACGAGCATCTTTGAACTGTTTATACATTTACTCAGCGATTAGGCTGATTGCTACTTTTCATGCCCTGTTGTGCGAGTAGATGAAGTTTATAAATAAGCACCCCTGGTCAGGAGTGAGGTATCGCCTCAAGTAGAGGAGTCTTGTTCATGAGTGAGGGAAGAACTCAGTGGGGAGGAGTTTCTTGCATGTCCAACCTGGAAAAGGCCTCAAGGTGAACCCAGGACACACAAGAGAGAGTCGATATGGATGAGGTAGCTGGGGAGAGGGCGGTCTGGGCCTTTCTACTTAAACTGCCTCCCCCTTGACCTGGATGGGTAAATAAAGCATACCTGTAGACAATTCAATTTTTAAATGTGCTCTATAAAATGATTGGATCGTAACAATCTGAAGCTCACATGACCACTTCAAGAGAGAGTGTTTATAAATTCTGTCTGAAATGATTAGATGTGTTTGAAATTGTGACACAGTGCTTAAAGCAGTGAATATTTACAGAACTAAGAGCTGTAGAAAAGCATTACTTGCAGATATTTTTTCATTTGGATAATGGTACTGGAAGTCACAAAAGAAGCACTCTTTTTATTTTCAAGTAGAAATTGCAATTTCAATTTTTTCCTCAGAAGTGAGTGAGAACTGTCATGCTATGTACTGACATTGTCTTGCTTAATGATATATTTGGAACTTTTAGCTTTTACATGAAATTCATTTTACAGGAAAATGTAAGGGTATTTGTTTGGGTTTTTTTATTTGTTTTTTAATGATTTGTGTGAAACTCAAATGTGGTCTTAGCTTAAGTATTCAGTTGGATTTTAACACACCCATGACTATTGTTAATATTACACTGTAAATGTTGAATTTAGATGTTTAAAGCACACATTAGGAAATAAACCAATGGTGGTCATGTACTTCTTTTAAAAGTAACATAAAGTACTTATACAACATATGTTAGCAAAATGGATTGATGGACAACACTTAGAATTGTGAATTGTGTCACGACTGAACACAAACAGCTTTGGAATATATACAGTATGAGGTATAGGTGTGTGTGTGTGTGTGTGTATCTCACATGTATGAAAATTAGTTCTATGAATATCCAGGGTTTCTCATTAGAGACAGTGACTGTCTGCACATTGCCTCCACTTTTACATGGTGATCTTATGCCGTTCATCCATGCATGATATTTATGAAATGCCATACATAAATTTTCCCCTCCACTTGTACATTTCAATATGAAAACTGAACATGAATTTTTATCTCTTTATGGTGTTATTACTGTACTCATGGCTGACTGAGAATGTGTCGACACTGAATGCAAATAGCACAATTAAAAGTCAAACTAATTCCCATATGCTGTAATTACGTAATCTAACCTCAGTACTTTTTGGAGAATAATTGAATTACTTTGAAATTAAACATAACAAGCAACATACATGATAAACAGGATATGTAAGTGATATGCTCCCTAACTTTAGTATGAGGGGTCAGTTAATAATTTGAATTGGAAATTTCCAATTACAATATATTTAGACTGTACATGGACTGAAAAAGTTGGGATGCTCTGTAAAAATGTAAATTCAAACAATGCAATGACTTGCACATTTCATAAATGTGTCTTTTATTCACAGTAGAATATGAAAAACATCAGCTATTGAACATTTGAGACATGCAGCATAAAATAGCTCAAAATGTTGCTCAAATGCTCATTGTAGATTTGTAGGCAGCGGTACATCTCAAGAAAGTTTGGAAATGAGAT
>JBAMYA010000024.1:9404469-9416847 GCA_037176975.1 Arrhamphus sclerolepis | reverse complement strand
TGCTGCTGCGAGTCAAAGAAACAAGGAGGTGACCTGAGTTTAAACCTTGATCCACCCTTCAAAAAGGGCGGCAGGAAAAAAAAAAAAAAAAAAAAAAAAAAGACATAATGCGACTGTGACATTGAACGGAGAGGAAGTGTAAAAGGCAAAGAAGGGCTTAGAAATGAATGTTAAGGGTTGACAAAAGGCAAAAAGCTCCATAACCTCCACTATCCACCCACGATGCTCTACAACCCGAAAAAAATAAAAGAAAGGAAATTCAGTATGCCTAACATCTTTCTTACACAATCTTTTCAAAACAACACAAAGCAACAGTCACAGACCCATCAAACAGTCAGTATTCAGCTACTTTTGTAAGAATACATAAAGACCAAAGTAGTGTAGATCTTGTGAGCAGCATCAGTTGTTTCTTCTTTTCAAGTCCTGAGCTCAATTGTATCAAGGGTGTAATTCCACTTTGCCCTCTGTAGGCCTTCCTCATCGGCAATTAATCAACCATAAACTTCCCAATATGACACATAGGGCATTACCACTAGCATAAAAAGCATAACAAACATCTTTGCTATGATAACCACTGTATAGCAGAATGAGTTATACTTAGATCAGTAGTAAGCTACAGGACTTTAGCTATGTGAAGAAGATGTGCACTTGTTTATTTAACATTTAGTGGTGGGTTCTTTTTTTTCTTCTTCAGACATTCTTTGGACTATTCCTTGTTAGAGGTGAACTTCACAAGATGTTTTGAAAGCTGAGTCAGTTTGTAATATGTCTTTAGGGTGTATCTTAATTTTGCCTTCCCCCAAATCCACCCACGTACCCCAAAGGCAAAACTGTGAATGTCTTTAAAGGAGTAATGGGGAGACATGCCAGACTAATGTAGTGTGCTGTTTTTTTCTTCATTTCTAGAAGACTTCTCCCCCTCCTGTCTCTGCTGTCTCTTCTCACACATATACTAGTTATATAGTACACACATGCACACACAAACCCTCGCTTTGCTGGTTTTACTTGATTAAAGTCAAAGCATTGGGGTCTTGGCTTAGCTAAGTCTGGGACAAAGAGCAATATTTGTGGGGTCCTTTCTCCTTCAAAGACCCTCTTGTCAGAGGAGGCCCAGAGTGAGCTCTGGGGGAGCACAGACCGGCTAAAGGCCAGGCCATTTATCATAGTCCACCAAATGAAAGAGTCCAAATGTCTTTTTCTTCCACCCATCTCTTTCTCTCTTCCCATTTCTCCTTGGCCTCTCTTTTTTCCCATCTCTTCTTCTCTTCATCTCCTTTCCTCCTTTGTCCAAAATAGTGGGAGCGGGGCAATAGCAGCTCACTGCCGTTACTTGTAACAGAGCTGTGATTGGAGGAGCTGCTTGGAACTGGCCCTGCTCATGCTGGGGCCTTGCGTTTTGTGTGTGTGTGTATATGTGTCTGTGTATGAGCGTGTGTGTGTTTGAGTGTGTGTCATGGGGTGATTTGTCAGGCTGTGGTGGCAGAAGTCGAGCCCTTGAGGTTGAAAGGCTATGACCCCAGGAGTGCTGTGTGTGTGCGTATATTTGTGTGCCTATGGAGACCCGCCCCGGGCTCAGGTCTATTATGGCCTGGGCCCAAAATAATGGGGATCCAGGCAGGGACAGGGGACCACAAAGGTTTCATCTGCATACTTCAGGTAGATACACTGTGATAGGAACTGACAGGGGCATGACAATGGTTGTGGGGTACGGTGGAGGACTCTGCGCATGTGAACCTTTGTGTGTGCGTGTGTGTGCATGTGTGTGTGTGTGAAGATATGGCACCCGATGGGATCATTTACTGCAAACCTCCACTGTTCTTGGCCCTGACTGAGAAAAATCAATAACAAGTGATCTCTCCTAACATAATAAGATACAAAATAGTAAACAATGGCTTTGTTTACCCATATGTGTGTGCCCCCTCTGTGCCTTTGTGTATGTTGCTGGCTGCATACAAACAGGGCAGAGGGCACACACACGCACACTCACAGAGCCTGACAGCCAACACACCAGTTCCATGATTCCCTCCTTCCCTGCCTTTCTCTTAGGCTCTTTCCTTTTGTCATTAAAGAAGGAAACACTTTCTCACTAGGTTTGTTTACTGGTTCCCACCTCTCTTTGGGGAGTTAGTAACAGAAACAGAATTTGTTCTCAGCTGGCCGCCTGCCTTGTCCCTGAACACACCCCACTCCTCCTTTTCCTCCAATCCACCTCCTCTCTCTTTCAGCATCTTCTCAGCATGGATGAGTAGATTACATATGCTTCCTTTCTGAATGAGTTCACTTGTATATAATTGAGTGAGTTATTGTGCACTTATATGAGTCAAGATTTTTTCCTTTTTTCTTTTTCTTTTTTTCACTAGAGAGTCACAGTTGTGGCTTACTGGGAGAAATAGGATGGGACTAGACCAATACCCAGGAAAAGTGTATAGCTCTTCTCAGTTCTACGTGTAAATATTTATCACTGGACAACACAAAATACTAACAGCACAAGTAGAACTTGAGGAAGAGTAACGATTAGAATGAAGGCACACATTTTATTTTATTTTTTTAAGGAATATTTCCTTTCTCTTCAGTACAGGAATGTTGTCATGTTGGCATGTTGGCCAAAGGCTGAGTGACAGCGACCCACCCAGTTCCTGGACTAAGGTCACGTACTGCTGTGCATCACCGAGCCTGTAACAGGACCTGAGTGCTCTCAGTGATGGGCGCAGTCAATGCAATTATGAACAAACTACTATGATGATCTCCAGTGAAACCTGCTATTACATTCTTAAACCAGGAAAAAAAATAAGTAAATAAATACACAGTGGGAGCACTTGCAATTGTTCCACAGATTGTAGGATTGTCAAACACAGTGGAGACGTGAGAGTTAGTGCTGAGATATGTTCTTGACTGTGTCTGTGTGACTAG
This sequence comes from Arrhamphus sclerolepis, assembly GCA_037176975.1. NCBI lineage: Eukaryota > Metazoa > Chordata > Actinopteri > Beloniformes > Hemiramphidae > Arrhamphus > Arrhamphus sclerolepis. The sequence goes on along the minus strand of JBAMYA010000024.1, from coordinate 9,413,937 downwards.
GCAGGGAAGGACTTTGATACTATTTTTAAGAAATGGATTGGAAAAATGTACAAGAAAAACAAGAAATGGTTGAGGGGCTTCTGAAAGATGAATGGCCTCTAAGATAAATGCATGTGGACCATAGCGGTCTGACCCCCACTCTATACTACTCCACTACCATGACATCAGAACAGAAGGGGAAAACATCCCCTCTTTGTGGAAGAGCGTGATTTAATTTGTACCATCCAACAAGGGGTAAATATGTTTGAACTGTCTTGATATGCCTGCGGTGGCGTGATCAGGTTCTCACGGGAAACTGCTCTGAGAAGGATATCAAGCCTGCTGCCTTACAACTTCACTTTTTGAACTAATCTAATTTCTGAGCTCTTCTTTTCTTTCACTCCCCCCACCCCTTGCTCCATCTGTTCCTATGCTCCTCTCCTCTCGCGAGGCTGTCACTCCCTGCTGTCCATGCTCCATGTCATTCCGGCTGCCGGCTTTCCCCAGGGATGATCCCTGCGACCTTCTCCCTGTCTTACTGGAATTTGACGTCAAAGGTCTTGTTGCTAAGAATGGAGTTTTGTTTAGTAACAAATGTGACCCTTTGCCTTTACTTCGTTCTCTCATTTGACTTTACTGACTACTCATACTTTGTGTGTAAGAAAACAGCTTGCTTATTCACTTGCACCTTTTACCTAATTTTCTCTACTTTTCTCAATATATGTGCCTTTTTCCCCCACCTTTGCTTACCTTGCATCAATGGATCTTCCTTTCTCTGGCTTTCTGCCCCCTGGTCTCGCCTCTCGTTTCTCCCTGGCTCTCTCATGTATTATTTCAGTCTACAGGGGCTCAGGGTGGAAATGAAATATGGCGGCCAAGCCTCAACGGGCATGCTCATATTCTGTGTAATTACCTTGGGCTGAGGACTGGGGCTAGGTTCAGTATCTATAAATCTGTGCTCCTCACTGGCCCCAGCCAGCTTTTGAAACCCTACCCAGCCGACGCATCGTGGTGAGACTCTGACCCATGACCTTTCACACTGCTAGGGCTGCTGGGAGTGACCTGTGACCCTGCGTTGGGCTCTCTCGGAGTCTGCTCAGTCTGACCCCTCCAAGCTTCATGACCTCCCAAGTCACAGCTGTGCATGATCTGTCCTTAGGGGCCGGAAAAGAACATGTCAAATAGAGAATTTTGGGGTACTGGTGTGTGGGTGTGCATGTGTTTGCTGATGTAGATGAATGGATGTGGATAGAATGTGTTCATGTGACTGTATATGTGTCTGAATGTCCTCATATTTCTTTGCCTCTTCACCCGGTGTAGACCATCACAGGGGACTGTGTACTTAGAGATAGGAGGGTTCCCAAAACAACGTGTCTCATATGGTCAGGGCCACAACACGCAGACAGGATAAGACAATCTATCTGTCATGCACACAAAGGTCATGGGCCCCTAATGGTGGTGTGTCTGTAAGCAATGCTAATGTCATCTGTTAAAAACATAGAGATAGATTTATGTCAAACTATTGATCCTAAAGATACATCCAATCTACAATTATGTAAAGAGTCTCTCCTGTCTGCTGGTATGGAGATTTAAGGTCACACTCAGCTTCAGGTCACTTTGCCATTGTTGTTAGTAGGTGTTTTGATTCTGACCTTTGGCAGATGCTATTTCAATACCAGGTGTAGGATCTTGTAGCCCCAGATTCTACCTTGCTTTTCTGGTCTCAATTACATATCTCTTTTTTTTCTATCACTTTCCTTAATGTTCTGTTTTCATTTCATTTTCTAAAACAAAGTTGGGTACTGATGCTTGGATTCAAACAGTTATCATTTTTCTGTCTTCTCCAATCCCCTCTTCATCCGTGGCTTGACTTTTAAAATAATATATTTCCTCATGCATTTTTCTGGCTTTTCCCCTTTCACTGCTTCCTTTAGTTTGCCGTTTAATGTTGAGCTTAAAAGAGTAGGGGGAAAATCCTGTATGCACCAAAGCTGTCTTCTTCTCCACTTCTCTTAGGCTTTTAGTACAATTTACTGACCAAAAGGAGAGCCTTTCCCTCTTTTTCTACTTTCCCTTTCCTGCATTCATGATCTCTGGATGCTCTCGCCCTCATTGGCCTTTTGGGTCTCGTGTCCGACAAGAGTGGGGCCTTTAGGACCTGCAGCTGTGTTTACTGTCAACATAGGCCAGTGTTAGGACAGCTGGATGAACAAGAGAAAGCCAGACGCAATGCAGCATGAGCAGCACATACACACTCCCATACAAAAGTGTACACAAACATTTTTAAAATGTATTAATTTCACAAACATAAACTCTGAGGGGGTACACTTAATGCACAAAGAATTAGTAGCCTATTATAGCATTTTTTTTATGATGTTTGTATGCAGATGTGACAACTTCCTGTTTTCTGCTTTGGATTTGAGAATGGAAGCATGTGTCTGTGGTGACACATTTTCAGAAGTTCACGCCCTGCTCCATTACACATGGGCATGACATGGGCACCTGCACCTGCACATGTCTGTTTCCATAGGATGGGTTCAAGAGGAAAAGCATACATCTTAGACCTCTGCTTCCTTTACCCCAATGTGCATACAGCCATACGCACACACAGTGATAACAGAGTTACACTGAGCTATGACAAAACACTGCACACTCAAAAATCTTTTTGCACTTATTATATTTCCTCTCTTCCTGTACGTCGGTTGATTCAGTGGGACAGACCATGGTTCACACACTCTGCATCCTGTCCTGCATTGACACACCATAATAAACATACACACATGTGTCCGCACGCACACACACACACACACACACACACACACACACTCACACTCACACAATCAGTGCTTTAATATTTTTTTCCTGGGATTTAAGCTTCCATGGGAGCCTGCAAACCCCACCACAGTTGTGGTATGACTCCCCTCATGTGTCCTGTCAGGCCTGGGAGAGAGGAAGCTCCATTAGTTACTATCAATCAGGAAAATCCCCTTTGCTACGATCAAAAGCCCAACCGTCTCATAATAAACAACCTTTAAGAGACCCCATGGATGATACAATTAACAGCCTCAGTATTGGTTTAAAAAAAACATTAGAGGACATTCCCATCCACAAAGCTTGTGTAAATGCTTATTTGTAGTGCTGCCGTAGCTCATGTTTATTTGAATGATCTTATGTAGTATAAGTCAGCAGACTTTGAATACAGTTTGTACTATATGGACCATCCTGACTTTTTCAGTCTTGATACCGATAAAAAATACCTGAGGTTTGCATATTGGTTCATAAATAATATGCATTTAATACCATTGTTGAATTAAAGTGCAGTATACTTCACCATATGGAAGACACCACAGACTATGGATGCAGATGTAAATGCAACAAACTTATTTGTTTAAAAAAATAAAAATAACATAATAATAATAATAATAATAATAATAATAAAACAAAAAAAAACAACAACAAAGTTTCAAAAGGGCACTTTCATTGATAAGGGGCAGAGGGACAAGTGCTTTAGCACCACCTACTGTCTATTTCTGCACACCACTGCTGCCCTGGTTTTCCAGGTTAATGTAGACGTAAGAAGACTTCTTAAATAACAAAAACAAAAAAAACTTAAAATGTAGAAAGACTTGCCACTTGACACCAGTGACTTGTGACTTCACTTAGACTTGGGCCTTTTGACTTGAAAACACTTGATATTTCACCCAAAGCCCAAAAATTAAAACATGCCTTATTTAAAAAGTGTAAATCATTTCGCTCATCTTGACTTATCAAGCGCAGATGTCTCTGTGTACGTGCATGAGTTGTCAACACAGCCAATCAAAATGAACGAGAATGACATTTCAGTCCTTTCAAACAAAAACAGCACAAAGATTCATTTCATTTGTAATTAACAAAAAAACAAAAAACAAACTGTCACATGCAAAACATACAGGTCGAGTACGACAGACAGAGATGGAACAACTTCCAACTTTGTTCATTTGAAGTTGCCTAAGCAACAGCAGGTGGTCCTCTTGTTCTATGATGTCTATTATTTACCATCTGTTGTTGCTAGGCTACTGTGCGGCGCAGAAGTGCTGATGTGCGTTCCTATTGGTTGGTTATCTGAGAGAGATCGCAGAAGCAGTGGCAAACCGTCACTCCAAATTTGTGACATCTGTCGCAGCCGTCCGTGCTCATGAGACGGTTCTACCTTTCATCTTTGCTCCTGTCTCATTGTGAGATCTACAACCACCATTTTTGAGCTACGATGGACATTTTTCCCCCGATTGCCCAACTTTCGTCTGAAACAGCCGAAATCGCACAGTGTGAGTCCAAGATAACGTATAACTGTGGCATCTGTAAAAGAACCTCGAAGGACTTGAAATTTGATGTTTCTGACTGGGACTTGACACGAGACTTGCCTGCCTCAACTTGTGACTTGAGGACAAAGACTTGAGGCCTATTGAGACTTGCAAAACAATGACTTGGTCCCACCTGCTGAAATCTAAGCAAGTATGATCCCAACTGGGGGTGGGCGATATGACGATATTAGATGGTGAAGGATTACAACGTTAAGACGATGTTTCAAACTGCAGAGATCGTTGGATCGTCTAGGGCACATTCTATAAATTGCAGTTCTATGCTGATGCACCGACTCACCAGACATATTGACGTCATCAACCTGACCGACCAATTATAGCGAATTACAGGCAGTGATGCACTTTCCTACCCGCCTCCTTGTTTGTGTGTGTAGCGGTAGCACATGAAGAGCGATGGCTGAAAGCCAAACGGAGTTGCTCGCAAAGAAAAATTCCACTTCAGTTATATGGAATTGGTTTGGATTTTCTGCAAGTGATCAAGCTCAAACAAATGTAATCTGCAGTGTGCACACTCAAACCAGATAAAGTTGACAAAATGGTTTTCCTGGCTAAAAATCTGTGATAGGAATCTATCGTGATGTCTCCTTTTTAGAAGGAGATAAAAACCCTGAGATACGTTAACAGTAATATGTTCTAAAACTGCTGGATCTTTAATATTCAGGTTATACACATTGCAGTTTGATAATTTTTGTTCAAAACTGTTGCACTAAAAGAGAAAACCACAGTCATAACCACAGTTTAGTTTGTATTTTTGTGTTTCAATAAGCTATTTATTGTTTTGATAAATAAATCCTGTTTAAATGACTGTCAGTAATGTCTTTGATTGATATTTTACTTTCTGTTACTACTTTTACAAGAGTGCACTTTATTAGAATGTTGTTTAACTTAAACTTAACGTTGTTTGCACATGCAGGAAAAACTGCAATGACTTGAAATAAAATCTGTTAAGAAAGGTTCTTTGGTCTAAATTGTCTGTTTTTCTTTTTCCAATTTAAGATCGTGATAAAATCAAAATCGTGATTTTATTTTAAAAAATCTTTTTAAAAACCGTGATATGATATTTTTGCCACATCACCCACCCCTGATCCCAACCACAAGCAGCAGTTTGCGTTGCCTAAACCTAAACTGACAACCAGTGAAAAAGCAAATTGCATGTCTCAAATGGGATTTTCTATTTATTAACCCATAAATACTCCAGGATAATGCTTGCAGCTTTTGTTGTTGGCACTGGTGCATCAGAAAATAAAGATGCCAGCGCCTAAAAGGAGACCATAATTTAAATCTTCTTAAAAGTAAAAAGACAATCTTTATGGCTCTGTTATTCATTTCTGTTGTCTTGCTCAGTTTGCGTTTGAATGTGCTCTATTAAGGCTTATTACTGGTGAACATCAAAAACACAAGAGGCTTTGGCACAAACAAACAAAAAGCTTTTCTGCCCCTTCTTAGATAGCGATGCCATCATACACATTGATCAACAGCAGCACAAAACCCATTTTGACCTATTAAGACTGGCATGTCTTAATAGGGTACATTGATAAATCATCTATGCATAAAAGCGGGAGTCAGCGGGATCATTGACTGAAAGCCCTCACACGCAAATTACTTCAATGAGAGAAGCACGGTGGAAGAATTGAAGCTATTTGGCTGCTCAACAAGAATCCAGAAACTGCTGCTTGGCCTAATAAGAAACACTGAGGGGTGGGAGATTATGACAGCGCAAATGTAGTAAATTACTTACCATAATGTACAATAATTAATTGAAATCTGTGAATCATGTGGCCTTCAGACTTCCTCCGATTATAGCCCCATTTGCACGCAAGCGTCTGAATTTTGGAAAAACAATGCGGCTGAGGTGAATAGATATGTTGTAATGCCAAATGAAACGACTTACCTTCTTTTGATTTAGAAGTTAAAATGTTCTGTCTTCTTATGCTTTAGAACCGTGAATATGTTTTATTAAAAATAAACCACATTTATGAAATAGTTTGATTCAAAAATGTGATTTTCTTTTTTTTTTTTTAAACCACAATGCGATGCTAATTTTAGCAGCTGTGGTGAGCAGCTTGGATTTTGTCTCCATGCCCCCCCCCCCTCAATCCTGGAAAACAACCATTCTCAATTTCATTTTTTTTTTAAAACCCCATAACCTCAGTTTTCTAAATTCATACCAGACCCTGAAAGCAACAAGGAAACATAGCTACATTAGGGCTCTCAATTATAAGAACACAAAGGTCCTGCGGGCTGAATTCCCCATTCAGACTTCCACCCATGCACTAACATGCCATCTAACAGCAGAATTATGATGCTGCACTTCTCTACACTCACTTAACATATTGCCTGAAGACAAGATATGCCTGGTACCCATTCAGGTAATGGAATAATGAAATTTAAAGAAGACAGACACAAGGAGAAAACAGACAGCATAATCTAAAAGATCTCTTAGCAACAGAGCATTCACAGGATGTTTTTTGCTCTTCTTAGAGATTAATATGACTCTGTGGTAATAAACAGCTACCCATATTTGTGCAATATGTTCTTGTTTACTTACTTTCCGAGAGCAAAGCACTCCAGTCTGACAGTCACTCCTTTGGCAGCCAGAACAGATGTGGGGAAATGCACTTCAATTTTGGGCTCATATTCACCCATGACACCTAGAAAAGGTTAAGAGAGAGTAATTGAAGACATCAGAAGCCAGTACTTCAGTAGAGCTATCAGCGTATCACCCGTTCACCATCATTCTCTTGTTTCCTTGCATTGTGCGAAGCAGAAACTGACCACAGTGATGTAAGAATGATAGGGATGCCTGTTTCATATTCCGGCAGCAGCTGTTTAATGATTATTTATGTGACAAAGAAAAGGCAACAGTAAATTTAGATTTCCTGAACATCCCTGGTGTTTAAATCTTCCTAAATCCACATGGTACATTAAATTATAGACTGTAGCTACAGGTGTGGAAAGAACATTACTCACACCATCTGGCATATCTTTCAACCTTCCATCTTCATTTTATATGTCAGTCCTGATACTGGGTTAAATCAACTTCGGAGAAAGCGGATGAACAGCTAGAATTTTAATATCTACAAAGATTAGCACATATTAACTAGACTGGCTATAAAGTAAAAATTTTAACATTTGCTCGGCCATATTTTCTATACTCGAAATCCCAAAATGCATAGAGTTAAACAAGTTTACTTTTTGTCATTTATGCACTAAAAAGAAGCAGCAGAAAGAGCTCTGTAGAAGTGCCTTTATAGAAGTAAACTATTAGGATGATGTATGAAGAAATCTTCTCAAGTGACAACAGGAAACTGGACTCCATTGTCCTTAAGAATTAGTAATCCACTTGACAATCCTCAAACGCATTGTGAAGGACACGAGTGATAGTGTTTTATCAGCGTCGCTAAGTGCCACGATGCCTAACACCTTCAGTGTAATTCATAGCCCGAGGACATGCTTGCTTTGTTTATTCATCTGTATGTTAAGTCGACCATTTATTTCCATTTGTCAGAATGATACGTCAGATGGCATTGAGCAAATTTAGAGAAACAAAGGCAAACACTGTCATCTGGGATATAATTACCATTATCCGTCTTACTAAATGGAAGTTTACAACATGAATATTACATGAGCGTTTGACTTTTTTTCTTTTTTTTGGAAAAGAGTGTCAAAGCGCGCACACTTATTGGGTGTGAATGGACGCGCCGGTGACCCTACTTCCTGCATGAATACGTGCCAAAACGTATCAATAGACACATAGGGAGTGCTGCTGCACATGCGTTATGAAGAACACGATCAGTAAGACAGATGACCAGCATGACATTTGAGAAACCATAATTATACTTTTTACATGTACCTGACACTTTTTATGTGGTAAAATGAATGCAGCAGAGGAGTGGAGTTATTGAATTGTGACCCACTATATATGGAAAGGGAGTTTTATGATATTTGTTCCAAAGAACTTTTCAATTTCAATCTCATTCTCAACATTTATGGCTCCAAAGGAGCCCTTTCCATATTGCGAATTTGCAATATTTCATTGGCTCTTGCTATAGTATATTCAATACCATATTTAGTCTCAGTGGCTGGACTTGATAGAACCGTAAGAAATAAGGCCGAGAGTCAGTGTACTAAAACATTACCGACCCTCACTTGCAGCAAAGCAATATATTTTATGTTTCAATTTCATTTATTAATCATTTGATTTTTTTTCTGTTGTGCTTTGTTCTTCTCCAAATGTATTATGACTGTAACCCCAAGCTAAGAGTACTGAAAAGTTAGGCGCGCAGCGTGTTTTAAGACGGCTATAAAAAGCTGCGACGCAGGGTGAATTTTAAGGCGCTGAAACGAAGAGAGAAAATACTGACACCATTTTTTGCCATATTTGTATTTCATTTTTGAAGGTTTCAGTGTTTTGATTATAACTGAATTGGTCCAGCTAATTCCTGGACAGCTGGGCCGGTCGCCCCAACTGACTAATTGTAACTGGATTGTCGGAATTTCAAGTGAATGGCCTCACAGGGTTTGACACTATCTATACTGCATCAGTTATGCAGCCATGGTTTATGCAAGTAGAGTAATTAATATCAGAGAGAATTACCTAATAAACCACAAGATCTTTGGTAATGTTGTTTTAATTGATTTAAATTTAATGGATTCTGACTAATCTCATAATTAGATTTTGGAGGAAGGGAAATGACACTTAAAACTGCTGCCTGTTTTCATTATCACAGATACATGAAAACTATATTAAAAACTACAGCTGCAAAGAACAGAACTACCTTATGCTGATCTTGATCACAGTTTAATATTCATATACACACTACCGGCCAAATATGTTAGAAAAGCCCAATTCACCCAGTTCTTTATGAAAAGCTCAAAATGGTATAAAGATGACTAGTGAACATACAGAGGTTACAACAAAACAAACTTACAAGCATAATGAACAATTTTTAACAATAAAAATGGAACAATGAGGTGTTCTTCAGTAGACGTCAGTCGTGTTCAACACCTGTAGTGTGTACATATATATGTATATATATATATATATATATACATATACATATATATACACACAAATATGTGTGGGTATATATGTATATTATGTATATTAACATATATGTACACAAGTGTG
>JBAMYA010000024.1:9391148-9404369 GCA_037176975.1 Arrhamphus sclerolepis | reverse complement strand
TGCCATGTCTGATACCAATTTAAGCCACACTAAGATAATAATAATAATAATAATAATAATAATAATAATAATAATAAACATATTCTGCACCAGCAGCAATGAAACATCAGAACAACAACAAAAAAACAAAACAAAACAGACATTCAAATAGCAAGTAATCTAAATATAATAGATTAAAAAAAAAAGAAATTAGAAAAAAAAGATTACATAAACTGACTGAAATAAACTGAACATACTGTACATAGAAACAAAATCTATGTAGATATCATATGTCATATACATATAAAAATAATGGATTGGCACATTTCACATGTAAATTTATAAACACTGACATATCCTCCACCAAATATTTATTAAATCAAACTGAATTACAAAGCAAAAAGAAAATGAACATGAATTTGAGGAGAGTTGACTCAAAAAGTTGCAACACCCAGCACATATCACTGACTGAGATAATTATTTTCCTTATAATTACCTTATCATACTCGTCTATATGAGCTATCCATGTATATCCCACTGAAAGAACAAGACTCCCCTTAAAAGGTATTGACATGATGATCGACACTGATGTATTTACAAAAGTTGTCAAGGAGTCCATTTTGAGCGGCTCATTGACAACCTGCTTTTTGCGCCATTGATGTGTTGTCACATATGCTGATGAAACCGAAACACTTTTCCTCTAAGTTTACTGTAGGGATATGTCAAACATGGTGGCAGACCTTCATGAATAAATTAACTTACCCTACATGAGCCCTCAACACCTGTAAGTCATACCTGTTGTATTTTCTCTTTTTTGTATGCATCTATACTGTCTTTCCCCCATGATATGGTTTCTATGGCAACAGAGCTTGTGGGAGAAAAAAAAATGTATCAAGATTGAGAGAGCTATTTTTTTCTTTCCAATTTCTCTCTCTTTTCTGGTTTCACTTTCTGTCTCTAGCTCCCTCTCTCATTCACTGAAAGTCAAGCAGTGTGTGGAGCGATCAATATCATTAATCAACACAACTCAACAGCACTCAGCTCTGCAGGGAGAGATGAAGAGGCACGGGGGAATGTCAACATGCCGGCCTGGAGTAGTCTTAACCAATGATACATATCACACATCACATGGATGAGAGCAGGGGCAAGGAACGAGAGACAGAGAGAAACTGGAGAGGGAGACAGAGAGAGACAGATAACTCAGAAATGGAAGTATGCTTTCTAGGTAGAGGTAGAAGTGAGCGGGCAAGTGAGCAAGAGAGATTGAGGTGGAGAGATAGAGGAGTTATTACTCGGTTGTCACCTACGGTCTAAAATCCCATATGACATCAGAAGTGAAGGAGTGACGGAGGTGGAACGTTCATTTATCTGACTCACTCTGAGGTATGAGTACAGTCAATAAGTACAGTCACTCTTACACCATCTACTGGAACTCCTACTAGCTGCTAAAACAAATACCTTCTCATCACTGTCCAGATTTATTTTAAGAACAAGACAACTGTTTTGTTGAGTTTTATGATGACTGCCATTTTCAGTTGCAAGTCATATCTGAAAATTAGAAATGTGCTCATATGAAATATAACATTTGGCGACCAGCCTGAGGGTGAGGGGAAGGGGGGTGGGGGTTCCATCCCTCCTGTCCAATGATAGCTAGGATATGCTCCAGCCCCCCCACGGGGGTCTGGAGGTCTGGGCAGGATGAAGCAGCTACAGAGAAAGAATGCAATGGATGAAATGGAACTCTTGACGCACAGAATTACAGCATAATTCCAGTATTGTCGAGCTACTTGCATGCTATACAGACATTCTTCAAGTTGTTGCATACAGTCACTGTTTCAAAGGCTTGAACATATTCAGACCTGAAGCAACATTTGAATGTTTTATTTTATAGAGACAAAAAAATAAAGGCATGGGTGGACAGCTTTAAAATCTACAGAAAACCTTCAGCTTTTAGGTAGCTGGTTTCAAACAATGTTTCCTTTAATGAAAGTCTGAGGTCTGACTGGGTTACAAAAGTTGATGCGGAGCCAAAATGAAATTTGGGGTAAGCAGAACAGACCACAAACCTATTTTCCAAAAAGTTGGGATGCTGTGTAAAATGCAAACCTTATGCTGAAGTGAAATGGGTTTGCATGCCAGTGGTATTGATATATAACGACAAAATTAGTTTCCTGACAATTTTCAGAAGTGTTTCTGAGCTTATGAATTGATTTTCACTACAGAATCATTTCTGTTTTTAATGCACCATCACCTAAGAGCCTTAAGATTACAGCCATTCAGTTCTAGTTTTTGGCTTTGTCTCTTATGCGTAGACATTTCTCTGGGCTCTCAAGTGTCTAATGATATTAGGAACTATTGAGGAATTATATCTTGCTCTCATTTAATTTTAAACATAAAAACTTTATTCTTGCTGACAAAGTAAATTTGTACATTGTTCTCTATCATTAGTGAAAAACTAAAGAGTCGGTCACTCTAGGATGCACATATCTTTAAAATATCTTGTCTTTCCTAATAAAGGAACACATAAAGCAGTAAGAACCTACATGGTACCAAAATAAGCCACATAATAAATATTCACTACACTGAAAGTATGACATGGACTGAGGTTTAGAGAAGGCAGATTAGATGTTTACTGCTAAAACCTGATACAGTTTGACTTTTAAAAGAAGTGAAACAAACAAAGGCATCATAAGGAAATGCATTCTCCTCTATTCATAATGGCTGAGATTTTAAAGTTATGGAAAATGCAATGTCATATTTTCACTGTCAACCTTGGTCTTGCCAAATGGTTCGTTCATAGCAGTGTGGGATTAAGGCATAAAGTAACATCTTAAAGTACACTCTCACAACTCGGCGTGGGTTCAAAAAATTGATGAATAAATTAATATCGATTCTCCATTTTAAAAAGCAATATCCCCACCTACCCTGAAGGCCAAGGTGTGGAGACATTTTGGCTTTAAAAGCAACAACAGTGGCAGCAACGGCTTAGACAAGACCAAGGCAGTATGCAAAGTTTGCAAAACAGAGGTGATAAACTGCAACAATACTGCAAATCTAAGAAACCACCTAGCAAGACTCAGTGGTTAGCTGATTTTGTTTTTACTGTCCCTCCACAGTCTCTGAGTGATGAGTTCCAAAAATGGCCACAATGGGAAAAAATTATATGTTAGTGTTTGCAGTGAAACTGAGTCATGTAAAGTATGCACATACCGGATATTTAGAAGGTTCATTTTCACCCTTAAAGTTAAAACTTAAAAAAAGGAATGGATTGTCTTGCACAAAGCTCACCCACTCAATCACTCATTCATTATCTCACTTTTCCGTTTGTTTTAGCTGCTGAATAATTTCTCCCTCTCTGCACATCTCTCTTGCTTCTTCTTACTCCCTCAGTGTTGGAGGAATGACTGCTGCAGCGCTGACAGTAGTACCGGTCCTGCACTGTGGGTCCGGGGTGGGAGGTAAGTGGGAGGCTTCATGCATCATGTCAGCCATGTTGCTGGCAGTGGGACTTGCCAAATCAACTTAGAGCTGTTTTTGACTTGTGCAAACAACTAAAAAAATAGAATGGATCCAAGCCTAGAATGACAGGTTTGTTAATGATGCAGATATCATTATTACAATGTTTGGAAACTCATGATGAGCCTTGTATAAATGACTAAATGTAAAATTTCAGAAAACAAAACAAAACATCAAAACAACAACAAAAGCAAAACACAAAATCAAAAAAAGACGAATCATACTAACCTAACAAGAAAAAAAAGAATTGTGGAAAAACTGTTGAACAAATAGTTTCATATAATTCTGTTTACTCTGGTAGCTATTTTGCATTTGTCAGTAACCTCTCAGAAGACAAGGCTCAGAATGTAACGTCAGCACAGCTGTATGAAACACTGGCTCTTTAGTAAAAAGCCACACGCTCAGATCTGTAGGACTGAGCTGTGCAACAGTACACATGTTCTGAGGGAGCCTTGCACACCCGGGCAGATTTAGAGACTTGTTTATTTCTTGTAAGTGTGCAAGACAGAATGTTTTCCCGCATTAATATTCAGCATCAAGTCATACACAACAAGGGAAATAAAAGATCTAGAGCTGTAAAGACAGAGAGCAAGAGATGGAGGTATGGAGGTGGGTCTCCTCGCACTGCTGTGAGGAGGCAGATTATTTAAAGACTGATTGAGATGCCAACGTCAGACGGATTGGGAGCGTGAAGGCAATCAGTGAACAGATAAGGAGCTGTTACCTGAAGAAGCAGCACTGTGCTGGCTGGTTGGGTAGTCCTCCCTGCACTGTCTGATAACAGCCCACTTTTAATGACCAGTGAAAGCTGGCAGGAGACGGACACTAAACAGATCAACCTCTCCTCCCCTCCGGCTGCGCCTGGCTCAGCTCACTAGATATACTAACCCTCCTCCTCTCATACCATCCAACTATTCCCCTTGTAGTCTATCTCTCCATCCTTCCATTCCACCATCCACCTATTCCTCAAGCAACGCTAAAACCAGAGCTGCCAACATACACTGCAGCCAAGAGCCATAATGCATGTAAATATAAGTGAATATTGATGTGCAGATATACACAGGCAGAATTAATTAATTCTTGTGTTTCTCAAACGTTGTATTTTGTCTTAGTATTTCTCTTTTTGTGCATCAGAATTCTTAACACAAGCTGCACATACTTGCATTGAAGATGCAGTAATTTACACAATGGCACTCTCCTAAACCTCTTCACTTTAAAAGTAGGCACTTCTTTTGCTTTTTCCATCCTGGTGGATTACAATTAGCCAGGGATTCTCCTGTAGGGCATAAATGTGTTGCTTTCAGATACAGGGATCTATTTGACTCTAATGTAATTATTGTAAGGAGGCTCCTGGTGCCCTCGTCAGCCACAGATTAAGGACGCTCTCACCCACTGCTTGCTCTCACCTTTGGTTTTCTCAGCTGAAACCACGGTAAACAGTCTTAGTCATTTCCCACCCCCCCACCCCCCCACCCCCCCTCTCAGCATCTATTTCCAAGCCCTCTTCCAATAACATAACCCTCCTGACACCTCTGCCTTTGTCTATTTGCTCTCAGCCTTCAGGCCAAGTAAGCTGATAGGCTGTCAGGGGTCAGCTGGCTGTGAGTGATTGGCTTAATGGGCAAGGCCAGAGCCTCTGCCCAGGAGCCAGTGAGGAACAGCATCCTGGCCTGTACCCCCTTGTTGACCTCCGTGAGCCTGCAGCAACAATGACACGCCTCTGCAAACACAGCCTGGGGTGGGAGCATGGGTAACTGCCAACAGGGGTCCGTCACACACATGCAGTCACATTCAAAATCACAAACAGACATACACACTATGAGATTATGCATTTGGCTGCCAATTGAGGATCCCTGACATCTCTGCTACCTTTCCAGTTTCCATCTCGCTATGTCCTTATCCTTCTCTTTCTTTCATTCCCTGTGTCTTATTCTTTACAATTCATCATAACTCTGTCTTTGTGAAACACAGTTCAGACATCAAAGTGCCAGAAATATTAATCCCACCAGAACTATCCGCCACCAGTGTAAGGATCAAGAACCAGGTCTACGATAGGTGGAGGGAAGGGAAGATGAGGCGGTAATGGCAGGCAGAAAAACATAGGAATGAAAACGAATGGGGGAATTAAAGTACCACATTTTGAAGCTTGAGTGGGAAGCCCCAACACCACAATTATGGCTCACTAATCTTCAAGTACAATACAGGTCTCACACACTATGGCTTTCTGCCTTTTAATTAGCATAATCGCATAACATAATCCCATACAAATGTGATGATCACACAATTTCAAAAATCATGAATCCTTCCATGCAGACAACAAGTAGACATAAAAGGAAAGCAATAGTAAATGATCATTGATGTACTTTTTAGATACTTTACCAGCATTTTCTCTACGATTTTTTTCAGCAGCGGTGGCAGTGTAAATGACACTTGACTTCAGATTTTACTTTTTCAACCTATTTATTGAATGCCCAGTTGAAAATGGCTTTTTAAACACTTAATGTAAAAATAAGAAAAATAAATAAGACAAGAAAGTTGAGTAAATATTGGCATAAATAAATGTTGGCACCAGGCTCAATTAACTTACACTATTTTAACTTAAGCTATATTTTGTGAATGTCTATTTAACCCTTTTCGCACCCATAATAATAACAGTCCACCTGGTCCTTATTCTCTTTTTTGATCAATAAACTCCTCAAAAAATGTATTTTAAGTTAATTCCTTTGCCCATTTTTTTCAGGATAAATTCAACTTTCAAAAAAATTGCCATTTTTATATGTTATAGATTCTTTAAACTGTGCGAAATAACAAAAAAATTTAGATCCAGATCCAAAGCTTTTGAGAAATTAAATTTCAACACAGTTTTGTTTGCCTGGACCTTTTGATTTCATTTATACTCCTTGATTAAAGTCATGAAATTACCAGGCGTTTTTTCTCAGGAAAGATATTTCACTGATATTTCACTTCACTCTGAAAATACTATATAGCAATATGACATCTAAACACTGTGAAAACACCCCTAAACATCTCTAAACATTCACTATTTGCACCCTCCTTTCATTCTCTGTCTCCTTCCTTGCTGCTACATAACATAACATAACACAGCACAGGCATCGCTGCCACCACTGTAATGTATGAGCACAAAGCTGCTTTTCTTAGCTTTCAGAATCTGCTGGTAGCGTAAACAGTTGAAGAGTTACGGTAATTTGAAAACTGTATGTATTCCTGAAGCCAGCAACAGCTCCGGTTGTTAAATCTATTATGAGTTATCTTAAGCTAAAAATTCTACCTGGCTTGCTGACCTATTTTCCAAAGGGACACTTCTCTGACTCTCTGACCTGGTGCCTGGGTGCTTGACATGATGTCACTTTCAAGGCCGCGCTCTGCGATTAATTAATGTGTAATAACACCCCACCCCTCCCCACCACAAATTGTGAGGGGCTCTCTTCACAGGGCGAGGGTGGCAGTGGCCAGCAACTGGCTGCCCGCGGGCCAAAACTGGCCCGCCACCAATAATACCTGGCCCACCAGATGACACTTATAAAATAAAACTGATCTTAAAAAAATAATATATACATAGGCCCAGCATCTGCTTGACTTTGGACGGACACTGGTTTCAAGGAATTTAATTGGCATGTGCGCTCCAAGAAAAAGGAGGAAAAAAAGAAATGTTGCTGTCTGTGCGCCACTGCAAGTGGCGGACTTCGAGCAAAATCTGTTAACACAACTGTACATATTTGACCATTTAATCTTTTTGACATTTTAGGGGAAGCTGAGCTTCCCTTGCAATCTTAGAGAAATTGCCTCTGTTGGAGTTGGTCATGGGGCTCCACAGTGTTGTCTTTGGGCCAATCCTTTTTATTTCATACATACTTCTAAGGTAGTATTATTTGGAAGCACGGCATAAACTTTAATTGGTATACAGATGAAACACAGCTGTATCTATCCTTGAAGCTAAAGACAAATAAGCTATATGGATTGTAAATATATCTTAATAACATAAGATGTGTTTCCATTTTCAGGGATCTGTGGTAAAATCTAGTTGGCTGAAGGTGTAACAGGGCCTACCTCTTTCTCTGTTCTTTCAGCCATCATGTCTCCATTTACAGTAACAGAACGAAGAGCATACACTAATAGTGGCAATGAATGAAAAAAAGATGAAATACTTGAAGTAAGATGGCTCATCTATGGTAACTCCTACCAACAAATCAGCACCGAGTCAACACAAGCTCCCTCCTAGCCAGTTTTTGGATGCTATGTGAGTACCTAACCTGCAGCAGGTACATGTTTTAGCCATGTAAAAGGTTCCTGAAAACACTCTTGCTGAGCAGTTCCTCATAATGGAGATGTGCAGCGATGATTTATCCTCCGTAAAATGACCCTGAACCCCCACTAATGGAAACACGTCTATAAAGACCTGGATGACTGCTAATTTCCTGCTACTAAAGTCAGATAAGTCAGAGGTTGTTGTCTTTGGGGCTGAGCACTTCAGAAATAGACTGTCTTGTCATTTAGTAACTCTGGATAGCATTACTTTACATATAGTACTACTGCAAAGAATGTTGGAGCTTCTTTTGACCAGGATTTGTCCTTTAAATCTCACATTAAACATATTCCTAGAACTACCTCCTTCCAACTTTGTAACATTGCAAAAATTAGGAAAATCCTATCTCAGAGTGATGCCGAAAAAACTAGTCAAAGTATTTGTTTCCTCAAAATTGGACTACTGCAATTCCTTATTGACAAAATGTCTTTGAAAAGCCTTGGCTGATCCAAAATGCTGTAGTGAGAGTTCTGATATGGACTACCAGAAAAGACCATATTTTTCCAATCTTAGCTTCCCTTCATCAGCTTCCTGCTAAATCTAGAGTAGAATTCAAAATTAATCTTCTTACATATATAAAGCCCTTAAGGGCCTAGCTCCTTCTTACCTTAAAGGACTCATAGTTACATACTATCAACTGAAACCTTCACTCTCAGGCTACAGGCTTACTTATGGTTCCTAGAATTTCCAAATGTAGAATGGGACGCAAAACCATCACTTATCAGGCTCCTCTCTTGTGGAACCAGTTTCACTCAGTGTTTGGGATACATGCACCCTCTTTACCTTTTCATATTAGGATTAAATCTTTGATTAAGCTTTTAATTAGTGTTGTCTCAGGTGCTATTAACCATCCCTTTACTTATGCTGGTACAGACTGTTGGGGGAAGTCTATGAAACCTAGGGCTGTTTCCTCACTCTGCTCTCTGCTATATTTGTGTCATTATCATTATTACAGTAAACTCTACTATCTCTTTTGTCTCATAAGGATACGGTCCTGGATTAACCCCTCTGTGTTTGTTGCTTTCCCTTTCTTGTCATTTCAGACCCCCAACCTGTAGAGACAGATGGCAACCCTCCCTGAGTCTGGTTCTACTGGAGTTAGAACTGTTAGTTTTTTTCTTCTCCACTGTCACCTCATGCTTTCTCAGGATGGGGGATTGCGCCAAAGAGAAGATTTTTCATTCTTTAAAAAATATTTAGCATTATATGAACTTTAAATTAGATTAACTGACTTACAATGAATAAGAGTGAAATGAAATATAATTGAAATAAATTCACTTGTCATGGATTGTATTGTACTCAACTATACCTTGAAATGACTTTTGTTGTAAATTGTCTCTATGTAAACAAAGCTGAAATTAATTGAATTAAAATGAATAGATGCTACCTGAGTGCCTGAGGGCTTTTCCCAGTTACTCCAGGTAGACGGGATCACCACTCAGCCATGATCTTTTCCTTGTCGAAATGACAGGAACGTAGTCTGCAACAGGCTACAACTGGTGCTGCACCCTGGTGGGACAAAAAAAGAAAATGAGAATGGATGGACTTGTTTGATCAAAATGAATGTGACCTAATGCTAGTTAGCATCATAGGTTAGCATAACCTAAGCTAAGGTACAATAGTCAGATTTTGGTGTCTGAGGTTAGGTGGGTGTTTTCCAACCAGTTGGAAAGACATTTTTTGTTTTGCCTCATGTCATTTTTTTGGATTAACCAGGGTTGGGCTGACTCTTTGAAAAGTGCTCTTCAGAAAACCTATACTACTGGCATTTATCTTGCACACATGCAAGATTGGTCAAACATTATGTTATTCATAATGAATTGGTAGCATATGTATTTTCTCAGTTTATTTTAATCACATCAAAAACATGAAAAATATATTTCCATAATGTTGCAAGCTTAATGGCATACATCTCTGTTACCAGGTAGTCTCATGTAGGGGTAGTTTAAGTGTTAATATGGAAAAGAACACAAACTGACAACACTTTCAATAATCTAAAAACCGCTACCAGGGTAAAAAATATAATCAAATACAAAAAAATTCCAAGTACAATCGACTTCTCATCCATCTGTAATTTGCATGAGCTGTCAGTTAGCACTAACGTTCATTAAACTAAACATCACATAAAACCTCATTCCACCCCAGGGAAAACACATGGTCGGCTTGTGTGTACCAAAAGGCAATACAGTGAGTGTCACAATAATATCTGTGCCTCCCACTTTCTCTCGTCAAGACTGACCTTGTGTAAACACTGGAGGAATGGGTAATGCTCCTCAGATGTGCTCTAATTGCAGTGGATGTAGCCCTCTCTCTCAGTGAGCATGTGCTTGTGTGTGTGTGCACACCTATCTGCACATGTGTGCTACTTCTTAAGAAATCAGTAGGTTGTGTACCAAAAAAGCATTTATGTGTATAAACCAGTAGGGGTGCTAAGGGTGCAGAATTAACAGGCACATATAGTATGCAATAAAAATTTATTGTAAATTTTGTCAATAATCTTCACCTCTAACATTCAATTACCAGTTTGTGGTTATTTCCTTTTTACTGACAGACAATTTCAAAAATCTTCTTTTACACAACATACAAAATAAAACAGTGCCGTGTATCCAAATATTAGTTAAAACAATACAGCAAAACTTTAAATAGTGTGACAATAAATAGTGTGACAATACATTTTCTTCCATTATTATTATTGTGAATGGCTCTAACTCACTATTCTTATATGAACATCTATCACTCCAGCACAATCATCTGATCTTGTAGACAGCTGCAGTTTGTTGTATTAAAGTATATTTCACTATTTCACATGACTTTGAGCAGAGGTCAGGACATACACTGACTCTAGGCTGCATGTCCATCACACAGACTGATACCATTTTCTTCTGACAACAAAAGTAGTAAGATATAACTTCTCCGACCCAAAACTTCCCTTCAGTTAGGAGATTCAAACAGGGTGTGCACACAAGCACAATTATCAAAATAAACGCAGCTAGTGGAATTACTGAGCAGCTAAACACATTTAGCTGTTTTTGTTGGATTTTGTGTATGAGATTAGCTGGATCCATGATATGTTTACCCGTCGTGGTGCCGGTGAAGCTGCAATACATTAAAACCTAAACACAAAACCAAAAGGACAAATAAATCCTTTGTAAGATAAACAACCAAGCATGGCAGAATGAACGAGAGAAGCTAAAGAATGCTTTAACAAATATTCAGCTTGAGGTTTTAAAATACTCTAAAATCATGTGTTTTATATAACATAGCTGATTTACTACCATACAGATATATTGCTGTACATGTTTTATTTAAAGAAGTATGTCTGCTTGACACTTGTGTCTGTGTTTGCTATTACATTAAATAAACTCAATGAAACTGATAAGAATAAATGTCCAGACATGTTACATACACAAAAATTGTATTTCAGAATGAAGAAGCTTTGAGTTCATAAACATTAAGCAAGTACCTCATAAAACAATGTTATATTAAGTCACTATTTCTGATTGGGGTTTGGTCATTATAGATTGTGAATGGTTACAGTCTACAAATGCATGGACTCTGAAACTAAATAGATATGTTGAGAAGTAGAATGAAAATGTGAAGTGATAAAGATATTTTGTTTTCTTTGTTGAACTGCAGAAAACCCTTTATAACTGAATAATGAGTACTGGATGTGTCGGGAGCATGGCCAAGGCCAAGATGTGGGATGCTCTTGTGAGGCTTAGCTCAGGGACCTCGTGAAAAGATTACAAACACGTTCCCCTGTATGCACATGTTCAACTGTATAGGCAAATATGTTCTGCATATGGTAACAGAGATATTGTCTTCATGGAAGCCAATGTCAAGTTTATTTTTTAATCCCCGTCGGATTCCATTGGTCATAAAGCTTTTTTTTAAAATGAGATTTGTCTCTTTTACCCTCCTCAGTGCTCAAAAAAGACAGTGGCATAAACAATTAAAGGATAACTCTGGGATATGTGCTACAGTTTATGGTGTATCAACATCAGACAAAAGAGAGCTTTGCGGCAAGTATACATGACTAACTCATAATGCAACTGTGTTATAAATTTCAGCTTGAGATAAGTTATGGACTGGGCTCATGAGTGCATGTTTAAATATCAAATGCATGGGAATGCACTCCCAACCAAGATATGCGACACAGCAACAAATGACTTAAGAGATTTTTTTTCTCTGTGCCGCTGGGTCCAATAACTGTCACTTTAGTTTAGGCCCACAGACTCTCCGCTCCAGCTGTCTGGTCAGTAATTTGTAGAGGAGGCCTTGGTATTAAAATACTGCTTTATAATACAAATATAATTCTCAGAGACCTGGCTTGATGCTCTGACTGAAAACAATTCCCTCTAGAATCCTTCCCTGACTCTTCGACATGCACCTGTGTGAATGTTAGGGAGCGGTAAAATGTGTCAAAGCGTTGTGAGCATGAGGCATAACTGTAGCCAAGGGTTTTAAGGTGCAAGGTAAAGCATGGGTTATATTTGTGGGGTCCCGTGTCAGTCAGTCCTTCCTCTGTATTTTTTACCGGTTTTGGCATTTATAAGGTTTTATGCTGTGCACTTTATATTTATTGGGGTGTACACTTTGAAATGACCCAGACTGAATAGAAACTAAAACTTCCAGCAATTCACTTAACTGTTTTCAATGATTTATAGGATATATCAAATGTCCTGTCAAAAAAGTATTTATCTCTCTCTCGCTATACACACTCACACACATACATACATATATGTATATATACAAACACACGCACACATGTATAGCCACACATACACAAAAGTGTAAGTCATTTAATTTAATTATTGGTTTGGAAGGGGAAAGATGCATTGGAGTCCAAGCTGTATCATGTCTCAAATTCTAAAA
Source organism: Arrhamphus sclerolepis (assembly GCA_037176975.1). Classification (NCBI taxonomy): domain Eukaryota; kingdom Metazoa; phylum Chordata; class Actinopteri; order Beloniformes; family Hemiramphidae; genus Arrhamphus; species Arrhamphus sclerolepis. Next base: position 9,391,675 of record JBAMYA010000024.1, on the reverse strand, counting down.
CAGGATATTGTCTTTTACTTTGACTCTGTAGCCAGATTCAAAAATCTCATAGTCGCTTTCATTTTTGCTTTGTCATTGTCATTCTGCTCATGTGTAAACGTGTGAAGAGGAGTAATATGAAAAAGTAAAGCGGAAGAAAAACAAACATCAGGGATGAGAAGCAGGCGGAAGCCCGTAAAGCTTGGTGACCCGGGTCAACTCTCTCAGATACACATCACTAAGAGGGGCTATAAAAGTTCAAGAGGAGGTGTCTCTGTCGATCCAGAGAAAATAAACCCAAGCCTGACTATACAAGGACATCAGCATGGAACACACGGAGGCCCAGTCTGAGTAACAACAACAAGCAACAAGGACAAAATCTACATCCATCATTCAACATCAGATACAGTACATGTTACATGGAGAAACGCAATTTGTCCATATAGGTTTTTCTTTCATGCACATGTTAACCACACAGACACACACACACACAAGAAAAAGAAAAGAAGTGCTTTGTAAATTTGGGCTTCTTTGAACCACAACTTGGT
>JBAMYA010000024.1:9378526-9390790 GCA_037176975.1 Arrhamphus sclerolepis | reverse complement strand
ATGGCACGGCAGATAGTGATTATTGATGGGTTAATCCCAAGTCCATGGCTTTGCATTCAGGCAACAGCCTCAGGGTCTATAATGCAAAATTTTTTTTTATCGCTTTCTTATTAAGGCATTGCGATATGTTGGTAATATGCAGAATAGTAATGCTCCAGAGGGAAAATTAGGCCCATTATGGCTAATACACCATATTCATATCAATATATTTGTGCAGGTACCTGAAGCAGAGAACGAATCTGCAATTTTCAGTATACCATGAGAAGGATTAACAAATTTACTGGTTATATAGCAGTGAAACTGATGGAAAACCAGAATCCAATCACTATCTTCTCAGTTTTTTTTATTCAATCTTTTTTCTCTCTCCAACCCTCCTCTCTTCTCTCTCCCTGCTGTACGTGATGTCTTGCAGAAGTGCTTTTAAAAGCCCCAGAGGGTAAATAGTGCTCGAAAAGTAAACAGAAATGAGCTGACCTTGCCAGAGTTTTGGCTCTTGACAGCAGAACTGCTTTAAGACTTCAAGCAGCAAGGGTCACAACTATAAACAAATCCATTTCAATGCCAGCAACACATACATGCATACAGAGAAAAAAAAACGAACAAGTTCCTGCCAAAGGAAAGTAATTAATGAAAACTCCAGAGATAGAATATGAAAGAAAAAGGAGAAATGATAGAAACAGTGGAAAAGATAAAAGAGAGGGTGGTCTTCTCATTGCGAAGGAGTATTACTAACTGAGAAATGTAGGAGGAGAAGGAGGAGATGAAGCAATAACACCACAGAGAAAAGGGTGAAAAATTCCTCACCAGTGTATTTAAAGCCGGATATGAGTCATCTCACCTGGCATCTGTTTTGTTTTAACCTAAAGGTCAAAGTTCATGACTCTTAAATTTTGTAGAGTGAATCTTGCATCTACTTCACAAAGTAATCTCAGTAGTTTTCAATAGGTTCAACTCTGAACAATAATTGAAAATGATGGTTTTCATATCATGCATTTCCTAAATGGCCAAAATAATATAATTTTATTCAATCCTATTCTGCACAACAATTCATGGCTTCTTCAAACCAAGAAAAAATATCAGGTCAAACAAATTATTTTGCTTTTCTTTCTTTTTCTAACAAATGTCTGCATATATATTAAAGGTCAGTACCATCACTTGACAAAACCTTTTCTTTAAGTCAGATACCTATGCAATTTGATATTACATAGTTTATGGACACCTGACATCCTGATTCTGTCAGAGTGGACTAAAATTACCGACAGTGAAGCAGAAAAGACAAAGACACAAGACAGTTGTGGATGTGTTGAGTGTAGTATGCCGATGCATGTGGTGTTTGTATGGTGTTCTGTGTTGCATAAGAGAGTGTAGGCAGCTGAGGAGCCAGACATAAAGCAGTGATGTTAACGCCCAATTATTGGTCAGCATCAACCAGTGACAGCAACCAGAACTACAGGCTGGATCACAGTTGATTCTGGCGTGTTGGTCCTTGGGTTTTTCCACTTGACCCAACAGCAACCATCCAGCACAGCCAGACCACCACAGCAATGAGCACTAGCTAAGTGACAAGCCAACCATCTACGCCACTCCATCCCACCCCATTTTTTTTTCTTTTTAATGAACCAAGAAATATGGCTGGCCTCTGTTTCTTTCATAGAATGTTTACACAGACTAGCAATGTGTTAACAACTTGCATGTTGTTCCATAAACATAAATTTTCCCCTCTATTGATTTAATGTTGTCCAGCAATAACAGAGTTTTGTTGGGATAATTCTAACTAACGGACACTACTTAGTTAGAAATCCACATTTTGGGCTTGAAAATGTCATATTTATTTTCACATTGCACTGTAATCATTTGAGGATGTTTTATAATATTGCTCAAAATGAGAATAGGTCACAGAGTGATCATGAAAGCCTGTCTTCAACAATGACTTTGACAATGACATTTAGTCAGCAAATGGTTGAAGAATTTACAGCAAACTATAATCTGATCTACACTTAAAGGATATATTATACCGTTTTTATTTTTCCGGTAGGTAAGATGCCACCACCTTACAACATTTATCAGTCTACACAATGATTTCCATCTCAAATCACAGTGCATTAAAAAAATAAAAAAGCATGTTGAAAACATGGTGAAAACATGAACATCTTCTTTTCAGACGCACATCAAACTTGTGCCAGTCCTTGGAGGATCTTCCACTCCCAGAGCAGGATGCCCTGGATTGGGGCAAGCTAGAGTGTGGTGTGTGTCTCCTCAGGGCAGTGTTTGTCATGTTGGAGAATCTTGTTATATACTCCACGTACCTCAGCCCAGTGATAAGTCATCGTTAAAGCTGGCCAACCTGGCAACCTGGTGATAAGGGAGCCATGTTCAATCATTACACCAGCCAATATTTCAAATTCCATATTGTTTGCCTGTGGTAGAAGTTCCCACCCTTCAGCCTACATACACACACCACACACACATAAAGCTACTTTTTCTACATCTGTCTTTGCTGCTCTGTCTGTCTCCCCCAACAGGGAGTGAGAGGATGAGTGGTGTCTGTAACCCTGTTAGAAAGGAGGAGGCAATGTTAACACAGAGCAGCGCCTGTCATGCCAGCAAGACATAATGTCCTTTACTAAGGAGGAGGAAAGGGATTATTCACAAGAAAAGAAAAACACGCCTCAAACTCAACTTTCTAAATATACACACAGGCTCAGAGGTAAAGGGAGTTTTATTTTCAAAAGCTCTCATACAGACAAGACCTGAAATTGATGGTGTAACAAAAATGAGATAGATGCAATTTACGTTAATTTATGACGGGCCAATAATGAACGAAAGTCACAAACCTGAAGTAGTCTTGTTTCAAAAGAAAAAAAAAAGCCTCCCTTCCCCTTAAGTGCTCTATAATCCTGATAAGGTGAAGTAGACTGCTTCTCTAAACTTAAAACTGTGAAGATCTGCGAACATGCTCACAACCCTTGTGTAAACATTCTTACACATTATCCTGCCTCTGTTTAGTGGTTTTGAGGCTCTTGTACAGGAAGCCTACCAACAACCACAGGCATCAGGTGGAGTCTGACCACATGTGAGTGAAAGAGGGAGGGCCCCTCTTGCTCTCATGAGTATCATCCCATCAACTTGGTGTCCTTAAAACTTCTTCTTCTTCTCTGTCTAACGCATACGAAAATCATATAAAAAACAGCTTATGGGTTCGGCTTGGAAAGGCAATGCTCCTGCGGCTGTGTTTATACAGCTTTAAGAGAAGGCAGTTTAGCAGGTGCATGGCGCTGTAAGTACAACCACAATCCACCACTAAGAGGATTAAAAGCTAGGATGATATCTTTCTAGTAAATAACATTTCTCTGTAAAGAAAATACAGCATTAATGGAGCTCTGCTCATTCGCCTGGCTTCATCCTCTTTGCATTGGAAGACAAAAAAGTAACTGAGAAGGAAGGAGAGAATGAGTTTATGAGCTGAAAAAAAAAAAAAAAACAGGTGTTAAGCCTCTCCAAACTAGTCTGTGTAATAGGGTTCTCTTTGGAGGGTGTGGAACCAGCGGATAAACAGCATGCTGGTCGATATATTTGCCTCCTTCTACTCTATAATCCCAAAAGCGATGCCCAATAAGTATACATTATAAGCATCATAAGCATTTCAAACATCTAGTAACTTCTCTGAGAGTCCCATTCATGGGCAAGCTAAGCTCCTGTGCTATATTACGTTCCAAACTGGCAGAGATAGATGCATATAGCTAGGTAAATGGAGATGAATCATTGAGAATAAATTTCCATCATCAGAATGGGCTCTGGAATCATCATAGGGGCTTTCCTATACTGACAAGTGTTCCCAGTGCCAGAAAATGCCATGATTTATCCCCATTTAAGCTGCTGCTCGAAGTTCAGTTGAGATATAGCTGCCCAGACAAAAGAGTGATATTGGATTCATTGGTCAAGGGAAAAGTCATGTGCCTCACTTGACAGGGCTGAGGCAAACTATATAACCCCAGAAGAACACCTGCCCAGTGTCTAACATCTGACCAGTCTGGAAAGCAATACTTCTTGGATCTCTTTCTCCTTGTTTTTAATTTCTTAATTCCTCAGTAACTCATTGCAATATGGGGTCCTCCTTCTATTGTGCACTTATAAAGAAAGAAAAAGTGGATGTTTATACCTGCTGGAACCCCAGTAAAAGCCTAGGGGTGGAGTTAGTGAACTGCCCACTCTCTCCACCCTGCTCCTCCCTCTCCTAAAAGAAACAATTGGCTTGTTACGAAGCCATCAATGGCTCTCCCAGCTGGAGTCTCTCTTTGGGTATCGAGAATAGATAGGACACAACTGCGCATTTGTGTGTGAGAGTGTGTGCATGTGCACAACCAGTGTTGCGATGAGCACTGTTCAAAACACAATCCAAGACCCAAGTGGATGGGTGGGGCAATGGACTTTTTTCCACCTCCTATCAGACAAAGCAGCCAATTCTGCTGCCATTTCAAGTGGAGAGGCAAAGAGGGCAAAGTTCTGCTCTTGAGTGTGTATGAAGCCCTAGATCAGTGACCAAGGCGGACAAAAGGGCCTCTTATGAGAAAACCCTCCACTTACTCTCCAACATGACTAAGTTAATCCCCTGAGCCGGCCATTTTACCATTAGTACTAGAGCACTGAGTTAGCCTAATTGCATTTTAAAAAGGCATGTTTCATGATGCAGCCAACCAGCTGTGGAACAAACTCTAAGAACAATGTTTTCAGGATAGTTTGTAATTGAAATTGCAAGATTAACTGTGGAAACTTTCTCCTGGGAAATGCAGGCAAAAGTATTTCAAGATAAACTTTTTTTTTTTGTTTTGCTTTCTTGGTTGTGAACGAAAACCAAAGCCTCCTAACTATTGTATAAATCAACAAAATTGTGTTCTAACTAAGTCCTGACATCTTTGTGATACAGTGATACATTAACAACAAATACATGGAAATCTTATTGTTAGTTTTGAAAATTAACTTAGTGTATGACATTAATGTAATTTCTACAATCTGAAAACAAAACCATGGTTTCAGTTGGGTACCAAAGTAGGCTCACAGATTACAAAAAGAAAAACATATGAACATTCTATGCCACTATATTTTTCTTAGAAACATAGCTGCAGTACTTTATCATGAATACTGACACAGTATCCATAGAAAGAGAAAAGTAAGAGGAAAAGAATAACACTTAGAAAAGCAATAATCTTATCAAATCCATGGAGGGCCATTACAAGACTTCAGAACCTCTGCCAGCAGGGATACAGTGCGTACCAAGAGATCAGAACTCTTCTTCTCTAGCCAAAGGGAAATATTCAAAACAGTGCTACTGGGCTTTTTTTCTGTTTCAAAGAACCCCTAAAATTACTGCGGAAATATCCTGAAACCCAAATGTGGTCTCAACTTACTCTGCAAGGAAACGATCACAATGAAGTAACTTTCTGTGCTAGCACCTCCTCATTCCAAAAACAACTGCACTGCATTCCCAAAGTTGTTCCCCCTTGGATCAGCTACCACTTCAAACTATCAATGAAATAATACTGACATGAAAATAATAAGAAGTGAATCCACCAAGAGTAGGTGGAATCTGTTAAACTCACTATAACTTTGTCTTGGATGTTTCCCGTTAAACTAATAGAGATCTGTCACAAAGACAGATGATGTAATTCCTCTTTCAGTGACTAAAAATCAAAATATTGGCTCAAATGGTGTCATGATACATTTAACTTAAAGCACTGTAAAAAAAATAATAATAATAAAGAAAACAATGTATTAAAAAAAACTGAATTCAGAGGTTAGCAGCCAGAGTAAATATTTGCTCATACTTGTTAACATTCACCAGTTATTCTTTGGCATGTAGGTTAGTGTTTATTACAGATTAGTCTTGTGAAAGGGCACAACAAAGTGCACCCTCTTAGCCCTCTACCCGTCTTCTCCTTTACCTGCCAGACTGACAAAGTGCATCTCTTTTATCCAAAAGGTTTCAAAGGTTTTGTTCTCCCTGAATACAAAACAGTACTGCCTCTTGAACTTTTGATGGTGGCTGAAAAGGAAAAGAAAGTCAGAAACACCTCTCTATGAAGACATCACAGGCAGGGTTCAGGTGTAGTTCACCTGAACTCCATCCATATTCAAAGGATTTCACTTCTTCTCTTTCTCCCTCTAGCTAGCTTTTCTTGTCTTGCCATTGCCGGCGAGAAGAAAAAAAAAAGTCTTATTCAAAAGTAGAGCTCATAAATACAGTGGAAAGGCTAGCCAAAGGCTCAAAGGCCCTAGTGAAATAATATTAATCAGGACGTTGTCTCCTTTCATTCTAAACAAATTATCAAAGAGAAAACAAGCATAAAAGAAACATGAATTGACCCTGTACATGAAGTGTTTGCATTTGACAGTGCTTATGAGGCTGAACGAAAAAAGCTACCCTTAAATGACAGTGTTTAAGGGTCTAAGGATAAGGCATTGATTACTGGTTCTCATGTTCTTTAATCAGCCTATACTGACAGTTTACCACTGCCAGAGAAGGACACCCCATTGTCTTGGAGATAGAAAACACAGAGTTTAGGGGGTCCATATGCCACACTAATTGTTTATTGACTGTTCACAGCAAGGAGGAAGATAATTAGGGTCATTAACTAGTGTAACTAAGCAGACACAAGTTGTCAATTTCAGATCCCACCAGGCTCGTTCAGTATATTGTAACAAGCTGAGGAGGATAACTGGTGCTTTTCCATGGGAAAACAGCTGGAGAAAGCATGGAAACAGTTCTTTTCTGTTTTCATTATTCCACAGCCTCCTCTGTTCCTCCTCCTCGTCATTCCGTTTTTGTTTATTTTTCCTCCTACAGAGAAGGTCATATACTTCCCCTCATTGGCCATTGTGCACTCCCTTTTTGCCCCTGTTGTACTTTAAGTGTTGACATGAAGAGAAACATACTGCAGATGTAGATGTAAGAAAAATGCACAGTGGGTGACAACAAATATACTGCGTACTCACTCATATGCAAATATAGTTCAAAGGGACTTAAATAATGCAGGTTTACCAAATGCTGTGAAAAGGTACAGCCTTTGCCTTACCTTGTAGTAAAACTATTATGTGCAATGAGATGTTCTTAAAATGTCCTATGAATAGCTTGCACAGCATACAAATATATAAAAAAGAAGCATAATTTGGAAAAGGAAAAAGCCTCAGCACCAACTCATCAGCCTTGGATAAACCTTGAATAAACACAATCTCCTCTTTTTTTTGTGTGTGTAGTGTTTTGAATCCCAGAACAGAGTGCTCTGATGCTTCGATAACTTTTAGTGTGGAGGTCAAGGCAGACACGAAATATTTCAAGAGCAACAGTTGTCCATTGCTGTTTTACCTCACTCCCCTGTCTTGTTCTTGAGATATAAAATAAATAAATAAATAAAACAATAATATAAAATCTGAAGTAATAGCTGACTGTTTTGACAGGAAAAGCTTGAGAAGGAAGGATGGAATTTAAACACATTGCCAGCAGGTAAAATGGCCCTTTGCATTCACTTTTTCACCTTGCTTTGTCCACTGACAAGGCCTTCTACTTCAAAGATACTTAGGAGCAGTCCTATAGGCACACTTTTTAATAAAACACAGAGCATGTTTGGATTTTCTCTGGTGGAATTTGTATTAAGCGGGTGTCGAGGAGGTGTTGAAAAGGTCCAAGGGAAACTGGCTTTTGCGAGGACGCCTGTGGGGTCCTAAGGCTCTGGAGCATGTGGGCAAAACCATCAGTTACTCCCAGATGTTATCAGGTCACTACAGCAGCTATGCCTGAGCTCCCCAGGGACACACAAACACACAGCTGGGTAAGGCATTAGGACACAGAATCTGAACCACAACCAGAAGGAAAAGGCTACAGGGGATTTTCTCCTGTGCGTCAAATGTGTGCTCAAGAGACTAAATATGTGGATGAGTGAGAGAACATAAGCAGTGAATAGTGATATGTGTGTGAACGCACGTGTGTGTGTGTGTGTGTGTGTGTTGCTACATAGACCGATAAATTTATCACTGCATACAAAGTTGGCTTGCTTTATTCCATCCCAAGGAAGATGACTGCTTTGAGAAAGCAAACATGAAAATTACAAAGGAAAAGTGAGAAGACAGAATCAAGAAAGTGTTTGTGAACATAAGATAAGACTTTTGTGATAAAACACGATGCTTTACCTATAAAAAAAATATTTTTTTAATGTTAAAAAGAATAACATTTTCTTCAGCTTAATGTAAACCCCAAATAACCCTTCCTGGTTTGGGGAGCAGAGATAATCTTGGATTTGCATAACAGCAAAGAGTAATCAGTGGAAGACAGGCCCATTGTAGAAAGCATTAACGGAGGCATGGGGCCGCAAGCCTGGAGCACCCGTGTCAAAAGTGCTTATTTGTTGTGCCACTTGGACATGACGGGGCCTCAAGGAAAGGGACTAGGGGTTAACCTGTTACAACATTAAATGTCAACCAGGACCTGCCTTCCTATGAAAGACATGCAAAGTAGCTTACATAAACTATGGTTGGCTCAGCCATGACGATGACCATCCATGATACATTTCTTTATTCTGCTTCCACCAAACACCAAAATTTGTTAAACACTTTTCTTTTTCCTAAAAATTAATAAAGTCATAGAATTTCATAGATATACATATATGTGTATGTATGTACGTATACATATATATGTGTATATATATATATACATATATACACATACATATACACACACACACACACACACATATATATAAATATATATATACATATATATATATATATATATATATATACATATACATAGCTATATGTGGTGGGTGTTTCCTTCACCAATGGATAGGATATATACATATCCATCGAAGAGGCAGCTGACTAAATGTTTTTAACTGTGCATATCCCTGTTTTGTCTCTTCCATTTCCTAATTTCTTAAATAATGCTGCTCATTCATAGTAGGCTTTTTCATCCATTATGGATCAATACCATATTTGATTTTGTTTGTTCTTTACGAAGTGTCAGTGTGCACAAGTCAAAGGGAAGCACCCCTTTTGTTTCATCCTATTAATAAACACTAAAGCATTTAATATTTCATTTCTTCTACCAAAGGGCCTCTGAGACGTCACCGTGTTTAACACCCGGTGTCTACGAAACTCCTCGCACTTTCTGCCTCTGTCGCTTCCCTTTCTGTCTTTTGGGTTTGTTTGCAACCAAGGCGTCTGCATAGGACTGTGTTCTGTGACTTATTTAACAAGGGTTCATTCTCTTGAAAGCAGTTCTACCCGCAGGACCGACCGCGGCTTTGACTCGACTTTGTGTACATCTATTAATAAATTAACTATTCTGTCACAATCTGAAGGAAAGATTCAATTATTCACAGATTGCTATGCATAATTCCATCAACCACATTTTAAGCAGGGCTATGATTTTTTTTTTTTTTCTTTGCCATTTTACTTTGGGTAATTAAAGCAGTAAATCTTTTTGTGAAGCACACAACACTGACTCTATGGTTCAAGTTACAATAAAAAAAGAAAACAATACACATTTTCTGTTATGGTTAAGCCAGCATTAATCAACAGCTCCAGGTATGAATATGCAAGCAGCGGTTTAGTTAAAATCTCTTATCGGAACATAAATCACTCATTTATTAGCAATCTTTCAGCAGTGGCAGACAGGAACAGGCAGGCAAGGGTGCGGGGGTGAGGGAAAGAAGCAGAAACTTATTGAAAGGGTGAGGATGGAGGGGATGTTTGAGAGAGTGGGTGTGAAAGAGTTCGAAAGACAAAGGAGTCTGAGTTTATGCATGCTCAATAGCGATACAGAGAGTGAGATCAGTTTACCACATTAAGTGTGTCCTCTGGCTCTTTTACACTCAATCTGAGATACTGCAATAATTTGGGAAAACATGTACAGTGTGTCTCCCTCTCTGCCGCTCTCAGTCTCGCACCTTCTCCGTTTGCTCCCTCCAGATGAAGACAGTGTGCTCACAGCTCCTCTGCCATATGTCTCAGCAGAGACAAAAGTGCCTCTTAGGGTTTTTCTCACAGTATTTTTCTCCAGTCACACAGTTTGCCCCTGGTCGCTGCACTAACCCAATTAACAGGAAGCCCATAGCTCCCGCAGGTCAGATAAAGACACCCCCCCATCTCCTCTCCTTTCCCCACACACTCACTCACATTCAGCACCACATCTTTTTGTGCTCTCTACTGCCCCTTCTGAACTTTCTGAACTTCACCAAAATAACAGCTGCTCACCATTCAATTACACGCATGTGTAGTGGCAGCAGTAATGTTGACCAAACAATAGACGAGTGCTATTGGTGTATATGTGAAGTTACCGAGTAAGATTAAAATGATTTACTCATGTGGAACAACAAAAAAAAAGAAAGAAAGAAAAGAAAAAGAAAGTTTGGAATTATTCAGATCTGACTAAATATAAAAAGTATATTTTTTTGCTTTATTTACTTACACTTTTCTCTTTACAGGTATAGTCAATGCCACCTGTTGTTAAACGGTCCAGCAGCATCTGACCAGAACGGCCTTGCATGGCAACTGATTATAAGAGAGAGAGGGACAGAGCACAGGCTGAGAAAACAAGTTGATTTGTAAGACCACAAACACATCAATCACCCTCCTGCCAATCCGTCCTCCTTCTCTCCTCATCTCTAGTCCACTCTCTTTGTCTCTCACACACACTTCTATCCTGGTTTTCTCAATTAACCCATGGTTAATCTTGAGCCTCCCGTAGCAGCTTCTAAAAGCGATCCGGGTAGAACGGGAGATGGTATCTGCCAGGAAGATTACAGTGCGACAGGCAGATCAAAGAGGGCCGGACTTTGGGCCCCAGCGATTAGCGGTAATTAAATAAAGTATGTCTGTTTAAACTTCATTAGCAGCTGGGCGTTTGCTTCACCAGAGTGGGCACAACTCAACCATCCTTAATTAAAAAGATAATCCACGGGATCGCCCCCTAATCTTCTTCCAAAATATGCTGTCTACTCCACCCATGATGGAGGTTTTCAGTCTGTCACTAGAACAGTCCGGTGGGTGGAGGTGAGCGTTAAAGCTGCCAACAGTCTGAATAGTAGCCAGGAGAGTGGGTTACTCCTCGCTCCCCTCTTCCGACCTGGAGAGGAGTAAAGACGAAAAACCTGCCCCCGATAACATCAATTTAGCATGCTATTATCTCCAATGGTGGAAAACTACACTCTGGCAAAGTCTGACATAAATCTTGGAGAGCTGGGGGACATTGAATATGCATGAGCTGAAACAGATATGACACTGCTGGCACATTAATATTCTTGTCACTGGAGGTTTTCAAACTTTCAAGTCGATGACTTGAGCGAATCCAGTATGGAGTTTCCATAAAACAGGGCAAAAGAATATTATACATAATTAAAGACCTACAAGCTTCTGAACTCTGAGGGTGAAAAGAGAGAAAATGTGTTGCAGAAAATTCCATAGAATTTAGATGAATCCACAGTTTGAATAAGGGTGAAGACATACAACTGTATGGATCAAATACATTCCCTATCAACATCAGGGTTCTTGATCAGGGCCAAGGAGCACATGCTTGACACTTGCATATTTCCTTGATTAAGAAAATATAAGCATGGGAAAATTGAATACTGCTCTTTTTGAAAAACCTGGACACAGATATGTTTTAGCTGTCAAAGTCATTAAGAAACAGTCCAGTAAAAGGATAAAAGACTGATAATCAGATTGTATTTTTATTCTGCAAATGAGCAACTATGTTGATCCTTAAGGTAGTTTTTACACTGGCCCTATTTAGGTCATCTCGAATGAATTTTGGTGATGAGTCTGGTTCAGCTAAGTCAGTGAGAACACAATGACCACACTCTTTAATGCACCAAAACGGTCGCACCAAGACCTATTTGAACGGTTGGTTTTGCTACCATTGTTGTTGAACTTTGGTGTGGTTCGTCTGTGGTGTGAAAACTCCACAACCACAGACTGACTCAACTACAGGGTCTACATCACATGTTTAAGCTGAAGAGGCTTCTATAGTGAACTAGACAGCACATTGCCCAGTGGACTATAGAAGGACTTTTGCCACGTTCACCTGAATGTGGCAAAAGAAAGTAACACTAACAGTCATGGACAAAGGATGAAGCTGTTTAGCTTGTCAAGACTGGTACGAATTTTTTTTTTTTTTTTTTTTTTTTTTTTTTTTTTTTTTTTTTTTCAGACAGGAAGAGCGTCGTGGAGGGAAAAGGGGTTTTTTCCTGTTTCGACTTCTGTGTTCTCCCTCCC
>JBAMYA010000024.1:9319712-9353585 GCA_037176975.1 Arrhamphus sclerolepis | reverse complement strand
ATTACAAGCCAAGTTAAAACACTCAAGGTGGAGAAAAAGCCAGTGAGAAAAGATGTTCTTAATAATGATTTAAAATGATCGATGCTTGATATCAATAAAAATCAGGAGAGTATCTGTTGAAATATTCAATGTTGTTGCGTGAAACTTAAAATTGTATCTCTTGCAGGATATCTCATTACATTAAAACATCGAGGAAATATTAAATATCAATGTGGCGGCGGGGTGTGGTTCTGCTCGGCTGCAGAGGAGAGGTGAAGCTGCAGCTCAGGGACTGATTGGCACACCTGTGCTGCATGTGCCAATCAGTCCCTCTATTTAAACTGCAGCACTGTGGCTCTGGGGATCAGGGCTGCCAGACCAGCAGCCTGAACTGTATGTGTGTGTTTTTGCACTGAAAAGTGCAATTAAATAAAGAGTCTTGCTGTGATCATTGCCACCAGGGTACCCGAATCTTTTACAATCAAACTCTCTCCTGCCTGTACTTTACATCTACTCATGACACCCCATGTCACATTGGCCTGTGTGTATTTGAATCTTGCTTTGGCCTCATGTCTAAGCAAGTCTCCTTTCGAAAAGACAGATTCAAAGTGGCATATTGTTGGGCCTGGGGCGCTAAGAGTGAAAGAAGTTCCTTACAGTATTTAAGCACTATTTTCACATCAAAGGTACCACCCACCATCCTGTCCTTCATTTATTTCCATCTCACCCATGCACCCTATCATGTGCATACACATACTTGCATGTTCCAACCTTTACACACGCACATGCGCACACACCTGATCCTGACAACCATCATGCCACTACCGATCTGCAGTTGGGTGAGGTCACGGCAAAATGACAGCTGTCACAGAGTCCCCATTACCCCCACACAGCAGGGAATTAAAGACAAACAAACCTGCAGCCATAGGAAGGGGAAGTGAAATTGTGTATGTGTTCACTGTGTACATCCTTGTGTGCCTGTGGTGGAGTTACAGTTAAAGTGGGGAGATGCCATCATTCTCCTATGTTTGAAGGGAGTAATAAGGGCAGAACTCTGCTGTTTTTCCATTTCCTTTCATGTCCTTTTTTCTGCCAGCATGACCAGTGCTGTAAAAGTACTTCTGTAAAATCTCAGGGGCCTTCTGTCTTTGTATGATTTAACAGGGAAAGGGTTGACAAAATATGTAGTCTAACATAATTTTTTTGGATCATTTTACGAGGTTTCTATTGAGCTATCAGAACACTACATTTAAGTTATCTGGGTAAGAATACCTTTATGTCATAGCTCACTGCCTGCCTGAGGAAAAGACTTCTCAAATATAGCATGACAGACCACCAACGGGCAATCAAAAGTCTTGTTCATCTCATGCATCTTCATATCACCCAATTCCTGTGGCATTTACAATAGAAGTGTAATTCATCTTCCCTGTATTGTGACCTCACTTTCATTGTGACTCAGTGGCAACAAAGAAGTAGCTCTGCCATTTACATGTGTTCCACATTGTTTAACATGCAACGCAGACACAGTCCTTCCATGGATGTTAACCTCAGCTGGGGGTTAGTTTGGTCCACAGCTCCCTCAAGGGAGATGACTGCTCTAATTGTAATTTAAGGGTAAAATCTGGTCTCTGGGAAAAAGGTCACTGAATCTGCATAAGCCCCTTGAGCCAAGCTTAGGACCATCACCCTTCAGGAGGACAGCAGAAGAAAGGGTCAGCCTTCTCTCCATATTTCCGTTCACCTCTTTTCTCACTGTCACCAAAATCCCCTAAGTTTGATTTTTAGCCTCACTCATAATGTCCCTTGGCTCTGCAGTTCCACTTGGTGCTTGATCTACATCCGTGAACAACAGCTGCAACGGGAAGTGAAGCCAGGGGGAGTTGGGATGAGAGCTTTAGCTGTTCTTCCTCAACTGCCCTTTGCATCGTAAAAAGGGAATCAAGTCTGAGAAGATCAATATTGCATTTATGTGCACTTCCTAAACGCATGACATAGCCACATTCATGTTCATCACACATGTCCAAACATGCACAGCTTACAGACAGAAGCTCTTTCACTGGATCCTTGTGTAATGCCTGTTTGTTGGCAGATGGGAAAATTGTAGCTGAAACAAAACAACGTCAGTCATCTGTGGCACGGCATATTAGAGAAGAGCTTCTGCTGTAACTGTAAGTATATAAACATGTGTTGTTTTGTATTTGTGATTAGGGTTAGTTTTCTTTCACTGTGCCGCTCTACTTCAACTGCAATGATTCTCTGCGGGGAGCTTTTCCATCAACAGATGGAAAAATTAGCTTAGGGCAAATTGCTTTGTGGTTCTTATCTACAAGTAAATATAAAGGCATGTAAAATAAAATGCAGCAACAGCGAATTAAAAATACTCCGAGACGTAACAATGTTAAATGTAAACCGCGATTCCTAAAAAGTTTGGCTATTGTGTTTGTAAATAACAGAACACAATGATTTGCAAATCTCATAAACCCACATTTTATTCCCAGTAAAGCATAAACAACATGTCAGATGTCAGAAACAGTTTACCATTTCATGAAAAACATGAAATGAAACTTGAATTTAATAGGAGGAACACATCTCACAAATGTTGAAAAAGGGCAATTTTTACCATTGTGTAGCATCGCCTCTTCTGTCTGTAAACATCTCGGAAATGAGAAGACCAGTTGCTGGAGCTTTAGTAAAGAAAATGTCTGATGTAGGATTCTAACTGTTCAACAGTCATGGACGTTCATTGCTTTATGATGTGCAAAATGCTTTCAGTTGGTGAAAGATCTAGACTGCAGGCAGGTCAGTTCAGCGCCTGAACTATTCTCACACAAAGCCATGCAGTATGTAGTTTAGTGTTGCATTGTCATTGACTGCAGGGAAGCATATGTTGCTCTAAAACCTCTGCGTGCTTTGCAGAATTGATGAGATTTGCAAATCATTACATTCTGTATTTGTTTATGTCTCACATCATCCCTATTTTTTTGGAACTGGGGTTGCGTATATCCAATTTTCATTCAAAGAAACCATAAACACTCAACAATAATAGAAATAACCAGTTATTCAAAACAAATGGACATGCATTTTAGCATTAATCAGTACATTTTACTTAAATAGACAATATCCACCAACACATACAGACATGATAAGTAAGTAAGTATAAAATTATAAAGAATCATGGGCAATGTAATAAAAAGCAAAATAAGCTGGTACACTGAATATGAACTTTCTTCCTTCACGCTGTGGAATTTTCTTTCAGAAAAAAAGCTACTCTTGACCAACTAGGATAATCTTTTAGGGCTGGGCCATTTCAGTTGGTGTTTTCAAATGAAAATACTGTCAGACTTCATTTCCTCCTCCACTGATAACTAACAAAAGGGGTATTTTGAAACCATACCAGAGGTGGTCATGTCAGTCCATCCCTGGTGCATTTTCCCCATGTTTAAAAACATGTGGGAATGCTTTGTCTTAAACATAAAAAGATCAATATGCCCTAGTTTCTAAAGGGAAACAGAGCTACCACGGCACAGTGTTAATTTTAACAACACTTTTCTTCATTTCGTGACATTAGCTTTGAGGCTGCTGGATATCTTTTGAAGTCCTAGCTGCTTAGTATGACAGTTTCCAGTGTGAAGCCACTCTGTCTGCTAGTAATTTGAGCTAATGGATACTTATGACTTTGAGTTAAAGTTATGACCCAAAAAGATATTTCCTACTTTAAAAAAAACTGCAAGTCACTATTGATACAGTTAATAAAATATAATGAAATCATGTAAGTACAGCCTTGGTTAACATCCAAATAAAGTTTAAGTTTAAAGATATTTGTGTGCATGTGTGTTGTCTTAGTATTCAATACATTAATAGCACTGAAACTCTTTTTTCCAAAGAATTATTCAACCATCAATGCAAAATTATTCAACCATCAAAGTAAATGCTTTATTATGTAATTTGAATGAATGAACTCTCAATGACAACTGACCTGAACAGGATGAGAACAGAAAATGAATGAATGGACTGAGTCAATTTCAATAAACGTTTCCAGTAGTTTCTCACAAAAGTTTGACTCATCCTTGATGTAATCTTTGTCCACTCTGCAGTGCAAAAGCTAACAGTTCAGAAATATAGTTTTAGTTTCAAAGATGCTTCTGGTTTCTTGAAAGCGCATCAAATGTTGTGAAATTTATTAAAAACAGAAAATGAAAATGACTCTTTCCAGACCACCCTGGAAAGTCAAGGTACAGCTGTCTTGAATGCACAATATGTTTTGGCTCATTGATGGAGTTGCCAATAATCACATGGAAGCTTACTAGGTGACGTCTGCTCACATGTCAGTTTTTCTACTTCCTGTTGTGCCAAAAGAACCCTAAGACAGGAGGGAACAACTGTCAAGCTTTATTGTTTTAGTCAATGACGGATTAATGATTGTGATGGACTGGCAACCTGTCCAGTGTGTGTACCTCTGCCTTTTGCCCGAAGATGGCTGGAATATGCTCCACAAGACCTCCATGACCCTAAATTAGGGAGTCACAGTTATAGATAATACATGGAAGGATGGATGAATGAACGAAAATAAAAGTTTCAAGTGGAGTGTACTAACATTTCCATTCCATCATATGTCTTTTCCTCCTACATTTTGACCTTTTGATAAGTGTAAATCTAACCATTTTCTTAGCCAGGACAATCTGAGTAGTTAAAAAAATTTATCCTTTTAGCTTGGTCCTGTATCTTTTCCAGGTTTGCGGCACAGCTGAGTAAACTTAGAGCTACTAAATGTTAAATTAGTTACAACAAGGTACGAAAGGATTTTGATTAATAATTATATGAAGAAACCCATGGGTGAACAGTGCTGTCACAACACAGAAATGTCTAAATTTACTGGAATATTGCAGATTATATATATATACTGTATAAGGCATAAGAAAACATTTTACTAAAATTACTGAGACAGGGAAGCAAAACACACTGCAACAATATGATACACAGAACACAATAATCTGAACACAGAAGTAAATAGGCTGTGATCAGCAATGGACTGTAAAGTATCACCAGTTATCTACTTCACCTGTAGCAATGCTGGTCAAATGATGTCTGCGATGAATACTATTTAATATATAAGCTGTTCCTCAAAGAACATTCTTTGTCTTCTCTCAGTTTTCAGCCCAACAATTGATTGGGTCTGTATTGAATGCTCAAACACTACAATGATTGATAACTTCTAATTAAATGAGTGCTGGATGTTTTATTTTCTTGTAGCATCCTAAACACATTATGGACACATTTTTGACAAAAATGATGGGTCACAGCTGATAACAAATACATTTGGCAAAGAGGGGAGAAGAACAGAACTTGCTTAGTTACTGGGGCGGTGTGCAATACGCAGACCAAACAGCCATCACAGCCTTGGTTGAACCTGAGCCAAGTTACATCTGTGCAATGTTAGAAAGGACAGGCATCTGTGAAATGTTAGAAACTAGACACAAACCAAATCTTGGAAAAAAAAAAAAAGCTTTTGCTCTCATTCCTTGCTCTTTCTTCTTCTTAAAAAGAAGAAGCTAACATAGATTTAATCTTCTTGAATTTGTCTTCCTGCTCTTACTTTCTCTCTGTTCGTTTCTTCTCAATGGTGTTGTTGGCTTGACCTTTGATCTCGACCCCTGACCCTTGACCCTGAGACATCTGATCAGTCACCACTCTGGGGGAACCAAATTAATAGAAGCGTTGCTTGTTAATTGCATAAGGGGGCAGCTAAGAGATTCATCACCTCAGTCATTGCCATTGCTTTACTTTGACCCCCCTCCCTTCTTTGGTTTCCCAGAGGGCGTTTGGGGGCAAGCCCAGCTGTGCTTTTCCTCCCTGTGTTTGCTGTGTAATTATTCAGCATCAGCCCTTATTAATCAAGTCGATGCCCTTACGTTTTAAATGGAAATTGTGGGGATTAATACAAGCATTCATTTTGTCCAGAAAATCTTGATGGCTTTAGCCCCCTAATCGAATTGGAATAAAGAGGCCATGGCGATGGGAGGGATTTGATTGAATTAAAGGAGAAGAAAAAGCACACATTATACTGTAGCCACCAGAACACAGTCTTGAGAACATGCACACAAAGACCCAAAAGTCGCAGAGAACTGTCCACATCAATGATTAGATGAATCTTAAATGTATCATGGATTAAAAAATAGAATTTGCTAGATGGTTCTGCAGATTAATGCAATGATTACAATTTTTCTTTTTGTGTTTTGTTAGAGGTAAACAGATAAAATATCTCTGCATTGATAATTGTGTGTTACCATCCTTTTTTGCCGTTCACTGCTGCAGTAAAACTTATGTGCATTCAAAATCTCATGTGTGTAGATGTGCTGCAACTAATGATGACCAAACAAACAAGAACTCACTTAATCACAATCACATACTGTACATCACCACAAATATATCACCTCCAACATTCATAAATAAACAACCCCCCGTTCCTGTAATATATATATGTGCTCATTATTTCTGTCATTAGGTTGCACTCAGTTCCTCTGTCTCTCTTTCTCTCTCGCTCACTTTGCTGCAGCTCTCAGGTCAGCTAAGACTGCTGAGATGCCAATTATCTGCCAGCTTCACTGCTGAATGCATGACACTCACCCTGCACGAAGGTATACAGCTCCAGCACCGTTCCTCACACTCTTACAAAGGCCTGGGCATTTGATATGTACACAAATACTTATACAGCCATTATTCAGCCCTCGTAAACTATTTTATTTAGAGACATATTAGACTTCATTCAGTATTGATTAAAACGGTAAAACTCTTAGGCACACATGTCAACATACTGCCTCAGCTTTACTTAAAAATTCCCCCACCGTTCTGACAAATCCACCTTTCCTGTCCTTTTTTTTCCAACCCACCTCTCCATCATGCCTCCTTTAACCACGTCCTTAGCCCCTGCAACCCAGATTGACAGACAGATTAGATTGGACAAAGTTGATGGTGGCGGAAGCAATCAGATTTGGTGTTTGCCAGAGGTTTTGTTTGTGTAAAACGACACATGTTCTTTCCATAAGAGATGCCATTGGCACAATCTCACAGGGCGATTACTATCAAGCCTGCTGGAGGTGTTCCAACATGTCATTTGTCTGTCATTTGTTTGTCAACTGACGACAAGCTCCATGTCTCTCCAGTGTATTTGAGTGGGTGTGAGTGTGTGTGTGTGTGTGTGTGTGTGTCTGCAGTGGTGAAAATGCACATTGTTGTATATTTCTTCTCTTTTCCTCCCACCAGCACCTCTCCTTCAGGTATCATCTTCTCTATTTGATATGGCAGCAACATTTTTTGACAGCATGTAGATAGATAAGATTTGTTGTGCCTATGAGCCATCAAGGGATTAGAAATGCACAATCCTTTTGGCAGACAGTGTCTAGATAGCTTTCTCTTGGCGATGCATGATTCAACCAAACAGCTCTTGTGTACCGTTGCTTAGTTTTGCAACAACCGTGACAGGAGAAAAGCCACACTCAACTTATCATGGAACTCCAAAAACAGAGACATTTCAAATCAGAGGGCCAAGTGAGGATTTTTTTCCTTATTATGTTTTTTATAGGGTAAGTATTGCTTCAATAAGCTATTATTTTGAAGTACATGTTCATTAACAAATTTTGTTTGGAGCATAAATTAGCTCTGGAGGTTTGTTATCCATACAGATAAATCCTACAGGCACTTGACCATCGTGAAATTCAGTGCAACAGAGTTACTGAAGCCTCCCCCAGCCATCTTTAGATCCAAAACCATGTCATTTCTTAATGATTCCTGAGTGTGAAAGTTCACATTGACCCACAGCAGAACAATTTAATGCCTGAAATCCAAACTAACTGAGGTTGAATTACACTGACTGACCTTTAGAAATACTAAACATCTGTTCTGCATTTCACCTCTATTTAAACATACAAATGGGCAGCAAGCAATGCTTTCTTGGCACATCCCTACTGTGTGAAGGTTTCCGGGTCTCTATTCATAATGCAATTGCTGATGAATAGTTATCTCACGGACTCTGTCAAATCAGTCATGTCAGAATTGTTTAGATCCTGGCCCAGAGAGAGCTTGTGTGTTTATGCGAGCAGACTATCACAACAAGGGATAATGGATATACAGCAGAGCATCATGGCCTTCACAAGTCCACAGAGAGGAGCTTATCAGTCTCATTTGGCTTGAGAATTTGATGCTGCTCATGTACAAATGTAACAATATGACTGTCTATTACAGAAAAAGAAAATAATGGATCAACTTTATTTTTCTTTTTGAGAAAAAAAGTTCATTTTTTTTACTTCTTACCCTCACTATCTACAACACATTATAAGCAAAATATGGTCATGCAGCTCTCGTCTCCAACATATTATTTCATGCATATTAAAAACAGCCTAGCTTTGGTTCTCTTGGCTCTGGTGCTCAGCTTTAGATCTTGTTTTTCTCCCAAAGGACTAGTTAACCCCCACATAATCTGGAATTCCAACAGACTGCTCACTCTCCTCCTCATATACCTCAATGCCCACCATCTCTGAAACAGCCCTGAAACATTACCAAAAACCCTACCATCACTTGGCCTGATTTATGGTGTCATTAATGTCAGGCTATCAGTGGACATGAGCGCATGAGACAACAGACAAGCCGCCCAAAAAACAAATAGTTTTGATTAAAGTCAAGGACATTCCGTACAGCTTTTCCGTAGAAAGGCATTCATCACATTTGATGTTGACCCTCCCTCCCTGCTTTCCTCTCTCTCCCTCTGTCTGTCTGCCTGTTTTGGTGGTGGAGGTGATTGCAAAGGCTGCAAAAACCCACGGGCTGAGCTAACATAGATACAGACAGCTTAGAGAGGTTATACAAATTAGCGTGTGGTGCAAAGTTGGGAGTGGATTAATTTAACACTAAAGGGATTACGCTGTAAAGGTTGTGGAAAAAAACAGCAGGTCAAAGATCCAGGACTGGTTTTAACATGCCTTGCTGGAATCAGGAATCACATGTCAACTACATATCAGGTAGTCAACCAAATATCTCTTTAATTATATCTCTGTAGTAGTCTAAAGTTCACATGCTGTGATGATAAAACTGCTGCTACACTGGTCCCCTGACATCAACATGTGTATGTTTCGCACATTATTTAATATGTGGCTTGTCAGAAGATATAAAGTCCATGTCGGGTCTTTAATGTGACACCTGAAGAAGTTATAAGTAATGAGACGATAACAGAAATCAAAATACAGACATCGTTTATAGTTCCCCAAAGCAAACATCTGTTAAAGTGTCAGAAGAAGGGTCGATGTGAGGAGGAGTCCTGCAGATGATGGGAAAAGCTCTTCACTGCTGTTACTAACTTTTATCTCCCACCAAAAAGCTTCCAGTCTGTGTAAACAGATCCCAGAGTCCGCATAGCCTTTCCTTTTTCCTGTCTCTTTGGCCGGGCCACCCAGCCTGTGCTCCAGCCCACAGGACTTGACAATAACACAGGAGGTCAAGGTTTAAGAGGAAGGTTTAAGATGAAATCATGAGAATTGAAAAGGTCCACAAACAAATTAGTTAAAGAGGAGAGAAGAAAACAGAATTGCTTAGTTATTGAGGTGGCGTGTAACACGCAGGACAAACAGACATCACAGCCTTGGCTGAACCTGAGCCAAGTTGCATCTGTGCTTACCCTTATCTAATAAAAAGAGAGAATTAAGTTGTATTATTCCAATATGCCAGTGTGTTTTTCTAAGCCTAGGTGTTTTTAAGTGTCTTTCTGTCATGGCTCAGTCAAAAAAGTGTGATTTTAATCAAGGCAGCTTTAGGTGTTTTCCTGGACTCCAGATGTTTCTGGGCTCGCCTAAGAAAGCTTTTCTCGCTTTTATTTCTTTCCCTCCAAAGGAGACATAAGTGGAGTGTTATTGTGCTCCTCTCAAGGTCTCTCTTAAATGTCTCTCCCACTCAAATATTTGGACAGTCACAAGAAGAGAGAAATGTATCAGGTGCAACTTTGGGGGGAAAAAAAATGTAGGCAGGCGTGAAGATTTTCAGGAAAAGTCCACAAAAGAAGAAACATACAGACAAATGTTCGGATATGAATATATGTTTGACTCCGTGCTGACATGATGACATCACATTGTAACATTTCTTCTTATGACCACCATCCTGTTATACTACAAGCACTGAGGGTTGATATAAAGCTCAAAGCCCCCCCCCCCCAAGAACAACAACAAAAAAGTGTGTAAGTGTGCATGCATACATACATTTAGGTCTGACCCAATTTAATCAGCCCCACATGTGACACTCAGAGAGGGTCTGATTTCCTCACCCCTGCTGAGATCCATACGCCCCTGGTTCTCATTGACTTTGGTTTCATGCTTACAGGAAAAACACAAAATGGCAAAAGAAAAAAAAGAAGAGGGGGGAAAAAAAAGCTGGGAAAAACTAAAACAAATATAAAACAGAGGATATTACTGAAAAATTCAAGCCATGTGCTTCACTTGCCAGTAAACAACATGCGGCCCTGGACTGAAAAAAAGAGGCATCCCAGGGTTTTAATCCAAATCCGGTGACTGAAGTGTCTCTGTATGTTTCTAACTCTGTGAGGAACTGGAGGCCGAAGCATTCAGGGGAAGTTAGGCTGACACCGAGAAAATAATGGGTCCCAATGGTCCATTACAGAATCATGGTGCTAAAAATATTGTAAACTCATCTTTCTTTATGAAAAAAGGGTTGATAAAGTCCTGCCAAAAAAAACCAAAACATCTTCATGTAAAAAAAAAATATTTACAATAAACACAAAATACAACACAGAGTAGCCTGGGAATTTATCTGTATCTCTTAGATTTAGCTGTACGTATGTTGAAACCTCAGCTGTGATTCTGTCAGAAAAGTGTTCCAGCCACCAGCCACCAAAGCTGTGGCATAAATCTTGAGATCAACCTGTATTGATAGGGCCTTGGGTACTGATTTGGTAACACATGTGCATATCCATTTCCCTGACAGAGACTGATTGCACATGACTGGGGAGGTAATAGAATTGTCTTTAAGAGGCCGGACATCATTTATTACGAGCAGAAGGTAGGCTACACCTGCTGTGCATCCCATTACTCTAAATATCACTCCTCCTTTTGTCAATTACACCCTCCTTACTTTCATGACTCATGGCACTAATGTAGAGGAGGTCAAATTTCTTGCCATAGCTGATTAAAACTGGTACATGGCATGTACATTTTGTAAGAGCGCAGAAACATCTAATAGATGATATAACTTCTCAAAATTGACTTCTCAAGGTGATGTAACTCCTTGAATATACAGGGCACACTGATTTATTTTTTACTTACCTGTTCTTCTCTAAACTTAAAGGTAATCATATCACCCTTCTGTAATTACTGTGTATCTACTAATAAAAATGCATATACCAAAGAAGAAAAAGATATTAGTACTGATAAGAGTATTATATAGCAATCAATTATCCACTTAAAAAAACTGTTTTAGGGTCATCCTTGAATCATTTTAAACTTTTAGTACAAACATGTCAAAAAACATTTTGTATAACAATGAATCTGCTTCTTGGGCAGTTCACAAATAGAAAGTTTTATTTGATGTTTGTTGAGTCTTACAGCTGAGATGTTAAAGGAAATATTTCAACAAGAAATTACGTGTTCATTAAAATGCGCTCTGACTGCATGTGTCCCACTGTGTGTTGGACTATAATTGTGCATCACACTTCTCCCCCCTCTCGGATCATCCCATCTTTCTCTCTGCTCTGTTATTACCTTATCCTGTCCCATAAAGTTTCTAGGCAGGAAACCATCAGGACGACCGCCTTGCTTGTAATATTGGAAGAACGAGCAGCACGGTGTTTCCAACATTCTACATTCATGTTAATCTGTCTTCCATTGATCTGATAGGCAGAATGAAAGTTTGACCTCCCTTGTGACTTTCAGGGTGAAAATGTAAAGATGCTGTCAAACAGCTGAAATTAGATGCTAGGAAATGTTTTCTTCGTATTCATGCATGTTTTCTGCCATGACCTAAAAACAGAAATTCAGCAATTGATATCAAAAATCTAATGCTATGAAAAACAAGCAACATATATTCTGATTTTAAATTTAAAACAGTGGCATTAATACCTGTTTGAGGCATTTTTTTTTGTTTTGTTTTTTTTGTTTTGTTTTTTTTTTAGCTTGGTTTATATTCTACTTATAAAAAACTTTCTTTAATTGTACACTCAATTAAAAATACAATGTATCTTTATACATTCTGTTCTAATCAGTAAGGGTATAGGCAAGAGCCAAGTCATATGGCACAGAATAATTCATGGGGGACATTATTAGATTAGTGCACTGTGTACATATTCTGCATGCCTCATACCTTCTTAAATTACCCCAACTGCTTGCTAAGCTAAGTTACCTACATTAGAAATGCAAATCCACGTAACACGTCTTATTATTCCTTGTTCTGTGTGGTGCAGCCCCATTACCACACTGCTGATACTACCTTCTCTTTTATAAATCAACATTTTGTGGAACATTATGCAAAGCATTGGTGGGACAATCCTTTGCATTTTACAATATGTTCCTGCATAAAATAACTCTTTCAATATCGAGGAAGAGGAATGTTTGAATAACATGAAAATCCTAAAAGATGAACCTCAGTTTGAATGAAGTTGGATATATGTTTGATTTCAGGGATTAATAACCAGTTTAGAAAAAAAGCAACTAATGTATGTGTTTAAAGAGAAAAACAACTAAACTATTCTTACAATATGCTCATTTAATATGTGTTCTGTCCATTGTAAATGCATACAGTAAAGCATGTGTACTTGTAATATTTACAAAAACAACATAAAAGAGATAAAGGTATAGAGACTTTTATTGATAAATAAATGCAACACTTCTGATTTATTTCTACATTCTGTACCTTTGACACAAAACTGCTTCTTATACACTACATCCTCAAGTCTACCATAAATGGAAACCAAGTGGTGACTTCGTGGATATTTCTATTCTGACAAACCAAGTTCTAGTTAGAAATTAAAGCTGGAGAATAAAAATGTCACTAGTCATCTGAAGGCTGCACGGCTCATTTACACTACTATCTTTTTTCAGCAGTGCCATAGCACTGTGTTCTGCACATGCTGAATAAAACATAATACTCTCCTGGAACCACTAGGAATGTTTCCAGACAGAGACAGTATTACAGCAGTCAGCCATAAATACAGTATGTGCTTGTGCATATACGGACAAAGTGGCAGAGTGACCGCTCTCAAGCCATGTCCTTGTTAATGAGGCTTTGTCTTTGAGAGGGCTTGGAGGACAAGAGGTCATACAATATCAGTCTACTCATCAGAGTTTTGTAAGGAAGTCTGGAGCCAATGTCAGTCCAAATCATATCTTCTGGACACAGACAGGAAAGAAATGTGCTTGTGTGCATTCTTACTGAATTGTGTGTTATTGTTTGCACAGTACATGTTATCTAAGCAGTTGTTTATTCTGTAACTCTTTTCTACTTATATTCTACTTCTACCTGTCTGTCTCTTCTCCTCCTTGACAGTCATGTGTTAATTCTTTAATCCTGGAGCTCATGACATGTTATAAACAGGAAAGGAAACAGCAGACTGTTCGCTCACTAATAACGACAAATACCTGTCACCTTCACCCAACATGGAGAGACAAGAGGTGGGCGCTTGCAGTGATAGTCAAGCACAAGCGTGACTATAAGCTACATTCACATCCCAGCACAAACCAACACTTACACATTCTCCTTATTATCTAGTTCTCTGGCTATACACAAGAGTTCACACCAACTTCCATTTTTCTGCTCTCTTAGTTGATACTAAGACGTCGGTGCTTTGTATTTCTGTCCTGACTCATTTGACTCCCAGGGACCTACACAGGTCTCTGTTCTGGAAGTGTTTTTCAGTAACGATAGCAAGAGGAGGGAGACTCATTTGGAGAGGTTCTCTGATGCTGCACTGTGTTTCTCTGTGTCATCAGGCAATGTTCTCTGGCTTCAATAATTGTGATTTATGCTCCAGCACCCTGTCAGTGTTGTGGAGTTGTTGCAGCACATCAACAAGTGACATATTTAATGTGATGAGTGACCTGGTGTGTCCATGAAACACTGATATTTTGGTCCCTCTCTTTTTATCTGCAGTTGCCTTACATATATTTTAAAATAAACAGCAATTGGTTGTTGGAGCTACCCGAGTACAACGAAAATGGTATCCTCTAGGTGGCAGCACCTGTCGAAACTGGTCATTACGGCTGCATTTGGGGAAGATACATTTGGAGTTATATTTGGGGAGTATGGACACTCCCACTGATTTGGAAGGCACTGATTTAGTGTGAGGGTATGAATAAAATGGGTAAGAATCTAGTTGCACTGAATGGCACAAGAAATTCCAGGCTACATTCCCATCATTTTGGCAAAGAAAAAAAATCAACACTGATGGTGAGATCAGGGGTCTGCTTTGTCTAACTCAGGGATGGGCAACTCCAGTTAACAACTCCAGTTGTGTTATGGCAGGGAAACATGCAAGACATGCAGGATAGTTGCCCTCAAGGCCTGGAGTTGCCCATCCCTGGTCTAACTGGATAAAGCCATAGCGCAGAAAGGTATAGGTCTGCAAAGCCCCCTAGGAGTGTGAGTTTTGCTGTCTTCGGCCTGAGGTATACCTGCCATTTTTAATACGAAAGCATCAAGACTAACATGTGTACTACTGTACTGTGTCCTGCGTTTGTTTGGCATGTCGGTCATCCTAAGAAAATATAGTGAGGGTGGTAGCAACAGTTGACCACAAGTGAACTTTCACAAAGCTTACGGTCCTCATATACAATCACTTGCTGCGTGTGGTATTAGTTGCATTGAATTAATTTTACCACACTGCTGAAACGACTCAAACAAACTTCTATCCCATTGCCAGTTATTTTATTGTTTAACATAACATCTCCAATAATGCTGGTCTTGTGTTTTCTGGTTGTGACAGCAACAAAAGCAAAAGAATAACTTGAATAAAGTTAAATAACTAAGAATAAAGTGGAGACCTGTGGTATTACATGTACTGCTCACATATTATGGAAGCAAGTAAGAAATTGATGCAGGATGACCCTAAAAGGGAAATATGATGGAGGCATTGAAAGGACATGCAAACGCGACTTAAAAACATAGATTAAAACCCAAGAACCTGCTTTCTGAGAGGCAAGAAGAATCATCATGCAAATAACATGAAGCTAGTATCAAAGAATAACACACACACACACACATACATACATATATATGTATATACATATAATTTTGATGGGACTCAAAGAATGTCAAAGCAGTTAAACCATGTGTTTATTACAAAAGATCTAAAGAAGTTGAAGGAGTTATAGTAGAACAAAAGAGAGAGAGAAAAAGCAAAAAGAATAAAGAAGGATCCACAGTAATTACCAGAAGTATAATTTATGCACCTTACACACTACTTGTATGGCGAATGTACCTATGGGTACAACAATAAGATCCCCACACCGGTTACCCTTAACATTAGGACCACTGACTGTGAGAAAACACAGCTCATGCTGCTCCCATGCAATGTGCTGCTGGAAAAAACAGCGTCCCGGCATTCACAAGAATATTATTTTGACACTCACTGATTATATATCTAAGCAAGACAGAAAAGAAAGACTTGGTACTGAGGAGATTTCAGTGAACTGTAACTCTATTGTATGCAAAAGGGTCAGACAATCGATCTGTAAAGTCAGTTTGTATGGCATTGGATGGTATGGTTTGTATGGTAAGCATGGCAGAAACAATATGGCATAACGAATTTAAGCATGAGCAGAAATGTAACAGAGGTGTAGGAATAACAAAAACAAAGTAAAAAATAAAAATAAAAAAACTAGAACCCAAAGGAAAGTGCCTGCTACCCCCAGCAGGTAAGAATTGGGCCCCTGAACAATTTTGTCCAAAGGACACCACAACAAAAACTGAGGCATTCATTTAGTCTCCAAACTCAATCTTGAAAAAACACATCTTGCAAAAATGTTTTGCAAGATGTGTTTTGAAGTGCAAGGAACATACAGAATTTATTCAGCTTACACAAAGTAATACAGACTGATTGAGGACACAGAACACCATCCATTCTGTACTAGGATGGAAAAACATGCACCAGAATCAAATAAGATGGATTATGCATTTTATCTATCTAAAGCACATAGAAATGACAGGCTAACAGACACATGACATATATGGCAGGTGAGAAGGGTAAAGTTGATCTCCTCTTCATCTAAAAAATGACTGTTTGCTGCTGACAAATTTGAAAGGAGACAGCATTCAAACATCTATCTCCTCACTTTGCATAAAGAGCTTTAGGAGACATGAAGGGAAAAGGAGAAGTATTCAGATTGTGACACAAACAGCAGTGCTCAGACATGCACAAAAACAAATACCTCACATTAAAACCCTATGCACCTATCTGTAGATCTGTCTGAACACATAAGGGAAATTGAAAATAATTCTCCAAATGAAGTCTCTGAATAGGATTTTCAACATCAACAAAACTGAAGCAAAAATGAATGAATGTCTAAATTGTTCATGTGTCCAAGGTCAGTGTGTAGCTGTCTGAACTAAAGTCAGAGATCTCCCAAAAAATATCTATCAAGTTAGGGAGAAGGCGCCCTTGTTCCGACCCCTGCAGAGTTACTGGAAAGATGTTTTCCTGTAAAAAGTTTATCCGAGGGTATGGAAGATTAACGATGGTGTTTTCATTGGCTGCTCTCTAGTCGTC
Source organism: Arrhamphus sclerolepis (assembly GCA_037176975.1). Classification (NCBI taxonomy): domain Eukaryota; kingdom Metazoa; phylum Chordata; class Actinopteri; order Beloniformes; family Hemiramphidae; genus Arrhamphus; species Arrhamphus sclerolepis. The sequence goes on along the minus strand of JBAMYA010000024.1, from coordinate 9,336,856 downwards.
TTGCAGTACTTAGAGGTGATAAGATCGGAATATTTATTGAGCTTCTTCTTCAGGTCATTTGCTATGTTAATGTTATGAGCTTGATGCTGCCTTTATTTTGCGGTCATGTGCTTTTCTTCTTGAACCCTAGAGCACGGGAAGGAGGGGGGATTTGTATACTTAGCATGCAGTGTCTTCAAATTAGAAACCCATGCATAATTATTTATGCTGTGCAGGGGGAGTTGGGTGAAGGGGGGTTACAGGGGACCAACAGGGGAACAACTAATTCTACTTGCTCCCTGTGAAAATGGAAATGTCTTATTTTTCTATCAGATCATCCTCTTTTTTTCGCCCATTTTTAATAATGTATCAACATGAAACAAAACATGCACTTATTGATTTCTCAGGAAAAAACGAAGACATGGGATGTTGCAAGGTTAAGTCAAAATTTTATTAAAACTGGATTAAATGGGCTACTGATGAAATTATCTCCACATCCAGTGTGATTATAATTGCAGTTGTGTGAGAAGGTACCCTCGTACATTTTCATGCATTTCAACATTCTGTGCAGCTGCATGTTCCAGTCGCAGGAAAGTTTAATAAAGTTTACTAGATATTTTTAGCCAAAGGTCCATCTTACTTGTTCCAATCACTGTCAAGTTCATTAAGCAATTGCTCTGAAAGGATTCAAGCCCATCAAGCCTTGGTGGACTCATATGATCATAAATCAAAGGGGGGGTTAGGATATTGGGACAGATCTAGCAACACAAGCCAAAGCATTGCAAGCATGACCTCATCTCAGCTCCCCATGAAATGTCCATAAAAAGCAAACATGTAGCCAAAGAAAAGATAATACGGTGAAGTGAACTCAGATGTACTGTATGTGGATAACTATTATAACGATGAATCTGTCTGAATGACGGAGAATCTCTCCCACTTTGTCAATTTCTTTCTCTTCTCTCTTTCTGTAAGCACTCACCATTAATGCCTTTATCAACCACAGGAGCCAATTGTTAAAGAGAGGTTCTAAGTGCACAACCTAATCGATACTGATAATGTTGAAAATGTGGTTGGAAAAAGAGCGCGAGCAGTGAAGAAAGAGGAGAAAAATAGCGAGGAAAACATAAATCTGGACGGAGTGAATGGGAGAGAGCAGCTGCAGTGGCCTCTAAAATGTCCCCTTACCCTCTTTGGAAACATCATCAGCACTAATCAGAGCCCTGCTAAAGAAAATGGCCCCTCTTGATTTACATCACCCTCTGCTGTGCAACTGAGACAGACAGAAACAACAAAGAAAAAAAAAAGAAGCCTGCAAGTGACAAAGAAGAACAACTGGGAAAAACGCAGGGAGAAAAAAAAAGTCACGACTTGGTAAGCAGTAATGAGAGCAGACATAAATGTGGAAAGCCGAATTCCTTCAAGGTCAACTTCAGGTGAAGCAAAGGGTTGTATACAGGTCATACTGCAGGGGGGTCATGTAGGTCTCAATGAGAGTCAATAACACCTCCCACTCTGTTGCAGACATGTGGGGGTCGCCCCTGCTTTCACATCAATCTGCAAGGCATGGACCACGGCAATAAAAGAGATGGAGCGAGAGAGACTTAGCCAAAGAAAAAAGCTGAGAAAAAAGAAAATGTACAGGCAGATTGTGAAAGAGCTCGCCTTTCAACTACTAACTGCTTTTCATGTAAATGTCTGGAACTGACACTTCTTACACATCCCCCCCAATCCCACCCCCCATTCCCTGGACACACACACACACACACACACACACATACACACACACACCTTCTCTTCATCTTTTTTTTTTTACCCCAGTACACACTCTGTCAGCAGAAGAATAAAAGAGAGGCAAAGGCGAGGGATTGGGCAGGAGGAGAGAGTGAGAAGGGAGTGAAGGAGGAGGGAGAGAGAAAAGGACAGAAGCAGGAGAAATCAGACTCTCGCTGGGGTTGGCGAAAGGTCAGTCCTGACAGGCTCGGAGGTTAAACTGCAGAGTTAAAATACTGTTCATTATCATGTGCAGCCTCTTCCCAAATTCCCCTCTTTTGTGTCACAGCCAGTGCCCAGCATCAATGTTCTCTACCCCAGGATTTATTAGACATTGTTGAGTAGTAGAAAAGGAGACCTTTTCTGTACAATAGTAGCAATGATCCTGTGGCAAGGACAATACTGCTGCCAGCAGAATTACAGAGTCCTGCTTGAGTTATAGGACTGACACTGTGCACTGTGTGTGTGTTCTTGTGCTATATGATGATAAACACAAGCAGTGTGTGGTGCATAACAATTACAGTTGTTTATGTTGACCTGATCTACAAAAGCCATACTGAAAATTAATACAAAAATAGCTTACATGACTCCCTGCGTATGGCAAACAGCGTTATTCCAGAGAAGGGAATTTAATTAGTACATGTGAAGAGAACAAAGCAGGGGACTATCCATAACATGAATTAAGCTGAATCACATCATTCATTACTCACCAGAGAGCAATGAGATGTGACACCTGGCAACAGAACCCTGCTTGAACTGGACAAATTAAAAACACAAGTAATTAGCACTATGCAAAACATGTTGTAAGTTTATTACCTGATTTATGTGGCTTCCTCTTTATAAGGGTATAGTGAGCTGGCGATCTGTCTTCTACCTAGCATGCTTAGGATTCTGAATGTGTTTAAATGATTTATTAAATGAATAAACAAATAAATCACCTCACACCTCATTTCCCTAATGATATTAGAAATGACTAACTGTACAAATTGTGCAAAATATAAGCTACTATTAACCTAAAGCACCTTGCATTTTAGGGGATCAAAGCGTCCATCCATTTTCATTTGTGCAAAAACAAAAACATGATTAAAGATTTGACTCTTGACATGAATGCCACAAAACTTTTTTTTTAAATAATAAAAGATTACCATAAAGTTAGAATTGTCAGCAATATGTCAAAGCTTCCTTATAGACAAGTCACTTCCAGTCACTTGTGAGCCGACATGAAAAAAAAAAAAAAAAAGAGAAATACAGCACAAGCTTCCGACGACTCCAAACTTTCTTCCTATTCTCTTTCTACAGCAGTGCTGCTTTCAGAGTCGCCCCTTCCACTGTCTGAATTGTATATTTCTATTTAAAGAGACTTATTGTTTTCATCTTTTGCCCCTGTGTTCCTTTGGGGAATGAGTTGAATATAAAAAGCCAGACTTTAAATAACAAGAGGCTGCCATCAGTTCCCCTGCTAGTCCGCACATTAGCCTCGTCTGTGAGTGAGCATCCAACACCTACTAAAATGCTTCGGCTCTATGTGCGTATGAGAGCATAAATAATTCAAAATTAATCCTCGCTGAGGGGGACTATGGGAATCATAAATTATGTGTGTAGTCCCTAATGCAGTCCCAGGATATGAACACCTATGGTAACAATCAAGCAAAGGCGCTCATTACACTTTGTGAAGTGATATCTTAACCTTTGAATATTAATTTCTTTGAATAAATGGGGATGGCTGTTTGCGAGACTTGTTCAATATGTGAGCGGCTGAGGGCTGCATTGTACTGTACATACAGCGTGGCAGGATATGTCATTGGGTAAATCTGAATTGTAAATAGGCTCAAAGTAAGCCATCATGCACGGGGTATCACTTCATGACACACACTGATAGAGCCATCCATTTATGTAGATCTTGCAGAGAGTTTAGGCACAAATCTGTTCAAAAAGAGCACAAGTGTGAAAACAAAGAGAACGCTGGACACCTGTGGAGATGTTTTGTTGACATTTACAACAAGTTTCTCAAAAGGTTTGCCCATCAACTACAGGCTGCCCACGAGGCAGTGATGGATGGCAGGCCTACAACAGTTAATCAACCTCAACAGGGGTGGAAATATTACTGCCTGGTAATTGAGAACACAATAGCGACACATTATCACACATAGAGGGTACATTTAGACCTGACGACACCTGGACATTGAAACATGAAAAGAAATGATTTAGAGTTGAAACGTAGATGTGATATTAACTTAATCCATGGATACAGCCACCACCCTTGGTTTAAATAAAAAAGACAGCAGTGCATGTTCTGTGTGGGTATGCCAATGAACTGCCTTGTGTATTTATATAATGAAAGACTGGAAAGACTAACACAACCACCAAGTAAAGCTGAAAATGCTAGTGTAAAGCATATCAAAGCAATATTAGATGTGTCTACTCTCTTGTAAAAGCAGGATGTGAAAACACAAACTGATCCTCAATAAAAAGGACTACTGTAACGGGTAAAAGAGGGGGAAAATATCCGCTTTTGAAAGTGGTTGGAAATATACATATCAAAGGAAAGACATGGAGATTTCCTTTGCCTGTGTATCCTATCCATGTACCCACCTCCTCCACCCCCTACCCCTAACTCTGAGTGAGCTGAGGGTCTGTAGCTAATTCTCAGGTAAGAGAGCCAGAAGCCTGCTTATGATGCACTGCCGTTCATAATCCATAGGTTCTATCAGCAGATTACTAGAAATAAAGTGTTGGGAGAGACGTAAAGCAGGACTCAGAATGCCAAATGAGACAATGATAGTTTCAGTCTGCAAATCACAGCCATGCACATAATTAACATCTTGAGCTCAGTAAAGACAAAAAAAATATGTAGAGGGGAACATTTTACATCTTCCCAGCATGTTTCAGTCATTTATGTTGCAACATCTCATAAATATCCCTAGCATCACGTATGGGACTCACACAAATATTACACTAACACATTTAAAGCATGACCTCTCAAACTTGCTCTGCATGTCTCTAATTTCCTTTAACTTTGTATTTTTCTTTCTTTCTTTTTTTACACTTCCCAACCTTTTTAACACTATTGGATGTGTAGAGCAATTCATTCGTCACACAGCTTTACCCATTAGAGGAGGACTACTAAATGCTTCACCTTTTGATTTTGAGGAGGAGTACAGGATTTGTCAAGGGAGAAGGGGAAGGTGCTTTATTGCTCCAAATTTCATCACAATAAAGGCTTATAGGGAAGGTGGCATAATCGTTGCCCTATAAATGTCTCTGTGTAGATTACATGCTTCTTGCCCCTCTAATCCTGGTAATTGATGAACTTCTATGCCGGTAATTTTTTATATTATTTTGTAATTTGTTTATTAATTAAGATAACACTTATTTTGGGACCTCAACCAAGTAAACACGATTATGTGCTCTGCGGGGTGAGTGTTCAGTGCGTTGACGTTCCCAAAGCAGCAAGCTGGCTGGCTGGCAGTCTGCTGCTGCCAGGGAATGTCTAATAGTCTTCCACTGAGAAGTTTAATTCATTTGCCATAAAGCTAAAAATAAACACAGTCACACTTAATTGGGCTCTGAATGTGAGCATTATTGAGTTGTTTGGGTGGGGGGGGGACTACAAATGATAGCCAAGGACTCAGTATTTGAACAGCAACACTGTGTAGAGCAAATGGATTTGAATTCTGCATTATCACTTCTAATAAAAAGGAGAGACAGAACTATTTCTAGTTAATAAAATTAACAATAAGACTTTAACATTGGGATTAATTTACAACATCTACGGGAAAACAGGGACTTCTCACAAAGGAGGTCTATAGTGACATGCATACACTCATACAAATTATGTGCTGGATCAAATTCTGAAAACACTGACCATCTTCATATCTATAGTATTTGTCATGAGGAAAATGTGTTTTTAATGGCACCCTTCCAAAGTTTTTTTTTTTTTTTTTTTCATTCATGGCAGTATATTATCATGAGTTACAGTCATGAGATGAAACATTTGTATAGTTTATAATGCAGAGTGACTTAAAGGCAGAATGATGAGAGAGAATCAAAAAAAAAGATTTCCATAAAAAAGTGGAATAAATAAGTGCCTGCGATACAACAATTTGGATTTACATACATTATCCAACTTTATCTCTTTGGGATATTTTACAGTCCTGATATATGTGGGGAGCTGAGAGATAAACTAAATATGACCTATGCTCTGCAGGCTCAGCCAGAAAGAGCAGATGCCTGTAAGAATACTCAAGAAGCAGAAAAAAGGATGAGAGGACGAGCACAAAAAGCCAGGGGAAGGAAGAAAAATGACACTAAAAGGCAGTCACAAACTGATTGATGCTCTGCTGTATTTGAAGATCAGTGGCAGCCTTGTGGTGGCAAGCACAGGGGTCAGTGAGTGTGTGGGTGGAAATGTGTGTCCATGCTTGCTCATAAGAGCATGTGGCTCTCATGTTGGGCTGTGTGTGTATGTGTGTGTGTGTGTGTGTGTGTGTGTGTGTGCAGGAACGTGTGTCAAGAAATGCTTTTCCCTTCTCCCCCTTTCTCTCCCAATTGCAGGAGAGGAGGAATCTCAGTCACTGAGCGGCTGGGGGGAAATCAGATGTGAGCAGAGAATAACATGCTCAATTTGGCCTGGGAGTGTAGCTGGATCTGGAAGAGAATTTGTGTTAGAATGCTTTTATTGTTATTGCACAATGCAACAACAAAATTTGGCACAATGAAATTTGGAAGAGAGCGCCATAAAGTACCAAGCTGTTTGCCAGGCGGAAGGGGCTCATGGTGGCAGTTTTCTCTCTTCCTGTCAGCAAATGAACACTTTTCAGCTACCGAGGGAACTGCGAGTCCTGAGTATGTCTGTTCACGTCGACGGAAGGAAAAGTGTCAATGTTTTTACACCAAAAGAGTATGTCAGTGTTTAAACCTTGTCTTGATGTATGAAGTGTTCAACAGAATTAAATTATATGCAATTTTTAAAGTTCTAATATCACCTTATTTTGAATTTATAACTAGCAATAGAATGTCTCACAAGAACTCCCAAATAAAAGGTTGGTAAAGTAACTGTATAAAAAGGCACACCAGGGAAACTAAGTATGAGCCAAACAGACTGGTAATTCTATTAAAGACTGACCAATTTTATAGTGTTAGGTTTTGAATCAGCAAATGTCTTTTTCAAGTAAGACAATGCTATCAGTAGCTATCAGAACACCAGCTGATGGAAAATAAAATTGAAAGGTATATAACTGGAGGTCCAAACTGTTGAGCACCAAAAAAGTTGCACTGTTAAAGGATGAGGACATGCAACACGGTATTTAATATGCTCATTTCCCAACTTTTCTGACTCAGGTGATGAACATCAAATTAAGGATTAAATATGTTTAATATGTAATATTATGTATTAATACAACAGCATGCTCAATAAAATAAAATGTATGAATTAATTTAAAATCATTGCCTTCTGTTTTTTCTTTGTATTTAACACAGCACTACGATCATGCTGCAGGCAGAGCTGATGCGTCACATGAAAGCATATGGTCCTCTTAAATTTCGTCACAGCACACGCCTGAGCCTCCGCTGCTGACAAACATTTCCACCCCGGGAACAAGTGCCTCTAACGAGAATCATTATTCTAAGTTTGCATGTGTGACCTGAGTGTGTGTTAATGTATGCTTTCAGCCAACTACTGTGTGCGTCCTGGATTTCTCGGTTACAGGGATTCAGCGCCCTGTGCATGTGACCCCCCACACTCAGCAGATTTAACATGGTCTGCCGTCACAAAGAGGCTGAGGACACACAGCTGTGACTTGCAGGAGAAAAACATGGAACTCGTCCAAATATGTCACACTGCATTTTAACCTCACTTCGGTTAACTTGCAGTATGTTTAATGAATTACAGTGAGCCAGTGCTACATTTGAAAACCTAGAGCTATATTCTTGTAATATCAAATGAATGTGTAAATATAAACCTGAGGAAACTTCTGCTTGTAAAACTATATATTCCTGCACAAAATAGTATTATCCTTGCTAGCACCTCTTTAAGTACGGAGGGTTTCGTTAGGAACCCAAGAACCTCATATCACCATTGCATATTGGCAGCATACAAGTCAGCCTGAAGGTCTCAGTGCGATACATTCACACCCATATACACACAAGCCTCCTCACTAAAGAGCTCGTTTCTGCTTGCTTCGAGGGATGTGGGCTGGGGAGGCCCTTTGATGTGGGAACACCGAGGTCAAAGAGAACAGTCTGTGCAGCTCTAAATTCCATCCCCCGCAACAGTTCCTTTTTCACATCTACTTCTATTGGCTTTGGCTTGAGAAACAGATCATCAAAACAAGTTTAAAAAAAGAATGAAGAAGATATGGGAAGCACAGAATGGATAAATGCCACGTTTCTGGTTTAAGTCACTGAATTTTTCTTAACAGTCTAACATTTGTGTTGCGTATCAGATTTTTCACCTTTTACACTTATTGGCCTTTTGTTTCTAGAACTTAGAGCAAAGGGAGAAAGTCTTACCAGGACATAAACTTATCTCAAATGCCATGTCTTATTAGACATGAATAGAGGGAAATGTCTGGCTTGTTCTGCCTGCAAGGCAATGAATTTGTCAAAATTTTATGATAATTCATTCAATTACTCTTTAGACATTTAAATGATGTGGGGAGTGACAGAGGAGGGGATGAGGGTCAGCTGAAGAGAGACGAGAGGGAGAAGACGGGGGGGGAGGGGGGGGGGGAGTGAAAGAGGGGGGAGGAAAAGAGGGATTGGGGAATAATCCTGCTCTTGATGTTACACTCCCTCCAGAGGCCTTTTAAAGGCTCCCATCTCAGTGTGAGGCCCCGAAAACTTCTCTCCCCCTGCTTAGCAACTCAGCAGCCAGTCCAGACCCTCTCTCCAAATGCCCCTATGTAAACACGCTACTGCTGTAGGTGTGTGCATGGCAATTAAAACCTAATACAATTAATTTTGTGAAGCCAGATGATTTGCTGTGGCGACCCCTGAAGGGAACAGTGGTAGGGAAAAGAAGACACTGTATTTTTATGTATGAAAGATATTTGTGACTAAGCATATAATTGTAAAGGATTCAAAACTACACATTCTGAAAATTAAGTAGTTTCTCACTGCGATCCATTATTCACGCTCACACACGCAAGAAAACACACACAAACAAACACGCACTCACACAAACACTAGAGCTTTCATTCCTGGGAGAAAGACAATAAAAAAGCCCTTTCGCTCTTCTCGACCCTTGGCCTCTGACCTCCTGAGGTCTCCCACTGCCTGTGCCAGAGGAGGGAGAGATGGAGTGGTGATAAAAGGTGTGGATGTGGTGGGGCCCTGAGAATTGCTCCCTCGATAAGACCATCTTAGTCTGCATCATGGTTAAGCTCCCCCTCTAGTGTTCATTGGTCTATCATGTGCCTGCTCCTGCTGTGAAGTTTTCAGTCACTGTCCTAATGTGTGTATCATTTAAATACAGATGCTCACTGTAAACTCCGTACAGATATGATATACAAAAGAATATTCTTCAATTAGATAAGAAAGCTTGCCTAAAGACACTGCAACACTGCACAGGACTGAATGGGTATAGATAATGGATGGGTGGATGGATAGATCAGAAAGCAAAATATGTGTCTACGACGTGTCATTGGATGATCCCAGTTCAAAAATACTCAATGGTAGCACAGTTGATTTGCATCATACACAACCTTTTTCTTTTTGCCGTCGGCAGAATCAAAGCATCTGGTCATTACTGCCTTCAAATCAAGCATGATGTTTACCGTTCACACCCAAACCATACTGTCTCCTCCTTCTAGTTTAGCCACGCCTGAGGGCATGCTAATTTCCTTCTCTCACATACGAAATTACAGAACTTTCACTGGGACTCTGTCGCTCATTTCAGTCCACTGTTGATAGCAGACGGAGAGGACAAAGAAAATTATAGAGAGAAAGAAAAGGAGGAGCAAAGGGTGAAAATAGAAACAAACCAATAATATTCCACATTGCCTCCTAAACGAAAGCCACTTTGTCCCAAATGTAGACAAGTCATTTTGTACAACCCGTTAAAGCCCACTGGGCCAGGCGAGCATGCAGAGCAGGACCGCCTGTTTCAAAGATCTTTTGCAATCAGTTACACAATGGACCCCCTCATTTTATGCTGCTACATCATAAAAGTGCTCCTTTTGTTACATTTCCATCCTTAAAAGGGTCTTAATCCCCATCCTTTCAGGCCAGTCTATGGTAAATTCCTCAGGGACATCCCATTCCCTGCAAGGGCTGGAGTGACCCACTCAGAAACCAGCATGCAGGGCTTTGAGCTTTTCTTCTGCTGCCACTCTCCAGAGAACATTAAATCGTACTTTTCATCCCCCTCACCATAGGGGGGAGCCCCTTAATGATGACAGAGAAAGAGAAATTCCTCCACTCAGTCCTATGACACCATTCTGCTGTCAAGCAGGCATCTCGGTGGACAGAGAATCAAACATGGCTTCCTGCAGGTGGAACGTCAGTGAAGGTCAACAGAGTCCAAAGAGGAGCGAAGGAGAGAGGACGGGAAGAAGGGAGGGGAACAAAAGAAAGGTTGCTCTTCAAAGAGAGACCAGCTTTTTCTTTGCAAATTAAGTCATCTGGTGGAAAATGCAGAGAAAAAAACAAAATTAAAAAAAACACACACACAATGCAGTTTCCTGGATTCCACATTTCAACCAGTTTTATTCCACTTAAGTGAACACCTTTACTATTTCTTGGTTTTTCATGTCAGTGTTTCTGGCTTTTTAATTTTGTCTGTGCCTGGCTTTGTGAAACAATTTCTCATAGATGGTGCGTTCAATCAGACTAAAACCCTTGCTGTCCAAACCCAATTGACAAGTTCACATTGGTATAAAAATAGCATCAAACTAAAACACGCCAATGATCATTTAACCACATAGCTTCAATAATGGAAAATCTATTTCAAGTAGTTGTTTCAAAAATAATGTCATGCAGCATTGTGACCTTTCTGTTTTAGTGTACAGCAGGTCAGTCTCTTGAGGGACTAATACTGAGGAATGAGTTTTGACCAGCTCAGGATGGAAATGATAGTTTCCACTCGAAGACGAATGTGGACTTCAATAGTACATAATCCTCCAGCAAAAAGCCACAGCCCTCTATAATGGCTTTTCTAACTTCTCGGCTTTGGCCAACGCAAAAGTCACAGAAATGGGTATCTGCAGGTACACAGACAGCTGAAATATGGACAGCAATCCAGTGCTGCTTTATGTTACGTTTTTACATTTGATGTGTAAATATGCCCTTCATTTTTTTTTTATCTCAAAAAAATTTTCAACTGGCATTAATAGCAACATGGAGAATACAGATGCAGTCCACTGATGTGAGTGGAGCTTGTCACCTGGCCCAGCTCAAAGAAAACCAAAATACAGGAGAAGCAATCAAAAGCAATAATTATATGCAGTGTCAGGGAGGGGCTAGTAAGAGCCAATAATCACAACCAGCACTTATGCTAGAATCTGATTAAACCGTTAATGACCTGTCACTCAAGTGTGAGGCAGATGTTTATAGATGCCCAGTACCAACCGCAGAGCTCATCAGTCAGAGTCAGAGCATTGGCAGCCATGTCTCCTACCACACCCACTCACTTAGCATTGCCACTGCACATCACAGGGGAAAAGTGCTCTCAGGTTACTGATGGTGTGCTTTCACACGAGGCGCTTACATACTGACATTCTGTAAAATTTAGGTAAAGGTGTTCCTCCAGTTTTACCCCTGTAGCTTTTACATACTGGCCCAAGCAAAGAAGAAAAATCCCAAAAACTCATGTCCTTGCATACATGAAACCGACAGTCTGGAAACAAAGGTGCGACTCAACGTCATCTGAGTGAAATGTCCCGTGATGCATGAAGCACATCGTGTGTCAGTGAGTCAAAACAACCAACGGAAGAAAAACAAATAAAAGTCATTTGGTTTGTACGATATAGTACGTGCTTGGAAAGTACCAACTAAGTTCATCTTCTGCCCAAAGTTCTTTAATCTCTTCATCTCCCCAATCTGATATTGCTATGTTGATGGAGAGCTAATAAAAATACAAGCAAACTAAAAAAAAAATGAAAAAAGACACTCCCTCCAACAGTCTTCCAAATCTGGTTGATATTTACATGTAAACATTGTTTAATATATCACTCGGTTACGGCGGGGGGGGGGCTTCCATAAACAAGCGGTGTCTCTTTTTTCACGCCTTTTTCACTTCCTCGGGAGGTGGAAAAAAGAGGGGATCTGACTGTATGCCTTTCTGGAAGATGGCAGTTACATACACGCACCGACACTGGCAAAAGGTGGAGATGTTTCGCAAAGAAAAGCCAGTATGTAAGCGCCTACAGTGGACAGGGCAGATGTGTGTATATTTATTTATTTATTAGACTTTTTGTTCCTTCTTTTTTTGTCCCCATTCTCAGTGTCTTGCTTGTAAGGCCACACTGCGACACTGCAGACACCTTTTCTAAAGCTCTGAACCATTGCCCCTTCTCTTTCCCCATTTGTGATGTGGAAGCAGCCATTCTCTTGTGGTGACTCTCTCAGCTTTCACCCTGACGCGTGACACTCATGACAAATTGGGTGTGGAAGTGAAGGTGATGGGCTGTGAAAGCAATGCCCCTGCCCCCACTATACACACTGTTCACATATAACGGAGCCAGGCACACAAATACAAAAATATCACTTGTGTGTGTAGGCAATCTTACACACAATACTTCCAGGCACTCAGCCCTGCCCTGACTCGAAGGACAAAGGTTGTCTTGCAAGCAGGGTGATGACCTGGATGTACAAAAAGAAAAGAAAACAGGAAATGGAAATCTTGAGTTTCTTCTGCTACAGCTTTGACTCCAACATGTGTTTCTATCTATTCAAACTGCACTACTCAGGACTGAGTAGTGCTTTTTTTAAAAGTGATGAAGCTTTTTAGGACTTCTGCTTTTCCTACCATATATTTCCATTTAAAATTTAAAACTATTATCTAATCTTTGGCTCGTTCCAGCTAAACAGACAGATAGCATTTCCACTGTAGCATCTTTGCTATTTCTGCTTAAGAGTATTTTAAAATAATTTATAAACCTATTAAAGTCCGCACATCACCCACACTTATTTTGAAAAATTGAGTAATTTCAACCAGGGGAAATTATTATTATACTGAATTGTATGGCAATTATCATAACATTACACTAATTCCCATAGAAGTATTTAAATTATACGGCTGGTTGATTGCATGATGAATTAAAGAGCCATTTTTTTTCTTACTAAAAATCTCATCCAACAGTAATCAAGATGGGGGCTTTCACACATTTAAGAACAGACAGGCTGGAACCAGACTAACGTAATACAGTAGTCATATTATCATTATCACCCCGAGGGACTTAATCTAACCTGTAGCCTCAACCTTATCCACAAGTACTCGTTGGACAAATCATTAAGTTAACACCATTAACATGCAACAAGATGTTGCAATTTGAATAACTTAATGTTCTACAATCACATTAACATGTTTCAGTCAAGTTTATTGAAATTGGACTCATCCGGTTAACAGTCAGCGATGTTAATGCCATCCTGCCCTGATTAAGGAATGGGCAAGCTCGCATAAACTCACAGAAACCATCTTTATGAGACTTGATAAAACATCACAAATACAGATGTTTATAATAAAGTAGTCGGAATGTGGTTTAAATGTGGACACCTGAGCATCCATCCATCCATTATCTATACCTGCTGTTTCCAGTACAGGTCACGGGGGTCTGCTGGAGCCTATCCCAGCTCACTTTGGGCGAAAGGCAGGGGTCCACCCTGGACAGGTCGCCAGTCCATCACAGGACACCTGAGCAATGCTGAAGATATAAGAAAGAAGATGAAATATTTAGTTTAGCACAATGTTCTGTCTGCATGAAAAAAGCAAAGAGAAAACAAATGCTGAAAAGTCATGCTCGAGCAGTGTGTGTGTGTGTGTGTGTGTGTGCGTGGGGTGGTGGTGGTGGTGGGGGGGTGTTAAAATTAAAACTATTAAATATTTGCGTTGCAGCTATTGTCAGTTGACGGTGGTTCCTAACATCAATTTGCTTCTCTCCGACTCTATTCTGTCATAGACTGTATTTTAATATGCTTGAATTGCAAATTATGTTGTTTTCATTTGCACGTTTTATCGCTTCTGACAACAGACATGTCTGATTTGATGACTGCCTGGACATATCTTCCTTAAGCAAAGGACAGTAAAAATAGCACTCTTGTAGACAGAAATTAGACAGGTATGAGTCAGCACACTTTGAAAGATATAAATATATGAAAAGTATTTTCTGAGTAGAAGGGATCTATAAATTGTACAACTGAACTTCTGTGAAATTGCTGGTGAAACCATTATAAAGCCACAGATTAACACCAAACAAGGGTAAAAACAAACAAAAAAGCGTGATACTGCATAAGCAGCTTTGTTAACCCTCTTGAAAAAGTCAGGCTAAAAACTGAAAGAGAAAGAGAAAAGATTAAAGATGTTTTGCATCTAATTTTCTTTATCACAATACCTCACTAGCTCCTGTTTTCTGTCCATCCATCCATTATCTATACCCGCTAATTCCTGTTTAGGGTCACGGGGGTCTGCTGGAGCCTACCCCAGCTCACTTCGGGCGAAAGGCAGGGGTACACCCTGGACAGGTCGCCAGTCCTGTTTTCTGTTTCAGTGCCTAATACATACATACACCCATGTGGTATGTCAAGTAATTTAGCATAAGTATGTAATTCTCTAATGTAAAAAAAAAAAAAAAAGAAAGAAAAGAAAATCAATCCAAAACATTTTCTGAAGAGCAATTAAAAACTTCAGCCTGTCTCTTAACCTTTCCTTAACATAAGTGCAGACTTTGAGTGTCATTTATTTATTTAAATTACACTTTTTTTTTAATAATTTGGAAATGGAGCGTATTGTTGCAATGCTGCAACAATACAAGGATATATTTGGCAAATGCAAGGTTTCAGCTACTGAAAACTTTATGAAAGTTGTTTAATTCTCCATTTCTATATGACCACCACATCCAACCACAGTTGGAGACAGATTTCAACCGTAGGTAAGCCAGTCAGGCACACACACTCACTGTAACCATGAAGCTATGATGTTCAGGATGACATCTGGCATTGTTCTGTTGAAATGACCACAACTGGAAACAATGCCAGTTCCAGGGGAGTTTATCATTCTCCAAAATCCATTATACACTGCTTCATCAGTGGTGATTCACATACATATGAAAGCTATCTATGCCAGTCTTCTGCAGCCCTGGTCAGGACCCACTGTCCTGCATGTTTTAGATGTTTTTCCTGTTCAGTAAAACACTGGACTCCAATAAGTGGGTCACTTGTGTAGAACTTGAAGACAACATGATGACCATCCAATCACGTGTGATTTAGTAGAGAAACATCAGAAACATGTGAGGCAGTGGGTCCTAAGGACCAGCGTTGAGGAACACTGATCGATACCACAGGCCCCTCATGCACCCCTGACCACAACTTTTTGCTGATAACTTTCATGTTCTCATATGGAGTAGACCCCAATGTCAAATTTCCCCCAAAACAGGCGGAAATTTAAGTTAATTTGAACAGATTACACTTTTCCACTCTAATTTTGTAAATCTCAGATGAGCTTTTCCCCAGAGAATAGTGGAAACATTGCTTCCACTTCTCAAAGTACATTTTCAGTTATGCACCTGGATGCAGATGCAGGCAGAAACCATTAAGTGACAATATTATACCACTGTACTTAGGGGATCATAAGGCTATAGATAAGGAGGCCTTTACAGTTTCTCATGCAGTTTCTCATCATTGCTTGAGGCCTCAAGCGATTGCCACACACATCCAACAGTGGTTTCTGGACATGTGCAGCACTACACAGTGCACATGTTGAAAGACCAACTTTGCCGTTTTGTATTTAAGTGAACTAAAATTCACTGTTTAGCACAAAATGGTGAGCCAAGAGCCACTATTAGATGGATGCTGCTTTAGTGGATCTTCCTCTCATATCCAGTCCTGACAGCCTTGCCTGTCATTCATTAATCTGCTGACTGCATAGTCTTCCAGAATGGTATTACTTAAATATTCTGAATATTCAATACACTTCTATGCTTCTTATTTGCTTTTTCCAACATTTTTTGAGCTTGTCAAAACACGAGAAAACTGGCATTGAAGAAACTGAAAATCTGTTTCTTTTTGCGTATGGATTTGATATAGATTCAAACAAATTAAAAATTACAGATTTAACTTTTAGAAAACTGAAAACTGGAGATTTGTAGGTTCTGTAAAAATTGCAAGTTTTGAGTTCTCCCACCCAGGCAGTAATTCAAAAAATTTCTAACCTATAAGGGGTCTCTAGTCTTTGATATCATCTTAGGCTAGGGTTCAAAATATATACATTGTTTCATATACTCACCCAAAGAAACAGGAGTATAATAAATCATTGGAAAACTGTAAAATATGAAAATTTGCCCAAAGCAATAAAACACAAATATGAGCATAAGGAAACATATCTATTATTTAGTCTTGTTATCCAGAATATTTAAATCCATGCTGAAAATACATTGACAATGTGATTAAAGCATTGCTGAGCTCAACAGAAAAAATGCCTCTTGAATATGGCCAGACAATATGATGATTTTACACTTTGAGTATTTTTCCAAGTCCATCACCAGGGAAAAGCTTCAATACATGAGTGTTTTCTTTTTTTTTTTTTTGTTTTTGTCTTTTTTTAAATTAGATTACAAAAGGTGGATGTCATCAGCGACAGCTCTAGCTTTGCTTCCAGAAAACATAATTGTACAGCACATTAAGATAGGGGGGTCACATTATCAAACTTGTATCAGCCAGCTGACAAGGCTTTTATCATTAGGCATTCAGTTCTTTAAAAGATAAAGAAGAAATGCCAGCCACACAATGCACAGCAGGCTATATATTCACTTATTCACTTAACCCCTACAGGCAGCAAAGAGCAGTCTTGTTGCCTTTGATCCTTCCATCCAATTGTTTATGGAATATGTAGATGCTGTCAAAGCCTTTTGTATTAGACATAACTTCCAATGCAAGGCTAAGATACTGATGTGAGAAAGAAGTAGCATAAAATCTAAAATACTTTGCCATTAAGAGAACAGTTTTTGGTTGAAGTTTACTCATTATGATGTGAAGACTTCTCACATGAAATAGACTGATACAGAGAAGTCATGGATCTGAAAAATACCAGCACTCATCAGATTGCTGCTATCAATTTAACTATTCATAGATAAGTTTTTCTATGAATACCTTTTTAAATTATTTAATAGATATCTATCTATCTATCTATCTATCTATCTATCTATCTATCTATCTATCTATCTATCTATCTATCTATCTATCTA
>JBAMYA010000024.1:9281515-9319612 GCA_037176975.1 Arrhamphus sclerolepis | reverse complement strand
TCCACAGTCTACTGGAGCAACAAAGAAGCAGCTGCAGCAGTCGGCTCCTCTCACTGCTGCAGAACAGAAAGATTCAGTCCCCACAGCGATAAGACTGGTTAATTCTATTTACTAGATGATTTTTTTTTTGTTTGTTTGTTTTACACTTTGATGATGATGAGCACTTGACAATTTGAATTTCCCTTTGAGGATTGATGAAGTTCCACCCATCCATCCATCCTTTAACATTTGCATGTTTGTTTGTTTGTTTTTTTGGGAGAAACCGGAACCCCCGGAGATAACCCATGAAGGCACAGAAAGATCATTCACATCATGAACCTTGATGTGAGGCAACAGATCATCCATCCATCCATACATCCATCCATCATCCATCCATCCATCCATCTATACCCATCAACATTTGCATGTTTACTTGTTTGTTTTTTTGGGAGAAACCGGAACCCCCGGAGATAACCCATGAAGTCACAGAAAGATCATTCACATCATGAACCTTCCTGTGAGGCAACAGATCATCCATACATCCATCCATCATCCATAAATCCATCTTCAATGTCAAAATTCATGACAACAAAGTCATGAGTTGAACCATTAAAAAAAGTTCTTGGGTAAAACGTGGATCTGTCTCCAGTGGAATCATCTTCACTCTGAGCACTCATGGAGAAATATCTTCTCATCTCAAATGTTTCAGATGTGAATATTGTCAAATGTTTCGTTGTAGGCTTCAATGATGTTGACGGCTTCTGGCAGGGCCAGAGTAATCATCCATCTCTGAGCTCTGAAGATCCTGCGTTCGGTCCTCCTGAGAAGGATGTGGGGGAGCGTGGGCGTAAACACCAGCACTGCTAGATGCAGGAGCTGCTTTGGGTGATTAATGGTGCTGGAAAATGGAAAATTAAAGGATTCTATCATCCTAGAAACATCATGTGGCAGCTTCAACAAGCACATGATGAAGAGGCGTGTGATTATGTTTCTGAGTGCAGTGATGAAAGCATGGCGCTTGATGGCCATCAGCACGGATACGAAAATGACGATCGAAGAAAGCAACAGTCTTTCCGCAGCTATTGAAGCAAAGTTTAAGAATGTCTCCAGAGGAACAATTACATAAAACCACCAAATATGACGAATAAAACCTAGAATTGGAGAGAATAACAATTTCAGGACGTGGAAAATTCCTTGCAGCAGAGTGATGAGAAAGTTCATGACAAGTTCTCGTCCTAAATAATCCACAATGAAGCGTCTGGCCACCGAGAAAAGAGTGACTACGTTTGTTCGTACATGGCCAAGAAATCCCACAATCCTCCTCCTGGCGGTAAAAACTGCTCGACCAACATACCCAACAGCTATCCGAGTCAAAGTCCACGCAGATGTAAATTCTGTCCAGATTCTGGATCGAAGGTCCAGTTCTTCTCTAGCGGGATCAGTAAAGGGATGGAGCTGAAGCTCTCTTCTGGCGACACAGTTTTTACGCTCCAGTTCTGGTTCATTTGGTTTTAGTCTTGCATGGTCCACAGAGAGGGTACTAGAACCTGGGTCCACAGGGTCAACACAGATGGGATTCAGAGGTTCGATTGGGTCAATGCGGGACGAAGTATAATCACGTCCCAAAGCTGAACTGACGAGGCGAGCGGCGGTTCTTGAGATCCACGGAATCACGATCCAACCCAAGACAACCGGCATGGCGGGAAAGTTGAGAATCTACAATTACTGTTGAGACGTAGGGGTGAAGACGAGCTGATTGAAAAAATACTGAATGTAACAGTTCTGAAGTTCTAAACACAGATCAGAGTGACATCATGATGACATCACAAAGAATATCATTCTAGAGGCAGATGTTGTCGTTGCCCAGCAACGAGGGGGGAGGGGCTGATAAAGACAACAAAGGCCTTTAAATGAGCAGAAAAGTTAGTTCAAGGCATAAAACTAAATACACTAAACACAAATAAAATTTTTGTCCTGTGACTGAAAACTCATCTGTTCTTGTTGAGATAATCTTAAATCTGGAAATATGAAATTATCTTTTTTTAAGTCCATGTTTACGTTAAAATCTATTATGAATCTGCCTTTTAGGAAATCTTAAATTTACTCAATTACAGTTAAAACAAGCAACAACACTGAATGGGTATGTGTACAGGTGGCATTTAAGCCCCTCCCCACCTGACGTCTGATTGGATGAGAGAATGAGGGTTCATCAGACGACCAAAAATTTTGATTTTACATCAAAAATTTGGAAATGTTTGTTAAAAAGTAGTACCTTTTTAAATGTTATGATTTCATTTCTTTTGATTTCATTTTCATATTCACATAAAGATGCAATAATACAAAATTCAATAGTTTATAACATAAATTCATAATTTATGACAAAAGTTCTGAAGTCATGATTTTAGCAAAAAAAAATTGCGGAAGTTTTAATTTTACTGCAAAAAAAAAAAAAATTTGCTTCAGAGACGAAATCATAATTTGAAAGTTAAAAAGTTTGTGATTTACAGCTAAATGTTGTGAGCCATAGTTAAAATTGTACAAAATTCACAATTTTATGACAAAGTTGTAATTTTGTCAAAAACAAAGTTGAAAAAATGTGCTATAATTTTGTCTTGTTTCTTTTTGTTTGTTTTTTTGTCTTAATTTCACTATTATATGACATAATGTTTCTTTCTTAAGTAAAAAGTGCACAGCTCTGCTACAGAAAGTTCCAGCTTTTATTTTTGTCTTTCACAATAAAAGTCTTGTCTCCAGTAACCACATAAATAATCTCTGCTTTGATTTATGAGTTTATTTTCCTGTTTCAGGCTCTTTATTTATTTTCAGGGAATTGTTTGTTTCAGTGTTTTTCATTTGTTACTGTGTTATATCAAGTGTGTTTTTATCTAATTTGATCTAAAATTCTGCCTTTTCCCTCTTGTTCCAGACGCTTGAATGTCAATCAGACCTAAACTGGACACCAGTGAAGGTCATTTCTCACTGAGTCATCTGATTTAGTTTATTTCTATATTTTAGCTGTTTTTAATCTGATCTTTTTTTCAGGCTCTTCTCAGAATCCAGAATGAGCAGATTATAGAAGAAGGGAAACAAAGTCCAGACGCTGTGAACACGCAGTTGCGGAAACCCTGTAGAGGTCTGCAGAGTGAGAGCAAAGGTTCTGCTGATATGAAGTCTGCAGACAAACATCTGTTTGCAGAAACATCTGTCAGCAGGAACATCAGTCAGCAGAAACATCTGGATGCTGATGTGCTTTAAACTGCCTCAAATGTCTGTCATTTACTCTGGAACTATAACTGAAGACTTCTCCTAGGCCCCTGTAGGTTTTAAATATATGACACCTCAGCTCAGTGTTTCAGGAATAATAAACTGGTAACTATGGTAACCATCACTGCTGTCACCTCTGAACAGAGAGCCTGAACAAGCTTCTGATTCCTTCTCTCGTCCTGGCCTGTCATTTAAGGTTAGACTGAAGACCTTCCTTTTTGATAAAGCCTTTAACTCTGTAGTCTCTTAAACCACCTCCTAGTTATGCTGCTATAGGTCTAGGCTGCTGAGGGAGTTCTACTGTCCACTGAGCATCTTCACCCTGTCTGTCTGATCTCAGACTCAGACTGTCCTGAATCATTTAATAGAATCAGCGTTGTTTATCTTCCGTAGTCTTGCTCTCTTCTTCTTTTTCAGGTGCCGTCTTGGTGATGTTACACTCCCCCTCACCTCCCAAACCTTCCATCTTCTGACCATCTTGGTGTTTACCTGCACCTGTCGACTGGATACTGTGGGATGTCAGCTGGTGTGACTGACCCACAGTCTGATGCTCCAACCAATAATTTATATAATATTTATACCAGATATTTGTATATTTTTTGTACCACATGTTTAATTTTTTTGGGCCTCTCCTCCTTGGTTTCTTCCCTAGAGGGAGCTTTTTCTTGCCACTGATGGCGTTGCCATGTGCTCAGGAGTCATGCTCTGGGTTTCTCAGAAGCACCAGACTATGGTTTTAATAAACATCCATCTCATTTACAAATGTTAAGAGACATCTGGTAAACTTGCTCTAATAATAAAGGAAGCTAATCAAGAAGTAATCAGAACGTGATTATGTATATCTGTCTAACTTTAGCTGTAGCCAGCTGTGTTACAATCCGTAAAGTTTTTCTTAGATACTGGTTGAGTGTTTGTGCACACTGGTTATTCTCAAATTCTGCTGGAAAAACAGCAACAATCTGGATTCCATTTTCATTATACTGGTGTTTCTCTCCATCAAATTCTTCACAACACTCTTCCGTTGACTAGCCTGAATATGTCACCTTGAATGTTTCTCTGATTGGTTGCAGCAATAAGTAACTGTGTGCCCACAAAGACACCTGTAGACCACTGCTGATGGGACTCATTTAGAGCAATGTGGTCAAAATGTCATTCAATTAACCAAGGGAGAATTTCTCTTCTTCATAATGCAAATGGTTTTAAAGATTTCACAGCAGTGCCATCTATGGTGAGACTAGCTTAGTCTTCAAATAGCTGTCAGAAAAACATGTGAACCATTTGGGATTAAGTAACAGAACCAATGGTGTCAAACCTCCTTTGGCAAGAATAACTTGGAAAAAAAGGGCATTCAGTAGCTCTGAATCAGACCTGCTCAATGTTCAGAAGAAATGTTTGACCATTCTTTTGCTTTGAGTTTCAGCTCAGGAACATTTGCTGGATGTCTTGTGTGATTCGGGTCTGGACTCCAAAAAGGCAGATTTTCATTTCCTGAAGCCATCCTGCAGTGGATTTGCATTGATGTTTGGGGTCATCACTCTGCAGCATCACCAAACTGCCATTGGACCCTGGTAGACTCATGAGCAGAGATGTTGGCCAGTTTCAGTCATGTTCTTCTTTACTTTACTGGAACACAACACTAAACCATCTCCTTTTTAGCCATTTTGTCTAACTGTGTACTAATAGATAGCTCAATGGTTTGAGTTGACTTTATATCTTTTTCCAGCCTCATGCATATCACTTATTCCTGATTTTCTTCAGAGACGGTTCACATCAGCGGATAAAGATTGGAAAGTCTTTTATCAATAAAGGTAGCTCTAAAGCACACATCCAAACTCATTTCATTAATTGGTCTCCAGGTGTGAAAACTACTGACTCTAATAATTGGTCCGCTTACTTTTTCTACCAAGGCTGAAAATATTCAGAGGTGAGAATCTATAATTGTTTGTGCGAAATCAGCTTAGAATTAAAATTGTCTATTACGTTTCCACTGGAATATTCTCTGGCCTTTGTCAGTTACCTTGCAAAGTATTCAGATCGCTTCATTTTGGAGCTGTAATTTTAATTTTAAATGGATAAATGGGATATTTGACCAACGAGATTTAGCACAGACTTTACACTGTATGGTACAAACTTGTAATGAACACAAAAGTACAGAAACCTTTTCTTTTATTATCCTTGAGATTGAGTTAAGAAAAAAAAAAAGGTCTGAGGAAAGATCCTGAAGCCACTGTAAAAACACTTTCAGCACATTCATCTCAGCCATCTTCCAGCAATAAGACGAGAACATGATGTACAACTGAGAAAAAGTGTTTCTCTGTGCCCTTAGTGAAGATGTTTCTCATTCTTGGCTGGAAGACGCAGTAAATGCCGTGGACAGGACGGGGAGCCGGCCAGCCAGCGTGAAAGTGAGAGCTGTACTGTACGTAATATAGTATGTGCCATAAAGCTGCAGCGGATATTTCTGGGTCACTGATCTGCAGGGAGCTGCTTGCGCTGTTCTAACCTGTCAGCTTATTATGTAACACGTTGGCCTACTTCACCCGATACACTGTTCCTGTCTGTACTTTTCCACTCAGACTGTGTGTCTCAGGGGTTAAATGTGGCTGCAGGTGAAGGTGACAAGATCTGAAGCAGGAAAATGTCAGGGTGCAGCAAGGAGACAAGAACAACTTTTAATAAACAGTTTCCGATTTTTCTCAAAAGAAGCTTTTGTATGTAAGAGTAAAATGGACGATCTGTCACTGCTGTTTCTGTTTTCACTCACTGTCACATTCACATCATTCTTAATTCCAAAGATGCTGCTCTGCTACTCAATTTTCTTGCCAGATTTTATTAGTCAGTCATCCTTAGCCTTGTTTCTAAATGGGGACATATTATGAAAATGACACTTTTGGTCCTTGAGAGTGTGTTTTGGTGTTTTGAGTTGCTACCAATTTAAAAACTCCAACATGACAAAAGCCTGAAGATATGCCATTCATATTTGAAGGACACTTGGACGCTGTCCAACGAGCACATATGACAATAATAAAAAAAAAAACAACTATTGTTTACCTCTGCTTTCCCAAACTCCATATTCTAAACAGCATACGCAGCAGAAGTACATACTAGGTACTTGATCTCGTGCTGTCCACCGTCTTCCTCCCACATCTCAATGCCATCATGACGCCTGACCAATCTCGTCCAGCACCATAATGACAGAGATCCTGTCCAGTTCCCAAACAAACGTGTAAAATTCATTCTTTATACTTTAAGACATTACATCACATTCTTTCATTTGACATCTTCTTATTGATCTGCTTCATGAAGCATCTCATGAGGACAGGGAGAAGGTTGTCATGGATGCTCATTGCCTGCATTCAGACTACCAGGATAAAATGACCTGCATCTGATATGTTTTTCTTTTGATGTGACTCATATCTGATTTTTTTGTTTGTTTGTTTTTTCATGTTTGTGTGGACGCTATAATCTAATCGTCAATTCTGATTTCCAGAACAGATATATAAGCGTCGCTTCGGTACAGGCTTCTAGACTCAGGCAGCTCTCCACCGACATCAATGGAAGTCTGTCATTTACAAAAGGTTAGAGATATTAATGAGACAGAAGTCTTATGCCCTTTATCAGTGTGTGTTTTTGTTAATTCATGCGGTTGGACAAACATGTTCGATTTCTGTTATCAGGTTTCAACATCCAGTAGTTTTCATTTTACCTGTAAGTGGTCTTGAAGCAGGGGATCCTGAACAGTTTGTATTCTTCCTCAATCCTGCTTCAACATGGGCTCATAAATACGACGTTTTCTGTTGTTGTTGTTGCTGATACAAATGACACACGCTGACACGGATCCACACATTCCTGTTGTTTCAGAGGGCTGTCATGTTCACATGAGAGGCTTCTGCGAGACACTCTTGTATCTAATGCACATCGACACAGAGCCACGTGAATTCTGATGTGAAGGCTGTCATACGTGTCGCATGATCTTCATCAAACCCTGACTGTATCAGAATTAGACAGTGAGACTTGTATTGTCAACATTTCCTCTTTTCAGCCGCCAACATCTGGCTGCTTTGAGCCTTAAAGGTGCTTAATAGCAGTTTGGCAAAATTCCCTGAAAGGAGCAAAAATATTAACATGCTGCTGTGTTTAAGAGGAAATTATCTAATAAATAAAATAATATCTATGAGGTTTGTATTTCAGTCAGCACACATTTGCTTGATTTGTGTAATCAATACCACTAGACACCAAATCTGATTTCACTTTGTCAGAGTGGCAGACAGCAGCAGATGTACTGTTACCATGGAGACAGCCAGTTGGCTGATACACCTGAGTTGTCTTAATCTAGAGCTATATGTTGTCAAGTTAATTCTAATCTAAATAAAGTTTCATGTGTCAGACTTTGAAAACATAATAAACTCTGATACTTACCAGATCTTAAATTATGTAAATACAACGTCAGATATGCAACATACAACTTCTGCCTTTTTGCTTAGTTTTGCTGAAGTAAATAATGATGTAATGTTGGTGTAACGCTGGATGTGATGAGTTGTTGTTAGTCTGAGGTTGTATTTACCTCATTTAAGACTTGATGATGATATTTGAAAAAAAATCCTTGGAGTATACTTTCTTTATGACGTGACAACTGTTTATGGTCTGCAAGAAACACCATGCTGCAGTAATAACTGATTAATAACCTGATCAGGCTGTGACAGAAGTATTAAGCAAAAACTAAATCTGAAGCAAACCTAACATGAAATGTTTCTTCACATATTTCTGAATACCTGTGTTTCGCCCAAAAAGTGAAATCTTTACATCTCCTATCTGCGTTCTGCATTAGCAATCTTGGTGGATCTTCTAGAAGACTTTATTGTCAAAGAGAGAGAGAGAAAAGAGTTCAGCATCAACATGGTCATGCAGACCAAACGACCCCTGAATCGAAATGTTGAGCAGTTTCGCTGAAGGTTTCCTGTTTCACATGTGCAAGAAGCAGAAAGACTGACTGAACAAACAGGATGTGTTGCATCTCTATAGGCTCCACTGTGTCCACACTCTGATGCAAATTATTACAACTACAAACACTTACGAGACCAAAAGCATCCCCAGAAACAGGCATCTTTTCTGGTATACGATGTAGAACATATGTGTCAAACTCAAATCCAGCCGCCACTTCGTTTTATCTGGGCTGCAGAGCGTGCAAAGATGAGGTTTCAATGTGTCTGCCTGTTTGATTCAGTTCTGACGTCAAAAAAGTGGAATAAGTCAGCTGCTTTATGTCAGAAAGTCAGGATTTATGATAAAATGTTGATATTTTGGTCAAAACCTGTGATTTTGGTCAAATTAACTTAACAGATTTTTGATTTTAGGACAAAAAGATGAAATTATACAAAATCAGCAATTTTACATCTCATAGTTTTCTGTCAAAATGTTGCAAAAAGTTGATATTTTCCAACAAAAATAATGTAATTTATAGTTAAAACATTTTTAATTTTACATTTTGTACCAACAAGTTTTGTTTTTTTAATTTTTATCATCATCATCATCACCTTTATTTATAAAGCACTTTAAAACAACCATAGCTGACACAAAGTGCTGTACATTGGAACTTAATAGTAAAGATTACATGGGATGTAGATTAAAATTTTACACTAAACAAAATTGTGATTCTAGTACAAAAGTCAAAATTTTATGATAAAGGTCGTGAATTTTTTTTAATTGATATTTTGTGAAAAAAATTCACTTTTTTTTCACAGATACCAACAGGGAAGCCAACAACAAAGTAAAGAGTTACTGCCCCTTTAACGGTAACCACGGTGATGATGTATAGTTTGACAGCCCTGAGGTTCAGACAGATTTTTGAGGCTGCCACCCTCCGTAGCTGAGGTGTAAGCGATGAAATTACAGGTCATAGTTGAGCCCAGGATCCGTACCTCCGAGATCACATGCCCTCTTTTTCTGCTGGTTACTGATTTGTCACTACAGGTCGTAGATAGATTCAACCAGTTCAGTGGAATAAGAACTCACGGGTGGTGTCACAAACTAAGACAAATAGAGAGGCTTTCATATCCCTAATGGAAAGGTTACCTCACCATGGGAGTTTCCCATAACACTTAGGATACAGCACTTTGACACAAAACACATTTGAGCCTATAGCCCCCGGGAAGCCATTAAACGCACATTCTGGCACATGGATATTAAAAAAGTGAAAAATTACCCCTGTGAAGAGACGTCACAGAGAGGGAGAGCCTCCGTCATGATTACCATATCCATCTGTAACCCCGCATCAGCCTGCCTCCTACAGTACCACCGCATCCTCTGCCAAGATGCTAATTGATAAGAAAAGATGAGCATGTGAGTTCTGGTTCAATATAAAGCAGAGATGAAGGTGAGGAGGAGGAGGAGGAGGGGGGGGGGGGAGCCAATGTTTGCAGCTCTCTGTAAATCATGAAACTTGCACAAAAAGCCATCCATCACAGCTGGAAAAGGCCTCGTTTGGGTTGAAAGGTCAAAGGGCTGAGTTATGTTAGAAGGTCTTTCAGCTCCCGAGGGATGAATTTGTCCAGTCCCCGAGTGAGACGAAAGGGGGGTAAGTCATCGCTTTTGTCGAGGAGAACTCGACCTATGGGTTTGCAGTCTGTTGCCATTGACTATATACCCGAAAAAAAAAAAGGTGGAGCACAAACAGCCCTGGAGTAACCCCTCAATCCTTCATCCTGACTGATAGCTCTCTCTCCTCCGCAAGTCTTTTAATCCACACTTACTGTTGTGCATCGCTTATATGTCAGAGTGAGAAAGTTGTGCTGTGGCATTTTCCTTCGTCTTCCCACCTTCTTGGTCAATATTTCTCATCATGTGGTTGGGGAGGGAGCAATGACCTTGCTGTGGACAGTTTCTGCTGCGACTTACACACACGACTATCAAACACATCACAATTATACCTCTTAATTAGATGACTACATTCCTCGAAGCGCTTGTCTATGTCGTGCGCCGAAAAGTAATGTTGAAAATTTACTAAATTTGTGAGCGACACCAACAGTGTTAACATTTGCTGGCATGTAAAGGCTGATTTAAAAATTAATGAGCCCTGAAATTTTAATTCCAAATGTGATCCTAATCTTGCCAATGTGGTGCTATCTCCAAGTGTAACGAAGCGCTGATAGCAGCAGCGTGGTGATGAAGGAAGCGGAGGCAGTGTGACAGAATTCACATGCAGCTACCCAGGAAATATTAACCCAGAAAGGAGGTTTTAATGAAGCGCTGACGCCCTAATGAATGCTCTTCACATCTCCCTCCTTTTACATGAGCATCTCTGGAGGAGCGGCCCTGAATTCTGATGCGTGATGATACTGTAACTCCATCAGAAAGAGCTCTCTTTAAGGATTTCTGCCCGTGTCAAAAGCCTCCTCCTCCGCATGCGGAGCTATCAGTCTGAGGGGGGATACGGGGCTGGTTGCGCCTAATCAGCATTTCAAAGCCGCTCCAGTGTCAATTATCCGAAGCTCTGCTCCCCCCCACCCCACCCCGTTTGTGCGCATGGGTTTCGCTCGACTACGGGGATCTAAGGTCAATGTGTGTAACGTCTGAGGATGACATCACCCTCCCTGGAAGTCTGGGGTACAGACGTGGATGGATGTGAAAAACAACACAAAGACAGCTTGATTTCTGCATCTTCTATTTTCTCTTTATGTTTTGGTTTCACGGCAAAAACGCTCCCCCGTTCTGTTTATCTTAAAGGAGTGTCTTAGGTTGAACGGTCACCCTGGGAGGCATTCATGTGCAGAATACAATTTAAAATTCCATCACTCAGTGTGAAGCCATATTATATGTTTTCCATTAGATCCAGATGTGATACAAATGCAGTAGGTAAAATTGTTTTGCATTTGTTATACCCACAGAGAGGACGATGTGTATGCTTTGCTGCCAGACTGAAGCATAATTCACTATTCACCCCATTGACTACTGAATATGAAACATGCGTCCCATATCAAGCCACTTCTGTCACTGGACCAGTGAAGTGGAGCAGGCATGCTGGAGTTTCCTCAGGACTTATAAAGAGGCAAACTTTATGGTTTTAAACAGATATTAAGGCAGTAGATCTCATACATTACAGTCAAGGGAGTGGTAGGAGTGCTCAGTAATTTCCATACAGGCTTCTTTTCCCTACACTTTTCAGCAGCTCCTGCATAGATAATCTCATTTCTATAGGACTCACAGTGTAACAGCACCGGTTCTGGGAAGCCTCCAAAAAAAAAAAACTGTTTTGCTCATTAAAAGAAAGATGTGAGGAGAGCCAGACGGGGTGTAGCTGCTCCGAGGAAAAAGTCCTCCCAATTTGATTCTGTGAAGGCCATTATGACGCGCTGAAAGTCAAACAGGCGTCGTGCTTTTTTTAAGCTGAGGAGGCTTGTGTTTAGTTGTGCAAACATCTGTGCGAGGCAGAATTTCTATTAAATCCAAACTTCAGTCATTTCTTTAGTCTGGATAGACAGGATCACATTTGTAGTAAAGAACATTCTCATCGTCATGTCAGGTTTTTTGTTAAAATGCTCCAAAGTTGTTTGCAACTATGAGAGAGCATATTCACCATCTTAATGTAGTTGAGGAGAAAGGTTTATAGCTGGTTCAGTTTACTGAACTGACGATGCAAATGAATGAAAAAATTATTATGTTTTCAGCCAGCGACCTGTCCTCGGTCCACCCCGCCTTCTGTCTGAGGACAGCTGGGATCACCTCCCTGCACCCACAGCAAGGTGAGGCTGTAGACCAGAATATCTACAAACATTTGTCCCAACTATAAAGCCTTCTAATTTGTCTCATAAATTACAAATTCTGGTTTTCATAATTATTGTGTCCAGTGATCGTGTCAGACTAATTACACTCTACTTTTTTCTGAATGTGGTGTATAGATTTCCCTCTTCAAGTTGTACCGTAAATAGGTGGTTCTCTCGGCTAAAGCCTCATTTAAAGCATCCGTGCACTTTCTTTGACTTCTCTGAGGTTGGTTTGTGGTGACAGCAGGCTGAGCAGGGGTGTCCTGCACCCCCCTGACACTGTGCTTCTAATGAAGATACAGTGACAGGAAAAGTAGGTAAAGCCTTGGGAATGAACTGATATTCTGTATGGACTTGTTATAAAAAGTGGTCTGATCCTTGTCTAAGCCGCAGTAAGCTGATGACACACAAACAACCAAAACTCCAGGTGAACACAGCCATTAACCAGCCACCGTTTGGATCAGAACTGGAAGCTGGTCACGTTGAACCTTTGACTGTTTCTTCCTCCAGAGCTGCTTCAGCTTCAGCTCAGACGCAGGTGTGGGATGTTTCCAGCATCTCTGGGAGGTTATAGTTCATCGTTCCTGTGAGCAGATGTTTCTTATGGGCAGTAAACGTAGCATGCCGAGTGTCTTCTATCAATCAAAGCTACTAAACCACACCTCCAAAGTCTTCATTAATTGGACTCCAGCTGTGTAAACTACTGACTCCAATCAGCTTTCATTGAAGGAATCAGTTTGCTGACTTTTACCTCCGGCCGCGTGCGTGTTTAATGTTATCGGCTTAAGCAGATTGTTTTTTATCCATTAATGTGGCTTTGATGAAGATCAAATAATATTTTATGGCAAATTAATGTATAAAACTAGTTAATTTTAAGGTGCTCACATACAATTTCTTTTCTTTCCTATGCAAAGGCCTTCTTTGATAAGATTCAATTCAATTAAATTTTATTTATATAGTCTCTAGGCACTTCAGATTCAAAAGCAAGCCACCTGGGAGGCATCATAATCAGATTTTTGGCTCCACTCTGAGCTCCCTCCAGATGTTTCCTTACGGTGCACTCATGCACGTCATCTGCGTTGGTCTCCACCAGCTTTGAAGGGGGTGATGTGGGTTGTGGGTTGCATGCATCGTGGCAGGTCTGATGTTTCCAATCAAAAGTTGAGAACTTTCGACACCTCAACACATGCAACAGCCAATCAGGTTGCGGCTAGGCAGCGAGCGCTAGTCCAACAAATCGTACGTTGGCTTCTTATATATTCTTATATATTATATGACGGTGTTTATTTATGATCAAAGTTTGTGGTAACACTGAAACACAAGTCTCAGAAGTAAAGCGTGGAAGGAAGTGTGAGATGGATCAGGTGTGTCTGTCCAGTCTCAGGACCACAGGTAAACTGCCTCAGTCCAGCTGAGACCTCGGTACAAAGAGCCACCTCTATTTGGGAAGAAAAATAACACAAAAAAACAAAGTGGTTTTCCATTTTGTGGAATTTGAGCAAAAAAAAAAAAAAAAAATCCCATTTGCGTCACACCGGGCTGGAAAAATGCTCCAATCCAGGCTGGAGGCTACATTCCTGCGGAGCCCCCTTAGCTGCTCGGCCCCCAAACCGCAGAGACAAGATCTTTTACCTGCCAAAGTCCTGATCGTGTGTGGCTCGTCAAAATGGTAAGCAAAGCTTTTTTTGTTATAAAATAATTTCTTCCAAAGCAAAAAACAAACAAACAAACAAAAATATTTTAAACATATATGTACATGTATATATAGATAGATAGATAGATGGATAGATGTCTTACATAATGGATAATTCAACATGATAGCATCTTGAAGTTCACAAAAAAGCTACTGCAATCAGCAAGAAATCCGTTTATCTTTGTCTATTGGATTTTAAAATTACATTTCCTTTTTTACAGTCCTCCTTCTGCTTACGTACAATTTGTCCGCGAGTAAACTTTTTCCACAGGTGATGAAATGTAAATGCGCGCTGATAAAATCTCCCTCTTGTTGCCATGAAAAGAAATATAAAATCTCAATGACACATGGGACCATTTATTTAGCATAAATCCTGCTTCCCCAAGAAATGTGCAACCAAACTTCAGCATGCCACGACACCAACCTAATGATATATGGAGCCCAAACTGTATTTACCATCTAAATTGCTTCCCCACAATGCCAAGATGATGACAAAGATTAATTGGCTAAAGAGTTAAATCTTCCCCCCCTTCAATATGGTGCCACATCTCAGGCCACACGTTTCCAACTTAAAGGCGGCATTTGTATTCCTGAGGAGCATCTTCTCTCGTCTGCTTTATGATATTACCGCCAGGAGACTGCAAGTAGCGGCCTCGTTTCCATGTGTGGGCTCCAATTCAACCATCATCCATTTCCCCCACTATCTTTTTATCATTACACAGTCTAATAAATGTGCTGTGTGCCCTGTGATGGTGCATCATATATCAGACAAAGTGACCTGGGTCAGCGTATTGCCAACCACCAAGGTTACACTCTCCCTCGCACACCACACTCTGGCCCGCCGTTACCAAGAGAGGAAGAATATTTCTTTTGTCATGTGGAAATATTCTCTGACATAGTAATAACCTCTTCCACATCCCTTTTGAATGTCTAACAATGTGTCTTCTGAAGGCAGCGACAAAGGCGTAGAAGCCACAGGGGTTGCTCTGTGGTTATTTTGATCAGGCAGCTCGCCATTGACAGGTGCACTTCAATCGAAGCAGCGGGTTTTTCTTCCCACTGCGGCTGCTTTACAGCAGGTTATGAGATGATTCCTTGCGTGCCCACATCAAACGCAAACAGCATAATATCACAGCGTCGGGGATCTTAAAAGTGTGATCGTGTACAACCTGTGCACCCTGTTTCACTTGGAGGGCTGAAAGAACTTTCAAACTGCAAGGCCAGCCATTACATTTTGGTTACCATAGCGCCCTGCTAGGACACACTCACACACACACAAATGCGACACAGTTGGTCACTTCAGTGTGAGATTGTGCAATTTTTCAATACATGCGATTCGAGCTTGGCAGCACATGTCCGGCTGTCTCGCAGCTATCGCTCATCTGAGGTGAGAAAATCAGCAGTGGTCCCCGGAAACTGGACACGCTGATTGGAGCCAGATTGGAAGAAGGCCTCCAAAATCAGAGGGACGTGCTCGGCTCTGCTGTGGAGCGGAAGTGAGCCTTTTATAGTCTGGGATTAACTGCCCCGCACCGCAGCGATGAAAGACCCCACTATCCGTCCCTCATAAAAAAAATTAAAAAATGTAGCGTTACATGACAAAGTCACGGCGCAGGCCAACAGCACCCAGAGCTTTTAGAGCAGCGCCACGGGGGGAAGACCGCTTGATGTACGGCCGCTCGGAGATGTGTCCATGTCCTCTTTTTAATCTGCAAGACACTCAGCTTGTGATGGGAATGAATAGCCTTTGTGTACTCTCTTATGTGTGTGTGTGTGTGTGTGTTAAAAGGTGGGTGTGCATCACTCTCATGGGAAAGGGTAATGACTGTGCCACTAATAGAAAATCATTATAAACAACTTTAGCAGATCAAAGAAAAGATGTATTCACTGAAGTCCAAGGATGGACGATACATCAGCAGCACTTTCAACAACTGTCCTCTGTGTTCCCGCTCGCAGAGACGTGGAGCCCTTATAAATGTCCAAACCTGAGCTTAACAGAGAACCTGTTAACTTTTATGGACGTGTGTAAGATCGCTAATAAATTACAGTAAACTGTGTTGGTCTGGAGCAAGTGGAGCCTGCATGGCGAGATGGTGGCGGCTTTACTCTGGAGAGAAGTCGCTGTTTATGGCAGCGGTGGCAGAGAAGGTCAGATGTTTCAACAAACAGAGAAAAAAAAAAAAAAAAAAGGACCCGTAAGTGGACAGTCACAACTGAGTCAAACAGAAATGACAAGGAAATAAGTAAATAGGTACTGGATAATTCCTGCACGGATGATGATACTCGAGCAGCGTCTCGTTTCTCAAGAAAACATCTAAGGAGACTGTTGAAACTAAAAATGGGTTCAGAAGTGGAGGACCGAGATCCTCCAGGAAGGAAGTGTGGTCAGAAAAAACTCTTGACGGACTGAGACCCGAGACCCGTGATCACGTAAACATCTGGAGATGAAGAAAAAACTAAAAGGAACCTGGTGGAACTCAGAAAATAAGAACATTAAACCAGCGATGTGAAGGACCTGAAGAAAGCCTCTGACCAGTGAGGACCATCTGGAAACAAAGCTCCAGTTCACTAGAGACCATCAAGACTGGACTCTGGAGGACTGGAGGAGCTCATGTGGTCTGATAAGTCCAGATCTACTCTGATCCAGAGGGATGGAGCATCAGAGGATGAAGAGATGCTCCCATCATGCCTAGCGTCTAATGTACCAGCCTGTGATCTGGGGTTGGGTCAGGTCTAGGTTCAGATCTAGGTTCAGGTTCAGGTTCAGATCTAGGTTTAGGTTCAGGTTCAGATCTAGGTTCAGGTTCAGGTTCAGGTCTAGATTCAGGTCTAGGTTCAAGTCTAGATTCAGGTCTAGGTCCAGATCTAGATTCAGGTCTAGGTCCAGATCTAGGTTCAGGTCTAGATTCAGTTCCAGGTTCAGGTCTAGATTCAGGTCTAGGTTCAGGTCTAGATTCAGGTCAAGGTTCCGGTCTAGGTTCAGATCTAGGTTCACGTCCAGGTTCAGGTCTAGGTCAAGATCTAGGTTCAGGTCTAGATTCAGGTCTAGGTCCAGATCTAGGTTCAGGTCTAGATTCAGATCTAGGTTCAGGTCTAGGTTCAGATCTAGGTTCAGGTCTAGGTTCAGATCTAGGTTCAGATCTAGGTTCAGATCTAGGTTCATATCAAGATTCAGATCTAGATTCAGATCTTGGTTTAAGTCAGGTCGAGGTTCAGGTGCATGTCCAGGTTCAGGTCTAGATTCCGGTCTAGGTTCAGATCTAGGTTCAAGTCTAGATTCAGGTCTAGGTTCAAGTCTAGATTCAGGTCTAGGTTCAGATCTAGGTTCAGGTCTAGATTCAGGTCTAGGTTCAGGTATAGATTCAGATCTAGGTTCAGATCTAGGTTCAGGTTCAGATCTAGGTTCACGTCCAGTTTCAGGTCTAGATTCAGGTCTAGGTTCAGATCTAGCTTCATGTATAGATTCAGATCAAGGTTCAAGTCTAGATTCAGGTCTAGGTTCAGGTCTAGATTCAGGTCTAGGTCCAGATCTAGGTTCAGGTATAGATTCAGATCTAGGTTCAAGTCTAGATTCAGGTCAAGGTTCAGGTCTAGGTTCAGATCTAGGTTCACGTCCAGGTTCAGGTCTAGGTTCAGATCTAGGTTCAGGTCTAGGTTCAGATTTAGGTTCAGATCTAGATTCAGATCAAAGTTCAGATCTAGATTCAGATCTTGGTTTTAGTCAGGTTCAGGTCCAGGTTCAGGTCCATGTCCAGGTTTAGGTCGAGATTCAGGTCCAGGTTCAGCAGGTTTTTCCATCAATGGGTGTTTTCTTCCTGATGAAGGAAGGATCAGACTCAGATACTGAAAGACTGGATCAGGGAGCATCACCCCACCACAGAGTCCAGACCTGAACCCCACCACAGAGGCCAGACCTGAACCCCACCACAGAGACCAGACCTGAACCCCACCACAGAGACCAGACCTGAACCCCACCACAGAGTCCAGACCTGAACCACATTGAGAACCTCTGGGATGTTCTGGAGAAGACTTTGTTCCCATCATCAGTAGAAGATCTTGGAGGAGAATGAATGCAGCTCTGGACAGAACTACGGTGAATGCGTGCTGTCGTCTGTACGGACGGACGGTGCATTTATCTACTGGTTATGTGGAGCTCATACTGGTGAGCTATACTGGTGAGACCTGCGTCCCCTGTAGTGAATTCAGCTGATGATTGCTAAACCTTAACGGAGGTGTTGGCTGATACATCAGCACACCACCAGTGAACAAGACACAAACTGCATCACATTAGTGAGCTGCACAAAAACCAGACAAAAAGAGTGAGTTAAGAAACTAGACAAAGCCAGGATTTGCTGGTGAGTTGGTGAAGTCAGATGAATTCCTATGAAGCATGCACACGTTGCCAGGACTAGCACTATCAGCTGGAAACAAAGCTCCACACTGCCTGCAGGACAATAATGCAGGTGGTGGTGCAACCCCAGAAGGAGGAACAAATAAAACATGCAAGCTGATTTCTGAACGTTAATTTCACTTACAATTTAACTAGCATAAATCTTTCAGTGCCTGCTTTGCTTGGGTCCGTGTTTGTTGTGAGCATCAGGTAAAAATCTCTGCTATATATCACTTCTGCACACCGACATTTGAGAGCATTCCCACGTGAAACTGAAAGATGCATAAATCTGTCATAAATCACATGTTGTCAGGCGTTGATTTACAGGTCAGGTCTGCACGTTGGTGGGTGAATCTGTGCTTGAGTGCAGGTGCCAGCGTACGCAGTGTGTGAAAATGCCTGTGGTCATTTTTCATCTCGTAGATTAGTTTGTTTGTTAGGGCATGCAAGAGCATGTGTGTGTGCATGTGCATGTGCATGTGCGTGTGCGTGTGCGTGTGCGTGTGCATGTACACGCATGCAGATGTGTGAGAAGGATTCCTCCAGGTCCTTGTCAAGCTAATATCTATTTCTTCACCTTTAATTTTTGATTATTATGGATTTTTTTTTTATTTTCCAAACAGAGTGTTAACTGTTAATCACTCAGTTATAAATAATTATGAATGGAAGATGTAACGATTGATGTAAGGAAGGAGAACCCCGCCGCACAAACACCTCCACAGACTTTAACTTGCTATTATAACCTCAGAGCTCCGTCTCTGTCTCCTCCTTTTTTGTCTTTTGTCTCTACTCATTAACATTCTACTGAAATTTCAGGAGAGAGGATACATGAATTATAGCAACCGTTGATTCGTCATGTTCTTTTTTTTCCAGCCTTTCTCTTCCTTCATGAATTATGGAGAGCCTCCCCTGGTACATTTAGTCAAGCCAGTAGTAAATTAAATGCAGTGTGCTGCCATGGCACACAGGAGCAAACAGCCCTAACGGGGATGTATTGGCCTATGTCGTTGCGGCCAAAACATTTAAATACTCCCTCAGGGTTAAAGGGCACTATAAACAGCTTAAAAAAACTAAATCAAGTAATATATTGTTCAAAATATTCATTCAGAAATAGAAGCTTTTTTTTTCATTTTATTGATTAGTCAAAATTAGTATGTCATATACATGAATGTCACTAGAGTCTGTTCAAGACTGATCATGTTGTATTGTTGCCTGTCGTGCAATCTAAAGTATTTTACCTGGGGGGGGGGGCAGTAAAGGAAAATCAAGACTGACTCTTTTAAATGCTACTTTTTTAGGTCTTATATCCAGCTCAGCTTGGATTGCACAGCCTTCAACACTGCTTCATATTTCTCTCCTGAGGCGAGCACAAATGGGGGTGCTGGCCCCCTTCTTGCCCCCTGATTTATTGGGCTGTGGTAGTAAAATGGCAGACTAGGATAACATGGGTGGTAATAAATGACTATAAGACAGCAACTAGCAGCTGTTAATGCTACAGCCATTAGACTGAAAAATGAAGGGCACCAGTGATTCGGTCAGATTTATACATTTTCACTACGCCATGCATTAGTGCATGTCATGCTAAAGTGGCAATCCATATGTGGGCATTAATCGCCAGCTGCAGCCTAAATATTCTGCAAGAATCTTTTTAAGGAGCTGCATCCGCATCCGTCATGTCTCAGGTTAACGTGAAATATTAAACTAGGACTAAAGCAATCCCAATTTAGGAGTACTGTATGATATTCTTTGATTACATTGAAGGTTTTAAGGGGATTTATCACACCATGCTCAGTTCTTGCTAGACCACTGTCTGAATCAGTGACTGGCTTGGTGTGTCTGGAAAGACTAGTCTTCCACGTGTTAGTGTGGTGAACGGATGCATAGCTATGTATCCTATTAACTCCAAAGTCATTATATGTCTGCGCTCTCAATTCTTAACTGGCAGCAGTTTGCTAATGTTCAGCAATGCACCAAAGGTTTGTGTAAAACATCTCAAGCTCAGTTGGGTGCCGTTATACTCAACATTAAGAGAGCTGTTACTGGGCAGGAAATATACAAAATATCACAAATGCATGTAAGCAGATGTAAAAGCGTCACTTTTTTTTCCCCAATGGCCACAGGAACCAGTAAAGCCAAAATATCCTGATTATTGCATAAGTCATATAACATGTGAGTATAATAGCATAGCTTGATTGCAAGTGAATTTTAATACCAGTTCTTTACTGGATTCTTTCTCAGTTCAGATGTTTAGGGGGCTCTTGCTCTGAGGGTCTGTCGTCGGTGGCCCCACACGATGGAGATGGTTTCAGAGAATAAAGAGACAGTTTGCTTTACATGGCCAAGGACAATTAGCAGCTTCATCAAGCATGACCAGAACAAATACCATCCAGTCACCTCCCTCCTTCCTCATTTCCAGATGACTGAGCCCCAATTCTTATTCAGCGTTGCAGGGAACTCAAGGGACCAAGCAGCAAACATAAGCGGTGTCTTGGCTTTATTTATACACACCATTTCAAATTCACATCAACTGAGTTTAACTCTAACACACCAATTAAAAAAATGCCATTTGAGGGAAATTTGGAAACTTTAAATTCAATTTCATTTCAATTAAATTAATTAGAATCAATTTCATTCCAGTGGAATTCAGTTAAATGCAGGCCAAATTCAAATCCAATTATAATCCAATTTGTATAAGTCCAGTTCAGTGTAAAAGTATTTAATAAAATGCTATATTGTTTAAAGGTTGTTGAGCTCAGGAAAACAATAGATTACATTAAATCTTCACATCAGTTCAGTCCTCCATCCTGAGCATCTGACGAAGAACCTGCTTTCAACAGAAGTAACTTCCAGCAGAACCAGACTCATCTGCATCAAGCAGCTGAAGACTTGGAAACCAACTAAGGAAAGAAAAGAAATGAAGAAAAGATAATAAAGATAAAAATGACATATGCATGCTCGGGGAGTTCAGAGAGCAGAGTCAGAAGAGGTCCTCAATACATCATTCCAGGTCCCCCATGGACCCACAGCAGGATAACAAAAGGGGGAGTTCAGAGTAAGTCATGCCAGCCCTAATTATAAGCTTTATCAAAAAGGAAAGTTTTAAGACTAATCTTGCAGGCAGAGGGGGCATCTCCCTCCCAAATACAAACTGGGAGCTGGTTTTACAAGAGAGGAACATGATAACTGAAGGCTCTGCCTCCTATTCTGCTTTAGGAAACTTTAGGAAGGTGTTGGAGGTCTTTAAGGCACAATGGAGCTTGGTCATTAAAGGCTATCTGTGTGAGATGATGGACTTGAGCTGAACCCTTAAAATATTCTGTTCAAACTGGAAGCTTATCAGGTTTTCTGCATCATGTTCCATCACCATGACACATTGTAGGTGACAGAAAGTAGTTCTATACTTATTTCATGTGTGGTTAAGAGGATATGAGGTCCTCATGAAATGTCTGTAACATACTTTGCTCAAAATACACAGATGCAGCACAAAAGCTCCCAATTTTAAGTTCTGTTCCTAACAGCTGGTTTTAAGGGTGGCTGTACTGGAGTCCCCAGTGGGTGTACACATAAATTGTATCATTTACTGGACAAACCCTCTGTGATGTCACTACTGAGTGATTTTGAGCATCTATTTCTTTGTAGCGGGATGTTGCAAAACTGCCATAATATTTCCACTTTAAAAGACAAATCTTGGTCAAAATTATCTTTAAGGTTGTTCAGAGTGGGACTGGAGGGCAAATCAATGCCAGCCAGATTAAAAATATGTTGAAATTGTCGGTTCCTGAGTTGTTAGGTCAAAGACAACCATTTCAGTTTTGTTTGAATCCAGAAATTCAAACTCATCCTGGCTGTTTTGTGTTATGTGTTTAGTTCATAGGTTTCATTTGGCTTCATGGATAAGTTTAGCTGAGTAGCATCTGCAGGATGATAGTGTTGCACTGTCTAATCATGACATGAAACGTACCGGGCCAAGCACAGAACCACGCAAAACACCATGACTTACGCTGTTAACACCGACACACATGACTTAAATCCAGTTTATGCAGCTTCTTTGATCCCTCCCGGCTATTTTATTTTTCCATTCACAGGAGCTCGCCAGACATCTTCATATACGCGGTGAATTATAAAAAGCCTTATGACTACACAAAGTGGTGAAAAATGACAGTTTCCACATGTTAACTCAGACTCATAACTGAGTTGTGACATCTTAACTGTGATGAAGTGCGGCAGGAATTGTCTTCTCCTCCCGTGGAAATGGTTGCATGTGTATCTGAGAGCATCTACATTCAGATCTGAGCAGAGACGCTTTGATGTTGGGAAAACAAAGTCTGCTCCGATATCTTTAATGATGGATGAAAACATTGTTTTCTTTCAAACAGTCTTTTCACGGGGCTGATACGGCGGAGACAGGACGATCTTTATGCATTGATTAAAGGCTGTCGATGATAGTAAAATAGGCTGGGTAACATTTGCAAAAATGGTCTTTGAGAGATGACTATGAAAGCCGACGTTGGCCTTTCATCATGGCATCTGAGTGTGCCAATTGCTGAAAAATAATGACTGTGCCTTCCAGTATGATAAGCACTTTTTAAGTGGGCCTCATTCTTCATGACCTACATCCATTGTCTTACCATGACAGCAGTGGGAATAGCACAGCCATTCATGTCCAATATCAAATACAGAGTCAGGGGCATTTTTTGCCATAAAGCACACATGCCACTTCAGACTTGATTGGGGATATGTGCCTCCTATGAATACTTGGATTTTCATGAATATTTATTGGATCAAAGTGGGAGTTACAGCATGTGAGGTAATTATATTACAGATGGAGTGAATAGATCCCAAGTCATAACATATTTTACATTCTTATGTACAAATTGGCTTTTGTAATACAGACATAAAAAGGCTCCTTGAGGTAATAACTTCAAAATAAGGTTGGTAAGCAAAATACGAGCTTTACATTGAATCATGTGAGCCACCTCTCTAGTTGTCTTTCAGTTTTTGAGCTTCATTTCATTTTGTTTATGTTTAAAAGGAAGTACCATCCAGTGGAGTGTTTTCTTTAGAGAAGCAATCATTGTGTAATTTGACAGGATGATATTGCATTTGTGAGGATGGCTGCTGATGATACTCATACGAGAGGGGAAATCATCACGGCAAACTTCTCTCTAATGCGCCCATTACTTTATAATGATGCCAAGTGTTCAATTTCACAGTGGTGGCATGAATTTGTAATTACCACATATAGATTTCCCCGTGCCTCCTGATTGCGAGAGAGGCATACAGTACTCACTACTGCCCCGGGTCCAATAACCAGATGTGGAATAGTCTCCAGCCTGGCAGCAGCAGTCCTCCCAAATGAGCTTGAGCCGGTCCGATGGGAAGTGTTTTCCAGTTAGCTATCCGCAGCGATCAATACTTCACCTCCTCTCATAATGCTCACAGAAACCCAAACTTCTTATGAGGGACTTTTGTTGCCATGTTTCACAAGCCCTGTAATGCATGCGGTCAATATGAGAGAGGATCTGCTGTAGTGAGAGAGAGAGAGAGAGAGAGAGAGAGAGGGAGGATGACGGTGTTCAATAATAAGTACTAACAGCTTGGCAGACTGGACCTGACCCAGATACGGTTTACCTCTAACTGTCTCACTACCCTATCTCTGATCTCCATCCTGCTTGAAGGTCTCTGGGTTTTTGTTTTTGTTTTCTTTTTTTAATCTTTGCTGAAGGATGAAGCACATTAAGCCAGACCTCCGTTTGTCAAATTCAGATTCAATTTCTGAAAAGGTTAATGGCTCCGCTTGTGAAAAAAAATCCAAGGCAAAAATGTTTAGGATGAAGCCTTTCTGATCACAAATGGGCTAATATTTGTGGTACAGGTCTGGGCGTTCCCTGATGACCTTTGTCAGAAAAGAGCTGATTAAACAGAAGGCAGAGTTGATGCGATAGCAAGACTGCGCGGTCCTCAAAACATGAAGGCTAGCTCCATAAATCTCATTACTGCTTCACTTTCACCTGTATAATTCCACTAAGGCTGCCTGCAGAATGAACAGCTACATATTTCAAGCTTCATTAATCACATCTAAAACAAACAGAGGTTATGTTAGTTAAATGTTAACATGAATCCACTCACAGCAGCTGTAGCATGCGTCATGTTCAGTGTTGTAGTTTAGCATGTTAGCATGATGACATTTGTGACACTGTAGAAGACAACTGTTTTCAAATTTCACGGTAATCCAAAGACATTATACCATAAGAAGACATATTCTGTCCTTTTTCAAAGGTTGACACAATGTCCTGAGGTCTTAATGAGGCATATGCAATGTAATTTTATCAAAATACTGCAGAGGTCAAGTACAGAAACATACTTTTAACCATGTCTTTACGTCTCTTTTCACGGCAGCTGGTTTAAAGGGGATGAAATTAGCACCTTGACGACTCCATCCCCTTTCTGTGCAGCTTGTGCCCAGGTTGTTTTGAAATCTGTCCTACAGGTTTGTGTTTCCCACTTCTGAAAATGCAGCAAGATGTAAACTGGACGTAGATTAAAATAAATAGGGAAGCTGGGGAATTATATTTCTGTCTGTGTCATTTCAAAGGGAACATATAAAAAGAAAACAAAACAATAATAATTTCTCTGTGCTTAAGAGCTTTCATTTGGGTGTGACTCATCATATCCTGTCATTTTGTTGGGGCGGAGCCTAAATCTGGAAATCATTCAGATTTTACGTGAACTGTGACATCCCAGACCACATCAGAGTAGAATTATTCAGCCTCTCATCTAAATCGCTGCTAAAAGTCCACAATGGCATCACCTTAACGGTTGACTCAGGACATCCTGCTGTCCAACTGGATCTTTCTCCAGCTTTTGCTGCCAAACCAAACCTACACTGTGATGATTGGTGACCTCCACCCTTTCAGTGTGTCTCCCCTCTGTGGGGGGCCACATAGTTCTGTCCTCGGACCAGTTCTCTTCTCGTTGCCTCGTGGGTCAGTATTTTCCAAATATAATCTGTTTTTTCACTGCTATGCAGATGAAATGTAAGTCTATCTGCCAGTTAAATCAAATGACGGTGTTGCTGTAGCCTCTTCTCTGACCTGCATCAGTGATGTAACGCAGTGGTTGGTCCAAAACCTTCTGCCTTTACTCCAGACCGCAGGCAAATGTGACGTTTCCCTTTCAGGTTGTGGGGATTTGTCTTCTAATTTTAAATCTTTTGTAAAGGACTGGGAGGTTCTACTTGACAGTGATTTCAGATTTGGGAAGCCAACTGAAACGTTTTTTTCCAGCTACGTCCTCTTGCCAAGATGAAGCCTTTCCTGAGCCACACTGATCCATACTTGTATCAGCTCCAGGCTGATGTTGGCATTAACCCGTTCAAGTAACATTTCTTTTTATTTCTGTGATTCTGTTCTTAAGTTCAGGTTTTATGTTTTGCAGCTGATTTTACATACATTTTATGTTCAAAACTGATTTTGTTTCAGATTGTTTTTGTTGTCTAACTGTTCTTTTGTTTTATTTTTTTCATTTGATGCAAAGAACTTTGGGTGCCAGCTGGTAATTGTTAGGTGTGATATAAATAAATGTTGATTGATTGATTGGTTCGTTGATTGACTTGATTTATTGATTGATTTTGCTGTTCCTCTAAAACTACAACGGTGGAACGCCTGTTTCAAAACAGGCACATCAGACAGAAGTGGAGCTGAGAGGGGAACTTTTGTACTTTATCTTTGGGACATTTTGACAGATATTTTATTAAAGCTTCAGGAAGCTGTCATCTTGTGAAAACGGTCTACTTCATGAAGTCTGCTTGTCCACTCATCAACTTATGAATCATGCTGCAGTTGTGTCTTTGGGTTTCTTTCGGGTCCAAAGTGGTATATGATGTCTTCGGGTTGTTTTCGTTATTTCATGGCATGTTACTCCGTTTGCTCTTAAATCTAAAAGTCAGGATGAAAGACTCACAGGTGCTACCTGAATCATTAGTCTGTAGTCAGATAAGTGGAAGAAAAAAAACAGACTGTCGCCAACTAATAGAGATTAACTCAGCACACCTCAGAGACCATCCTCTCCTGCAGGATAAATGAGGAATTAACAGCTTCTTCAGACAAGGTTACCTGTCATTGTAAATGTTAAGCTGAGTTTAATGCAGCCCTGGTTGATACATTTTTCAGGTCTTAGAGCATTAAAAAGAGATTTAAATGAGCTTTGTTGATCCAAGTGTGGAAGTCTTTGTTCTCTTGCCCATGATTTATTCAGGACATCACACTCGGACCGTCACTACTTTCTCTGTCGCGTTGCGGCCATGCGTTCGTCAGCGGGGTTCATTTGTGTCGAGA
This sequence comes from Arrhamphus sclerolepis, assembly GCA_037176975.1. NCBI lineage: Eukaryota > Metazoa > Chordata > Actinopteri > Beloniformes > Hemiramphidae > Arrhamphus > Arrhamphus sclerolepis. Next base: position 9,293,191 of record JBAMYA010000024.1, on the reverse strand, counting down.
AATGCCATCTGTCAGAAGGAGAGGAGAGGAGGCGAAAAACAAAATACATGTGTGTCTATCTGTTGACCTCACAGGGCTCCTAATGGACTGCCAACTAATCAGAATCATTTGAAATAATTGTTTTCCTCTCAGAAGTGAGACAAATATCAGAGAAGACATGCTCAGTGGTTTAATAATAATTTTTGTCTGATATATCCAGACAGTTGACAATACAGTATAGCACTTGACCTCTGCAGTCAGGGGGCATGGCTCTGGGGATCAGGCATTTTGCTGGCATTGCTTGAGTTCCCTTGTGCTAAGGGTCATGGCAAATCAATGGAAAGTTGTTCATAGAGGTCACATTTAACCTGTAATGAAACATTTCTGTACTGATGGGAATGGTTTGTTCAGCAATGACATTCGTGGAGCACGAGGGGTCACTGAATTATTTTACAGATGTGAGAATAATGGACATCTCATTCTGCAGCCTTTGCATTCGCCAGATCTTCACCAAGTGGAAGAAAAGGGAGAGCGTGGACAAACCTGTTAGATATTATGTTCCTACCCCAAACATTAATTCCTAAGTCCCACAGGAAGCAAAAGTGCTGCAAGACGGCCAGCAGCAGTGAATCTAAAATGAAACTGGTCCCACCAGAGGTGCCATGGAGCACCTTAGAAGCATTTCAAAAGCGACTGTGTGCTCTGCTCCACCAGAAAGATGCCTATTTTGAGGTTGTACCCAATTTAGACCGATGAATGTAAATACTGAACTCAGTATCCAGTCCTGTGACCCATAGTGTTGCACGAAGAGCCTTTGAAGCCCATTTTTTCTCAAACTGTGGAACCAAGCAACAGTTATCCCACTTCTGGGTTGAAGCTCATCCAGGAAGTACGTTTTTTTTGTTTTTGCAGTTCTTCCACTGACCATCCTGTGCTGGCTCCAAACCAGAGCAAATCCCCATTGACCCCATGCTAAAGTGTACAACTTTACAGCAGAATATAACAAGCCTGGTACAAAAATCTATTTTTTTCATTTGTGGTTCCATATAACATTCATGACAAGTGGGAGGGAATTTTTGTACCACATTAGATAAATTTATATTAAGCATTAAAGCTGACCAATCAGATGCCGGGATGTCATTTGACGGCTTGACTGACAGCTAGCCATTGGCTCTGCTGTTGGCTTTGAGAGCTTTGTCTCGCCTCTTTGCAGCATGGCGCCTTGCAGTTCAAGGTCAAATGGACTTCAGAGGCTCGCTGTTCAAATATTTGGGTCATGTGACCGGAGGGTTCATCCATAGTTATTATACAGTCAGTTGGCTGAGGAGCCAATATGATCATTCATATGACGTTATATTGATTTCTTTCATTTTATTTGAAGATGCTCTATTCAGATGTCACCAGAGGAGTGAAACAAGTGCCGCTGGGTCCAAGGCTTGTAAAGATATGAGGTTCCATTGCAGGCTTCTGTGGCTGAGCTCAGAGCAACGAGAGGCTCCCAGAGTTGCTGGGAGCAGAAGCGTGGAGCTGACCACAGAGGAACCGTATGGTTGGCTGCAGGTCCCAGCATAATCCACTTGGAAGAGTCCTGAAAGAATTCTCCATGAGCCAGTCGGCTCCTGCCAGTCTGATGTGTGCAGCTGTTGGGCAACAGCTCCTTCAGCTGAGCAGGGCTACAGTACCACTCATCACTCACAGAAAGGTTTTTCCCTTGCATAACTATGCTCAGAATATCATCCAGGTAGTAGGGCCTCTGGTTTCAAATGTTGTTTTGGTGTTACGGTTAGCTTAGCTAAGCTTAGCTAAGCTTTATCAGATCCTTCCAGACCAACCACAGACAGTCATACTGGTCCATTAGTACAATTAATGTAACATAAGACCATGGGGTAAAATCATGACAACAATAGTCAAAGTCAACGACAGACCCGATGGCCACCTGTCAATCAAACACGCCCAGGTATCTGATTCGGCAGCTTTATTGCTTGATATAAATTTATCTGATGTGGTACAAAAAAATTACCCCTGTACAATGCATGTAAAATGTAAGCACGGATGAAAAAAAAAGGCTGAAAATATATATATAATTATATATAATTCTGCTGCAAAGCTGGCACTTGAAGTCAATGGGGATTTGCTTTGTTTTGGAGTCAGCACCTAGTGGTCAGTGGAGGAACAACCAGGAAGTGGGATGGTTGCTGCACACAGCAGATAGATCTGGCAGGAAGAATGGCAAAAGAATCACCATGGAAACACCATGAGCTGGCTCTGAGTTAACCTGGAGATGCCGTGGGTTCAATCCCAATGTTGAAAAATGGATTCTTTTTGTCAAAACTCATTTCTTTTATATGTATAAAACCAGAAGGAACAAAACGTGGAGAGGTACATCTTTAAATGAGCAAACTGCCACTTAAAAAGTTTCTTAAAACCTGCATGTAAACTGGTCACCTCACCTGTTCAGCCAAGCACTTGGTGACCATGATGTCACGCCGAGGACGCTGAGGACGCAGAGGACTCCAAGAACCACTGCAAAACCCGACCATGGCTCTTCCTCTGACATGTGGATCTTTGGGGTAAGACACCAAAGGGAGGTGGCGTACACACCCTGCAGTAATCCAGTTGGAGCAGCATCGAAACTGTTCTGGTGGTCCAACATGTTTGGACGACTGCTTTTATTTTTTTCCTTAAATGTGTCATTCATCTGTAGTTCTGCTACTTCAGTGCATACCATACCATAGCAAATGTCATATTGTTAAGACAAAATAAGTGCCGATAGCTGAATAAGGTGGAATGTGAGGCTGTTCAAACAGCCGTTGCAATAGCCTGCACTGCAATCTGAACCCTTTAAACACTCCTTTGTGACACATACAGAGTATATCACTCTCCTGTCGCTCTTCAACGCAATGGATAATGTAAGATAGCTCCTTTTTCTTCCCGTCTCTGTTATTACTCTTTGCTTGGCTGCCTGCCAGCAGTTCGTGTAAACCACAGTTGTCCTTGCTGATGTACTTTGCTATTTGGTGTACAAACAAAAATGACAAATACCCTCAAGTCCAAAAAGGGCTATTATCTACTGCTTCTTATGCGGTGCAGCATCCGTCTTTTTACGAGCACATTATGTGTACTCACATGAAACATGTTTGACTGAGGAATGATGAATGAGATTCAATACGAAATAGATGTGTTGAAATGTGGCAAGGACAAACAATACGGCATGGGTTCGCGCTGTAAATCTGAATCATTAACGCTGGCCTCTGTTCATGCAGCAGTACGATCCATCACATGCCCTCAGGGGGTCATTGATTATAAGAACTAGATTATCGGTATTGAAACAGCAATGTGCACAATATTACACCTAAATATGGAGTCGTGGTGGATCTTTAGAGGAAACTGGAGTTTTATCATTTCATGATGAAACAGTGAAAGACCACAGACAGACGTTTGCACATGAAAATGACTTCTGCAGGTTTAAAGCCTAAATCATGTGGATATCGAGCATTTAATTGCATTTCGGCTGACTCTTCCTGAAGACGTGTTGTTGAGTTTGGAATTGCATGTTTCCTTTTCACGGACCAAGTCGAGCATATGAAAACATCATCTTCCCCTTCGATCACAGTGTTTCTCTGACTTCTCCTGAGTGATACCGTGTCTTCTGCCTCTCTGCACAGGTTAGCCGAAAGTTGAAACGGAGTTCAATCAATGTCCCGAATTACCAGAGGAAGGACGATGGCGCGGCGCATTACTACGACTGACCCACTTAAGATATGGTCACAAAAGCCAAACAAATTGGGTTTCCCGCCAGGCTCAGTAAGCCATGTTTTTAGACTGAAGCAAGTTTTTCTCATTACTGATCCGTCTGTGTGGGGAAGGACGAGCGTTTGGAGCCTGAGCCATGGAAAACTTAAAGAGATATTTGATCGTTTTTATTTATTTAAGTTGGCGTGAGTGCAGTACTTAGTGAGTGGTAAATGTCTTTCCTGCAGCAGACGGCGGTCACTGTGCTCTCGGTTTTGGAGAATCAGAGGGCCAATAAAAGGCCAGGAAAGAAGGACGATGGAAGTTGAAATCTAAATCTACCTGAAATTTCAAAATTTCGATGGGTGCTGTATTTTGGGGCATCACTTTTGCATTAAATGGTGTGTATGTCTATCTATCTATCTATCTATCTATCTATCTATCTATCTATCTATCTATCTATCTATCTATCTAGATAGATAGATAGATAGATAGATAGATATCTCACTGTCCATTCCATATTTACACATAAATATTTTCTCCTACACGGGGTACCCCAAAGCTATCTGCCCTGTCTGGACATGGTGGCTATTGTGTAGATGTCAGGCGAGGGTTTTTTTTTTGTGCCATTGTGTTCAGTGACAGACTAAATGAGGAGAAGTATTTCTCAGTACAAGGATGTATGGGAGACACCTGCTGGGCTGTGCAACGCCGGCGGACTTTGGTCCAACGTTAAAGCGTATATCACTAAGCACTAATTTGCTGGACTAGAGATATTTGAGGCAACATCTGTAATTTCACTGGTCTTCTTTTGCTCAAGACTGATAGTTAATTAACCAGTTGATGGTTAGTTTACACTTGTTAGAAATAAATGAAGCAACAAGCTGAATGCATTTCTCTGCATTAGCATTAGCAAGAATTTATTCAGGCTGATGTGAAATCATCAGGTGCTAACTTAAATTAGACTTAAATTTAATATTTGAAGTGGCTTTTAAGAAGCAATGGTCTTACAAAAATGTAAAAGTATACATTCATCATCTTAATACAAGCGATAATTTCATGAGGTAATGAGGCATTTCTTCCTTCCATTTTTAATTGTCATTCATTCTCAGTTTCAGCATGTATATTTGTTTGTGTGTATCTGTGTGTGTGTGCATGCATTCTTGTGTCTGCATTCATTACCTAAATTCCCAAAATACAGTAAATAGAGAATATGGAGAGATAATTTGAAGGGTTGCTGGAGTACAAATATGGAGGTTGCTTCCAGAAGCCCACATCGATTGACATGTGCTCAAATGTTCATTGACAAAAGGAGAAACAGTGAGAAAAAGAGTATGAAGGAGAGAGAGGAGTCCTGAGAGGGGTAGAAAAATCCATAATTGCTCTCATCGCCATATGATTTTCTGCAGGCAATTTTCACGGAGCACACATTGACCTTTGCCTACTTAATTCCTGTGCAGTAAAGAAACATAGAGATGATCACTGAGGCACATAATTACACCCTCATCGATACACGGATCTATGGGATGGACAATGAATGCAATGAAAAGACAATACACATTACCCTCACACACAGACACACAAGCAGTCTGTCTTGCATGCATCTGAAAGAAAATGAATGCTCACACACATCATCATTGCATTGGCATATATTTCTATTGGGATACAAAGTTAATGCGAAATGCATGGCAGGTAATGATGATGTGAAGGTTGGACGCTGGAAGCTGGATGGAAGACCCCATATGGCTCTCTCCGTCCGTGTCATTACCTTGTTACGCATCTGACTTCCATTCAGAGAGAGAGGCAGAGAGAGCAAGGATCACCAAAGACTACGCTACAACTGAAATTGTCTGGGGTCAACAGTGCCATAATTACTTTAAAATGTCAGCCTGCAATAAAATACAACAGTTCATCTGGCAGAAAGCAAATTAGCTTTGACCATGCCATAATTACCCTTTCCTGCAGAACCATTAGAAGAGATCAAATCTTCACATTCTCTGTTTGAGGAAAGGCCATCAGAGTACACTCCACCTGACAAGAATGCACATTTGCCATTTTGGTGGGGTAATTAATTGTCCTTATAATAGAAATTTTATATTGGACTTTGAAATGGAAAAAAAAAGTAATAACCTGCCAGTTGTATCTTAACCATTTGATGATAGTCCTTGCCTCTTGGTCTCTTGTCCTTTTTCCTTGGCATGTATTTTCAAATACACTGACAGAGTTTCCTGCTTCAATATGTTTCTTTAGTCATGAAACATCCAGTGCAAACAAAACAAAACAAAACAAAACTGAGTATCAAGCTTATCACAGTATGTTCTAGACGCGTCTGTGCAATGGAAAAGGTTGGGATTGTAGTTTATGCTGTAGATGAAATCAAACATAATTTCACCTGTTTTAATGTGCCAGATTTAACCTCATTTAACCAGTCTGTTGAGATACAGTATTTACTATTGTAACACTAAGGAAATTAATTTCTTTCCACCACAATACAAGTGGAAAGAAATTAAAATATGACCTTCATCAACACAATAACATATGCCACAAAAATCTTTTTGTGGGGGCCATTGTGTCATTGAGGCAGAAGGCAATGAGGCTCTGTGTGTTTTCACTCAGATACTTGTTGCAGATTATTATTATGGTGTTAAATTCCATTCTTCTCTTCTTTTAGCCGTTAGTGTATGAGACAGAGGGAGTAGTTTCCAACACAGCCAAGCTAATGGGATAGGGATTATGTTTTGAATAGCTTGGTAAGGATGGAAAACTCTGAAATGAAGTCAGCGGGATTCTATCTCAGGTCGTTGCTGAGCTGCTGTGTTGCCACTGTTGTGCTGTGAGTGCTGCTCAATCTGAGTCTCAGCTCAAGAGCATTGTAACCTTATCAAATTAGCTTTGGGCCCGGTCTGTCAGCCACTGCTGCGGGCCTGGCAGCCACCACCATGATTAGTCATATTGAATTATACATTCGGGGCATGTGCGACACCTTCTACATTAACACAATTCGCACAGAGACTGACACACACACACACACACATATACACACATTACATCTACAAACATACTGTAGATTCAAAATTGTAAAATGATGAAAGCAAGCACACACACAGACCAAAAAAAAAGAAAGAGAGAAAAATTCTGTTATGGTACATGGTGATGCAGATGTGCGTAAACAGGATTAGAAGAGACGGTTCCACTGTCACACAGACCTCCAGATTGTAATTCTTATGCCTCTCTGACAGCTTGGCACAGCACTAAGTCGCCTAACGCTTGCTTTGACATGATATCCAGACCTGGGCACAGATGAGGTTATCAGTAGGGGGTAAGTGTGGGAGGAAACCCATCTCGCCCAAATGGAAAAACTGAGAGGACAAGATGAAAATGACTCAGGAATAAAAAATATCCACCAAAACTGGGTTTGGCAAACTTCATTAGTGCCAGTGTCCTCACAGACATGTGAAACCTATCAAGAAGTAGCTGAAAGATTACAATCCTCTTCATTAAATTTATCTCCTGCGACATAAACTTTTAATGCGCACAGCAGCAGTGTGTATGGGACTTCCAGGGCAGCTTAAATGACTGCAACCTGTAATTACTGTTCCAGCACTTGATTAGAATAATCTGATTGCAATTATTCAGTGACTTTAAAATACAAGCCTCGAGCTACAGAACAATAATTCAAGGGCAGTGATTGGGAACGTGTTTCTTTTTTGGCTGTAAAATGACGTTTTAATTGACGCAGAGTGAAAGAGGTTCCCTGCTAAGGAGCCAGCTCCCTCAATTAAAGCCCATTTATGCAGCGATGGGGAAGACGTTGTGCTGCGATGTGAAGTTAATCACCGGGCAGACATTTACAGAGTTCTCACAGATCAGGGAACTAACCCCTCTAACAGGTAAACAGCAAGAAATGCAACACACAAACACGCACACACACATACATACACCTCCTGCTGCCACTTACTGGACTAAGCTGTTGGATCCTCAATAACTGTGTGAAAGAATATATGTGAACGCTGAAACGCCCAGCCCCATAGGATTAATGTTAATGACGCATACTTGACTAAAAGTTCGAAATGAAAATAAACTTGTAACAAAGATATATTAATTATCTTCCTTATTCTGCAACAACAAAGTTAGATAATTGATATCATTTAAAAGACAACTCTTATGTATCACATCACTCCAAGGAGTCAGTGGGTGATTAATTAAGAACGTAATACAATGTGAGGGAGGCGTATTGCCCAGCTGGCAATGATTCCATGGTCAAAATGAAGGACAAACATGGTGGCTATAATCTTTTTCTGGACGTTTAATTTGCATGACTTTATTTCCTTGCTCTGATTTACCTGATGAGAAGCGGTTTTTGTCCCGGCCTCAGAGGCTGAGCCACCCTGGGTGATTAACAGAGCTGATTAGTCTTTCAACACAGACACACACATACACACACATAGAACTCTACTCGTCCTTCGGCAGCCTCAAAAAGCATGGCTACAATACTTGCACTCTTACAATACAAGTGCATATTCTATAATAATGTGATTGGAGAGTATCTAAGTGTTAAAACTTGACAATCTATGGACAATAAATCAAAATTGGTTGCTCACTTTATTTATTTACTTTCTAAATTCTTATTTGTTGCCATCCTGCACCAGGCAGTTTCATAAAGACTGTATATTATTAACAAAACATGCTACCAAGAAAGCATTAATTGGTTTTACTCTGCCTTAACCTTAGTGACAAGCACAATAGGAGACATGCCCTATCTAATCAGCTTCATTTTGTTATATCACCTCCGCTCTAACTATATCATCGTGAGTTCAAAGACCTCACGCTGCACGTTATTGCTGAAACCATCTTTAATCAGCTGCATTGGTCTTTGTTAGATCATGGAGGTCTATGTTGTAATGAAAACGGCAGTGAGCTCTGATAGCAGCCTAATTGGGAGATAATGAGCCAGTAACATCAATAGCTAATGACTTACCAAGTCTAAGTCACACCCTCCTCAGGCCACACAGAGGCTCATTCAGCACTGATGGAGTGCAGAGCTAGACCAAGCTCTGTACAAACAGGTTGTCTTGATGGCTTCATTACGCTAATGAAAGGTGGTGGCTCAAGCATAAAGATGGTGGACGAGCTACACAGCACACACAGGCAGACCTGTTACCGACTGTTGAATGGTATGCTTTAGAAGAAAAGTACTGCAGATCACTACAAATCATTTCAGTGCAACAAAAGTTCAGACCATTCTTGTATATTGCATTATGTATCTCACCAAACTTCCTTCTGGGTAAAAAAAAAAAAAAAAAAAAAAAGCCTTCAAAAGAAAGCAGTGCATTTTTTTTTTTTTGGGGGGGGGGGCTATTTTCGCCCCACCACTGTGTAAATGATGTGTAGTTTGTTTGTTTGTCAGAGGATGGGAAGGATGTTGACAGCTTAAGTACTGTATGAGTGTGTGGGCGTGGGCATCAGAGAGTGGGTTGAAGGGGGCTGAACTTTTGTCAGGTTTCAACAATGAACCAGCTAAGAGAACTAACAGTAAACAAGCTTGATGATGCATAATCACATTAAGAGAGGCACCAAGCATGGAGGAGCGACCCTGTTAATCCACACAGTGCTAGCTCTGTAACCTGCACATAATCCTGGAGTGAAGGAGCAATGATGAGAGGAAGAGTGAGGAGAAAAAAAGGAGCAGAGGACAGATAAAGACTATGGAATTAAATTACTGTACGTAAATGCTTGGGGCAAATTAAAGAGGTGTTTCTAATGTCTTTTTGTTTTGTTTAAAAAAATTGTTTTGTATCCCCAAATGAAAAGCTGAAAAAATGTAGGTGATTTAAGAAGTATATGACTCAGATGTGAGAAAAGCTGCCATGTTTGGAAAAAATGATGATAATTAGCAAAAGAAACACAGGAAATTACTAAGACATATCATACATATACATGGACCAATCAATTCCATCTAACAATGATTGATTATATTGTTTTATATCCAAAAACAACTTATTGATATGCAATAATTATCCAACCAAAGGACTGAATTAAATGAACTTGAAATGTTGAGATTTTTGAGGTTAACAATTTGTAGTAAATAAACTGTTGCTATGGTTACGCAAACAACACTGATGTACCACAATAACTTGACTGTAACAGAACTGCAGTGTTTATCTTCTGGTCGTTACGATATCTACTCAAGAGGACAGGATTCTCCAAGAAATGATGTTGCTCTAAAGTAATAATGTTGAATGCATTCACTGACAAACTGCTACATTTGTTTTTCTTTTTTTTTTCTTCCTGGATGTTCATAAGAAATAATGGGGACCTCCTTTGAAATATTTTTTGACATTGTTGAAAATAAATACTGGTGTGGAGATAGTTATGTCAACATGAAGAGAAATCTGATTTTATGTGACTTTTCATGTTTATGTCCCTGCGATACTGATTAATGGATTGTTACATAATGTGCTGATGAAATGGCATGGTTTAAAGATGTTTTCAAAACTGTCTTTGCATGTGTCTTTGGAAAATCAATGTCTATTTGTTGATATTGTTAGAGGTGTGAATATTTAGACCTTTTTCATCAAGAGCAATGTTGGCTCATAATAGCTTTTCTTTCCAAACACATAAATGCGTTGGGAACGCTACATATTCTATTCCCATTCAATGTATGAGGAAAGATTTCAATGCTGTTACTGATTAATGTTTACTTCAAAGAAAGTGAAGAAAAGTGACTATTAGGCTGTTAAATAAATAAAAAAATAGCACTGTGGAGTTCAGTTACTTAGTTCATTAATTCAGTGAAAAAAAGGTGTCAAACAGGTGACCCTTATTTTGAGGATGAAGGCAACAAATGTTCTACATGCTGGTTATAGTGCATATCTGTGAAGAAAATGGCTCATTCCAGGCAATGTTCAGAAAAACAGCATACTGTGATTAAAATGTTAATTTGAAAACATTGTTGAGGGAAAAACATAAAAAAGAAGTGGAAAAAAAATATAGGCTGCTAAATTGAAACAATCTCAAATGCTTGAAAATGGCAACCAAAACCAGAATATGTTAAAGAAAACAGAAAACTGCCATTCGAATGGAGACAAAATGGCAAAATGATCAAAGAAGATCTAAAGTTACCTTTGAGTCCTGAAATAATTAGATACCTATGTGTCGGAATAGAATGTGCAGTGTTCCCAATATATGTACATGTTTGGAAATAAAGGCTATAATAAATATTTTGAGCTTCACTCTCTTTTTAAAAAAACACACTGCTAATACTTTGAACACAACTGTATATGATTCCGTATGAGATAAAAACATCCGCTCTGGCTTTGCTTCACTGGCTGCATGTGTATTTTCGAGTTCACTTTAAATTTTTATTTGTTTTTTTAAATCCTTAAACGGTCTCGCTCCGCCTTCCTTCTCAGAGCTGCTTCAGTCTTACACTCCTGCTCGGTGTCTCAGGTCAGCCGATCAGCTGCTCCTAGCTGTACCAAAATCAAAGAGGAAGCTCTGAGGGGGGCAGAGCACCTTCAGTTGCTGCCCCAATAAGTTGGAACAATCTGTCTTTACACATTAGACAGGCCTCTACTTTGTCCACTTTTAAAACTCATCTTAAAAGCTACTTTTACTCGCTGGACTTTTGATGAGACGTTGATTTGATTTGATTTGTTTTATTGCTGTAATAGTTTGACGTGTAGTCTTTTTATCCCTGTGTGAGACACCAATCGCCCGTCCACTTGTTGCCTTGCAGGCGGATGTTGGAGATGAGGAAAATAAGTGGCAGGACGAGGTTTCCAGTAAGTATTTCTTTTAAAGAAACTGTTTATTTATGTTTCTTATTCCTCTTGGACCAAAGACAACCGGGAGACAGCCTTCTCAATAATAACCCCCCCCCAACAGAAAAAGACAAACCCTCTTAAATAGCCCAGCACCAAATTAAGCCATGGGCCAAGCCATTTTCTGAGGGGTGCTCACAAT
>JBAMYA010000024.1:9233257-9258487 GCA_037176975.1 Arrhamphus sclerolepis | reverse complement strand
CTGACAAATGAAGGAGGGCCTGTCTTGATCCCACTCCTCCTCTTCCTCCTCCTCTTCCTCTCAGGCACTATCGGCCACTTCCCCTTGCACTACAGCTCCATCTGAATTTCTCACTTGGGCTCTGCGCGATCTTAGTGACCTCTTAGTCAAATATTTAGATGTTCGATTTCAGCCCCCTTTAAGGAACTGCCTCACAACCTCTCGCCATAAAGAAATCGATGGGATGAGTTCAAATGCCAGTGAAAATGTTCAAACATAAACAGGTTCATTGGGAGGCTACGTTTGGGGAGGGTATTGGCAGGGGTGGAAGCGCTGGTAAGAAGGGGGTGGGTGGCGGCAAAGGGGGCTGTGATGCTAATGTATGCACAGCCATAGAGCAGCTATGCATATGCATATGGGTAGAGGGGGATTACACACAGGGATGAGCAGAGATACAGAGAGGGTTTAAAAAGAGGGTGAACACTCGGGACACAATGAGGTAAGGTGGGGCATTTATGTTTACCAGAAGAACACAGGAATGGAGATGAGAGGATTTTGGTACATCATGGCAAAAGTGGGCTTTGCCTCGTGCTAAACAGAGTGACCTCTAGTCAGGGCCTTGGGGGAGTTGGGTGTGGATGGGGTAGAGTAGTTAGAGCGGCCGACTCTCAGTGTTCCCTTCAGGGAGCAACACTGCACCAAAAAACATTGGACTAACCAGGGCATTAATATCCTCACACTAACCCCTTGACAATACCCCATTATGTATGTACGCCTCTGTGCATTACACACCTTGAACTAGAAACAATTGTGCCCTTTTTCTTTCTTTCCCTTCAGCACTTGAACCACAGCCAAGAAATGCAATGAGCACATTTTATTATATATTTCTTAGGCAAAAAACCAGAAGCAGAAAAGCACACACACACACAAACACGCACCACTGAGCACCTTCTCTGTGTTCTTTACACAATCAGTTACCTTGTGACACCTACTTTTGCTGCAAATGACTGTTTGCCTTTTATTCTGCTCAGTGTTTTCTCTCTATCTCCCCCTTCCAGCCATGTGTATCATCTCTAATTACCATTCACACTGATTCCAGCCTACAGTTGCATGCTAAAATCCAGCCTACAGTATTAAATAAAAAAAGGCAGCTAGAAAGGTGCAAAGGGGCAGATGGCAGCAAAGTCGCAAGGGAAGGGGTACATGGAAAAAAAAATAAAAAAATCCAAACACCATCTCTGGCCTTAGGGTAGCAGCGTTGGCACAGTATTATGATGTTTCTAAATGGGGAGTGTATCTGGTGACACAGGTCCCAGTTCAGATATTGATTGCTCTTGTGGACTCAACACTAACAGCAGTGGAGAGCCATTGAACTTTAAAGCAAATAGTCCTTCTCCCCCGCTCAGCATCCTCTCACCAACGATCAATAAAGGTCGGCCCGGCACGGCTAACACCTCTATCTGGGCAATATAATGGCCTTCCTCTCAAAGTTACTAGCCAGCATGTGATTCAGACACGCTGTAGCAAATTAGGAAATGGGGATCAAAAAATGGAGAAACAAAAAGCAGATAAGATCATCCACACCAGTAATTTATTTTCTCTTAATTACTTAATTGAATAATAATACGTTAATTGAGGACAGTATAAAAGACAAGCATTTATTCAACCTAAACCTAAATAGAAAAGAAGCTGATAGCTGGAGTTTTCACTTAAACAATAATTTTCAAATAATGCCAAAAAGTTATATCTCGCAGGCAGCTCACACAGCAGTAAAATCGATGGAGCCTGCACTCTCCCCGCCTATTGTCCTGTAACAGTCTTCCATTTATTTGCATGCTTAATACAAGGAGGTGGGCTAGGACTTTGATCACCATTAGCTCCATATTAGCCACTGTGACCCTAATGTTCCCCACTCCATTAATCTGCTGCTGGGGATGAAGATGGAGATGATGACCTCGGGAAGAGAGGAAGGCCGAGGGGTTCAGCATGGCTGGGCAGAGATCAAGTGTGAACGGCAAGAAACGCCCATCGCCCATTCTTGATCACCCAGGAACCTCTCCAAAGGGAAACACCCCGTATTCACCTCGTCCTTGTCGAGCAATACAATAATAAAGTACTGCCAGCATGTATAACACATTATCACAGAACACATGCAAAATCTTCATGTATGCAAGATCTAAAAATGTCTTTTTTCACAAAAAAATAGCCCGTATGAAATCCATCTAATATGGATACACCAGCTGTCGATATTAAGATATAGAGAATTTTATGATTAAGAAAATAGATCTTTTTAAACACCCTTTTTCCTGGGTCAGGCAGTTCTACAGAAAATCCAGTCTGTTCACTATTCCTGGATGCTACTCAGGAGCAAGACAGAGATATTTGGAAATTACGTACCACTGGACCAGACACAGACTGTGCAAAGGTTTCTCAATCCTGGACTTTCTGTTGAAGGGCATTGCTGTAAAACAGGGAACTGGATAAAAGCAGGCTTCAAAGCAATATGCAAAAAGAATGCAGTTTTTCCAGCTGAAATCATCTGATCCTTTCCATGCCAGAATCAGCTTCAGCTGTAAGCCATCGCTGACTAGGAACACAAAGGGGAAAGGCAAATGAAAGAGAAAGGGCCATGGAGAGAAAACAGAGAGGAAAAAGTAATTTGAGAAAAGGCAGCATAGTGCAAAGTGTTTAAAGATGGCAGATGTCAGAAGTCAGACAGTTCCTGGCATCAGTAGTTAAGAGTGTGGCATGTCATGTGGCAAAAGAAAAGGCCATCTTAAAAAGGAATGTAAACGGAGCTTCAAATATGGTGACAGTGAAACTCAGAATATCTTGGCTTGTGGATTTCTGTAGCAGCATGGATTTCTGCACAGTAGCTTTACTGTGTAGGGAAGTGCTGACTGCTGAATGAAGGAATTTCATTTTTTGAGAATCAGAGGGAGATCCATCAAAACAAAAAAGTCCCTCATTAAACACTCAGACAGACTGTGACCAAGAGTAGAGCAAATATATTTGTTAACAAGCCTGTGCATCCTTCTAGTCATGCAAGTGGAAATAAATTCACAATTTTGCAAAGTTTATATATAAATATCATGTTTTCATGTTAAAAAAAAAGTGTGGTTTTCAAAATATGAGCACATAATGATAGTCTTTGAGCAAAAGCCTGACTGGACTGATGTGCAGATAAATGCATTCATTTGCAAACCCCAGGATATTTATCCAAGTAAATATCTTTAGTTTCAGTATTTGTAGTTCTGAATTGTGTCTCAATGCTGTAGTCAATTTTAATGTAAAGAGGCAGGCAGGCTCACTATCTTAACTCCATCAGTTTATTGTTAACCACAGTGCTACTCACTTCATTACCCTGTTGCTGAGAGAGACAAGATGATGACCAAGAGAAGAGATGAAGGCTGGGAGGTTCAGCATGGCTGGGCAGAGCTCAAGTGTGAACGGAAGAAACGCCCCCTCTCCCATTCTACAAGTCCCAAATTCCCTTTGAGACCTCAGCACGAGTATCAGTCTTCATTCAACATGCCCCTGTCCAACATGGATGACTCTCACATAAAGGATCAGACTTATGAATAACTTTTTTGGTGGTGACCACTCCCCTCTCCCATATGAGGATACTTGAGGAAAGTTTTGGAACCAAATAGCGGTTCACACCAATGACTACATCAGATAATGATTCCTTCATACCCATAATATTATTCATTTATAGCGTAGGTTTTCAAATATTGTGCATTAAACTACTTCAGCATGGGCTTGGTATGCTGCAGTTTTTCTTTCTGGCTCATATCCTTTAATTTTCTTTTTTTTTTTTTAGTAATTCCCAAAGTTATTTTTTACTCAGTTACACTGGAGTACATTATGCTTGTATGGAGAAGCCAAAAGCAAGTGGCACTGTCCTAGAGCTGAACCCAGGAACCGTTCTTACACATGTGTCACCTTTCATCTTTTGACCCCATTATTTCTCCTACAGAAACCTCACCAAACACAACGTGCTTGATTGCCCAGACCCAATCTTTCTCCCTCTCATAATATTATCTTAAGAAATGTGGAAACAATTGATCCTCCATTTGATTTTGGCGCTCAAAATGACTACCACATTGGCGTCCTCCAAAAATGTGTATGTGTGCACATGTGTGTGAAGGAGGACTTCCCCCGAGGGACTCCACTTAGAGATTCCAGAGGTTGTGTGAGCCAGGTCCTCTCATCATGGCAAATTGACCATGTGCACTTGACAGCCAGCTGAGTAATCTACCGACACGTTGGATTTAACACACCATTCTGCAATCACAGAAAGAAAAATAACTTTGAGGGAAAAAAGTCATAAATAACCTAGCAGAGAGGGACCCTCACTCTCTACTTGCCCTCTGAATTTGGCTGAGAAAACAGTCAATAATGAAAGAGCCGCATGATTTTTGTTTGTTTTGAGTTATGCGATTTCAATCATTAGCACAGGCATTATATGTCCCAGCATGTAATAGTACCTTGGAATGCTGAAGATTGTCAACAGAAAAAAAAAGTTTCAATTGGTAATAAACACTATACAGAGCATTTAAAAGATTTCAACGGTTTGTCAATGCAAGGCCATAAGGCCATTGAGATTCTATTAAGATTTTTTTTTAATAAAAGAAAAGAAAGACAACGATTGCTATTCCTTACAGACAACATAAATAGGAAATATTCTGAAACAAGGACATTGAAGGCAACTTTTTTTTTTTTTTTTTTTTAATGAGTGACAATTGCACTTGCCTCTTTGTGCCAAATTTCCCTGCAATACATTATGCTTGTGTGGAGTCAGAAACAAGTGACATGCTGGAGCTGAACTCAGGAACCATTTTTATGTGTGCGGTCTTTCATCATTTGACCCCATTATTTCTCCTCCCACAGAAACCCAACCAAACAGAACACATCTGATTGTCCTGGCCCATTCTCTCTCCCTCTCATATTATCTTAAAAATGCCAAAAAAAATTGATCCTCTATTTGATTTTCTTTCATTTGTACAGTCCAGAATTTGATTTGTTGAATTTTTATGTTAGATGCAAGTTTTCATTCATATTATTTACACAGAGAGTTCACCAGTGGGAGCGTAGTGTCAGTATGCCTCCCACCATCAACCGGTGCCGATGCTGAGTGTGATGTCACTGCCTCAGAGCCATGGGTAGGAAACAGGTACAACAAACCAGTGTATTTGTGGCGATATCTGGAAATTTCAACCACACCCCTCTCACTGCCATATTTACAACAGTTTGTCAAATTCTTCACCAGAGAAAATAAAACATCAGGGGAGCATATATCTCCACAACCTGCTCTCAGCAAAGCAGGTTTAGTCTGGTCTTTCTCGCCTTCAGAGGCAACCTGTGACCGAAAGAACTGAGGAGGTGGTCACAGGAAGCTGAAGAAACTCTGTGGGGGTGTTTTGAGGCTACAAATATGGATGTACTCTGTGAGCCACATCAAGATAATATCAATGCCATGACTAAGTGTGTGACTGATTATATAAACTTCTGTGTGGACAACAACACCCCAACCAGAACAGTGAAGTGCTTGCCCAACAACAAACCCTGGATCAGTTACCTGAAATAACTGCAAAACAAGAAAAAAAAAGAGCTTTCAGGAAAATAGTTCATGAATTATTGAAGTCAGTGTAAAAAGAACTTTAAAAGGATTAAGACAACAAGGTGTACAGGAGAGAGCTGCAGAAAAAGCTCCAGCAGAACAACGTAAGAGATATGTGGTCAGGGATGAAAAAGACCAAAGGCTTCAAGAAGAAGGAGGATCAGATAGATGAAAGTCTGGACAGACCCAATGAGCTGAACACATTCTTGAATTGGTTCAGTTCTGAAACAAGCTCAGCATCCTCCTCTCCATCCTCATCACCAGCCAAACAGACCTCCTACCTTCCCTTGACCCACATCTTCTCTGTCACATCTCAACTGTCTGATCTTCCAACTTGGTCATGTAGCTTGCTCATTGTCTCCAACCATCCAGTGATGCTGGAGCCTCTCCACCTCCCCCTCCCACCTGCCTGTCACTAGCAATCAGGGGCAGAGCCAGTGGCCAAATCAAGGCTTCAGGTTGAGATGTTGTCGGACCCAGAGTTCTAAATTTCCATGCAGACGTGCTATGAGGGATCCTTGGTTTTGGATCATCAATCAGCTCTCAACAATTACAGATTTGCTGCCCTAACATAACACATCACAAACGTCCTGGAGAGACTTTGATGGACCTACTTGAATGCAAACAAGTACCTTTCAAGACACACTGCATTTTGTTGAAGACGCCTTCACACACCTGCTCCAACGAAGCCACAGTCATCTGGATAAAGCAGGCATCAATGTGAGGATCTAGCGCTTCGATTTCTACAGTGCATTTAACATGATACTGCCTGCTTTTTTTGTCTAAGAAACCCCAGAAGACACAGGTGGTTGCCGGATTATTGACAAGCTGACAAACAGACCACACAGAGACTGAATGATTGTGTGTCTGACCAGGTGGTCAGCAGCACAGGAGCACCAAAGTGGACTGTATTCTCACCATTCCCCTTCAACCTGTACACCTCAGACTTCTTCGGCCACAGCAACAACCATCTATAACAACTCTTTACTACTTACATAATGAAAGTTACTGCAACATGTAATTTTCCTTCATGGATAAATGCAAACTGCAAAATTAGTCCATCAGAAGTAGTTTTTAAAACTGAAAAGCTATGGCCTCATCACAAGAGTGCAATGAATGTGATACTGGAGTGTGTGTCAGCAGAGGTTGAAAATGTGTACGTCAACGCACATGTAACCAGCCACGGACTTGTCTGGATGCATTTTAACAGAAGAGAGGATGGGAGGAACAGAGAGAAAAGGAGGGAGAAAGCAAGAGGGAGGGAGGGCAGTTGATGGGTTTAGGGGAAAAACTGTGGTCATCAATTGCTGGCAGCAGATCGAGGGAGAAGATTATTGGACGGTAACCCAGTGGCAGATGTCTGATGAGTGTCTATTAACCTGCTTCCTACAACTCGTAGGCCATGTTGCTGATGAATTCAGACCAGGAGGCCTTGTCCCACCCAATAGGAGGGGTCGGTAATCCCTCTCCAGG
Organism: Arrhamphus sclerolepis; assembly: GCA_037176975.1. NCBI lineage: Eukaryota > Metazoa > Chordata > Actinopteri > Beloniformes > Hemiramphidae > Arrhamphus > Arrhamphus sclerolepis. The sequence goes on along the minus strand of JBAMYA010000024.1, from coordinate 9,251,412 downwards.
ACATAGCTGCCAGAGACCTCAAGACCCGATTGGCTGTGTCTGTACTGCTCTGGCACAGCTAACAGGATAGGGATGCTATTGAGGAGATGTGAGTCAACCCCTGCTGTCTATTGCTTCTGTCATTATATCACTTTGCTGTATTCTTCCTCTTTTTGTTTGGCTTGTCCGTCTATCATGTTTCTATGTTAAAATTCACCAATCTACTTCCCGACCTTTCAGTTTTTTTAAATCCTTTTTTTTTTTTTTTTTTGCCTTGATGCAGATTTACCCTTTTAGACCAGGAAAAAGCTGAAATAGATTGGCACACAAGCTGACCTTGTCTTGTATTGATCACAAAGAGAAACTCAGATGCTCATCAGCTTACTGACAGCAGGTGGAGTATAAGAACCTTATGACAAACCACAGTCACGGGGTCTTGATCTTAACTCACCTGATCTCCATGTAATTGATATGAATATGAGTTTCCTTTACTGGGGTATGACAATGTCCTTTCTCAAGTAACCACTGGGTCTGGTCCAACAAATTACTACACACAGCAAACACAGCAGAGCATTTCCAACCTGCTACCGAGCACACACTCGTACTCTGATGAGCCCAAAGTTAAGAAATCATGGAACCACTAATATATCTCCATGAAAGGGTTTGCAGTAACCAGTGTTCAAAGCTCAGTATTAAAACATGCAGCATCCCTTAAGCTATTTTTGCCTGTGGTAACTGTTACTGTATGCAAACTATGTATTTAAAAAATTGTATGAGATATCAACTAGTCAATTAGGGGCTAATAAAAGTCTGACACCAAGAGGCCTTTAGAGAAAGGCCCCCTTCACCCACCCCACACCCTACAATATACTGAATTGGCCCTCAATTTTGGAAAATAGTTCTTTCTCATCAGTTAAAAGTGTATGCATGGGTGTCCCTGGAGTGTTAGTTACACTTTTGGGGTGGAGTCTTACTGGACTCATACTAAATACAGATGCCATCAGATAACATCAGATTGATGTCAGGGGAATTTGGAGCCTGGATGAACACCTCAGACTCTGACATGTTTGTTGATCCATTCCTAAGCATATTTTGCAGGCAATACTGCTGTCCTGATGGGAAAGGTTCTAGGGAACTACTGTTGCCATATGAGTGGGTGTGGGAGTTGCGCATGTGACTTGTCTGCAACAATTTAAATATACTGAGTTGAAGATTACCTAGCTAAACATTGCATTGCCTGCTATCCACCACCTGTTAGTGGTGTGAATGTTATAGCATACTTATGTTTTCTAATCTCCTAGAGGCAAGTTATGGCTATTCTTTTCAGCAGAAAAACATGAATAATTCTGGTGGGAATTCATGTGAAATGAAAATAATCTCCACCCAAACATTTTAGTGCACCAGTTAATTACCAAAGAAAAACATGTGAAAGAAGTGGTCCACTAAGCAAGGCCCAGGACAGCACAGCCAGCTTGAGGCAGTGTGGAGGACAGAAGGAGGGAATATGGGGTGTGAGAGCTCAGGGTCTATGGTCCACATATGTTCCTATATTAAAGGCATATGGGCCAGGCCAGGCCAACCCCTCATAAGCGATGCATGGACCCCCATCCTGAGCCCAATCAGCCTTGATGGGGGTGATGTAATGGACCTATCTTGGCCTCTCTTGTCCTCTCAAGCACATTGCAACTGCACTGCAGTCCTGTACAGTATGCCAACTTACTGTCAACACCTGCGCCTCAAAAACTAGGGGGATAAAAGGACAGATGCAGGCAGAGAGACAGGATGGAGATGGGGATGGCTTGAGGTAGGAAAAGAAAGAATGAGAGGGGGAAAGCCAGCATAAGCAGTGAAGACAACAGTCTAGAAAAAAGAGGGATACATGTGGCACAAAAAGGACAGAGGAAGGATAAAATATGAAATGGTTGTTTTAGAGGCTTAGCTGCTCTACATCTCGTGTTACATGAAATTAGAAATTTTTCATGACATAAAATTCCCTCAATTAATATTACCACCATTGTGTTTGAAATGAATGAAATACTGTACTGTGCTAAAATATTGTGATGCTGCTTTATTATACTTACATAATGTATTTTTGACTTTGGATTAAAATAACTTTAAAGAAGTAATATTTTGATAATGTATGGATCAAACTGGCTAACAATATCTTGGCAATGTCTGCTACTAAACCCCTGAAACTTGTGTTTGTCTTTTACTGAGGAAGGTCAGACAAAGGAGAGACACAGCTTAGAGCATGAGTATAAATGCACATGTGGGTGTAGAGTAATCCAGAAGAGACTGGCTGCTCCACTCTTCATATTTCAAAATATTAGCATTCTGTGGAACAACAGGTCCTTTCCACATTTATCAGTGACACTATCCTGCTTGGACCCACACAATTGTGTTTTCATCTGCTCCCACAAACGACCATTCATCTTGGCTGTGGTGTAATGGAGAAGAATTGAAGGGAAGGAAACAGGATCAAGGGATCCTATGCCTTGGTGAACAGGTATGGAGAGGGTGGCCTGGCTGGATGCATGACTTGGAAGACTAAGAGTCATATCAAGGTGAAGGGGCTTGTGTGTGGCTTAGTTTCTCAAAGGAGAAAGTGTAGTCACTCTATGGTGACCCAGGAGCTTGTCACAAGGGATGTAATGAGGTCAGATTACAGGCTAGTCCATAGACTGGCTGCAAAAGGTTGGCCCGTAATCCCGTAGTCATTAAAAGAATGCTTTGTTAAAAGTGGATGGAAGGGAGAAGAAAAAAGATGGCGAGAATGAAGAAGAGGGGGGAATATAAGAGGTGTGTGGAGGAACTCAATAACACTTGATTCGATATGAAAAGCCTCTTGTTGCCACCCAGGAGAAGCCCGGCTGGTAAGGATGTGAGGGAAGCCAGCCGAGACTCCTACAACCAGGAACAAGACATGCCTTGTTCCCGGTTTAAGGAGCAAACAGATTAAGATGAATTGATGCAAGCTTAGTGACTTTGGAGAATAGGGAAGAAAAAAACGCCCACAGATCAATAAGGCTTAGGAAGCAAGCAACCAAAGACAGAATCTCCGCTCACATTCAGGGGGATAATACTCAATGAAGGGAACAGTCTCAGATCTCATATATATCCCCACTTTATGTGGTTTAGATAATAAAGGAGGTTTAGATGTGCAATAGCAAAATTACCAAATGCAGACAAACAGAAAAATGTGGTTTTAAACAACTTGTCTCCAAAAAAAAGCAATTTAAATATATAGATTTTGCAGTCTGTGGGAACTGAGAAAATTAAGTCAGGAAGTAAGAATACATTACTAAATTTCAAAATCAGAACAATAAGGCAAGATTTTACCATTCATGAAAGCGTCTCATACACATAATACCATTTTTTTTTTTTTTTTTTTTTTTTTTTGAAATTCACACTTCTGTGGTTTGAAAATGTAAGTTCCTGTACAGGCTGTGTGCACAAGAACACACAAGGGGGCTTAAAATAAAGCGTGTGCAGATCTCACCAAAAGTCCTGTTGCTAGCAAGCTAACATACATCCAGAGTCCCACAGTGCAGTGTGACAGATCAGTGCCTAAGCCAGCATGGCAGGGCCTGTGCCCTGATGTTTGCAGAGATCAGAGAGAATCATCTGGGTTAACATGGTAATTATACGGCAAAGCCCTTCTATCTCAGGCTGGATCTGATACTGTTTTTCTCTGCTCAGAGATGTCAAGCCTCCTGTATGAAGGAGCAACAACCGTCTTTCAATGTTAATCTCTCCAGAGGTGCTCCACCACCGTCAACTTAATGACAATAAACATGCTGTGAATGCATGCATGTGATTACACAAATAATAATCGCTACTGAACCTCAGTTTTAACAGCAATCAATATTGAATTGATGAATTAAAGTCAAAATCATTTTTCCTACAACTTGAATTTATAGTAGATACATTTTCCAGTAATTCAGTTACAGTGGTTTGTCTGGATTAGAATTTAAAATCACATTGCATACACATGTATGAAAATGAATACTTTGAGTTAGTCTGTGGAATTAAACTAGTGAAGCGTTTTTTTCACTTCTGAACTGTATATTGAAACATCCATCCATCCATTTTCTATACCCGCTATTTCCTGTTCAGGGTCACGGGGGTCTGCTGGAGCCTATCCCAGCTCACATTGGGCGAAAGGAAGGGGTACACCCTGGACAGGTCGCCAGTCCATCGCAGATATTGAAACATGTATATTGAATCTCAGAATGCATTGTGATCTTGACATGCATTTATAGCTGTTCCCATAATTATTCAGCGCTTTGGCCAGGTGTGTCTGTGTGTACATATAAATATTATGAATACATATATATGTATATGCGTGTGTGTGTGTGTGTGTGTGTGTGCATGAAATAAAAAGATGAAGAAACCATTATCTGAAGCAGCTTTGAAAATGAATGACATCTACTACTACTTATACTATGACTGTCTTGTGAAGAATTTGTTCAATGAAATACAACTGACCTCTGACACTATGATAGTGTTTTCAGCATATCAGTTTTGTTGTGTAAAAATGAAAAATGTTTTAGCTGTAATAGAAATAAGACATATTATCCATTTTAATCACAGTTTCAGCGAACCAAGACACCAGCGGTGGGAGGTGTGCCGCTATGATTGTTATTTCCCAGTTTATTTGTTTATGTTTTTCTATATTTATTGTAACGCGTATTGGCTCAGTGACCCCAGGTGTGCCCTTTCACCCCAAAGTCATTAGCCTTTGCAGAATAGGTCTCAAAACTGCACTACGGTGGTGCAAAACACGTGCAGACAAAAAGGGAGACAGAGAGCAACAGAGAGAGCAGGAAGGGGAGGACAGCTCCAGGGCCAATTACAGCCCCAAGAAAACAAAGGGCTATATTTCAATGATTCCTCCAGCTGTGCTGTTTATGAGCTGTGTGCTTAGTCTCAGTGACCTTCACCTCCATACTTGCCCTCTCTGAGGGAAAACAAACTAAAATTGCCTGATGCTCAATCTTTCATTTCCACTTTTTTTTCCCCCTGTATTTCCTCTTGTTTTTCTTTAGTAGATTGCTGAGAACATTATTTGTTTTATTCAAGGTTCTTGTAATATTTGTTGTCTGATTTTTTTTTCTTTTTTTTTTTTTTTCTTAAAGCCAAGGCAGCTTTACTGCCGCCTTAAGATTGTGCCATGTTTGAAGTAGTGGGCTAAATACGGTCTAATCTAAGGCTTAATGGTAAGGTGTGTGTCATATGTAATCTTTACAACTTTACTTGTCAGTCAGACCTCCACAACACAAGTACACAACCATATACACACATGTGCACAGCCATTACAGACCTCATAAGCGGGGTCTCAGTATCAGTCATTGTGGCCTTTTGACAGGTCTAACCTTCCCAAGTGGCAGAATACACCATCTTCACTGCACTCCTATTGACTAAAGCAATAAGCCATTCTATATGGTGTATTAAAGTAATTTTCCACATGCTACCTCAGCACGATCCATTGTTCATGCAAGCTCTTGCTGACCATGAAAAGAGGTGGCGGGGGTGGGGGTCGTCCTTATGCTCCCACACCAAATTGTAACACTTTGCACAGTTTACATAATTTAAGAAGCATTTCCTCTTCAGAAATTTGTTTCTTTATGTATGTTTTGTTTTCTGATTTAAAATGTGGAGTTGTTATCATGAAGCTATTTTGGACAGTTAAAGAGAGACTCGGGTCCCGACAACACCTCAACGACCAGAAGCATATGTCGTTACAACACAAAGAACACGTTCCATTTCTGAGTTCGGAATCCAGTATCCCATTTTAATCCCATTATCTTTGCAGGCAAAAAAAAAGGGGAAAAAAGGCTGTTGGCAAGCACTGAGAGTGCGATATGCTGAGGCCATCTGTGTAGTCCAGTGGCTGCCCTCCCCTGCTCCATGTGTCAGAGGTGGTGTTGGAATCGCTGTCTACCTCACCCTGGCCTCTGCTGAAATCAGCTCCGGTCCAGGACCATGTGACAAATGATTCCAATCTAGGCTGAGTGCCCTTGACTTGACCCTGACCACTGTAGACAATAAGGGCAAGCTCAGTCACTGGAAAAGATGTTCTGCGCTAATAAACCAGAGAGCGGACCAGGGGTAGCAGTGAGAAGGGGCACTGCATGGCGGGGGGATTTGCTGGGGTTTCAGGGAGAGATGTAGGAGGGGGACTTCAGGTTCTGACCTCTCAGGTGCAGGTTGATAATGAGTCTCCCTGTTTGCTCTGTGAAAATGACCTCAGAGAGATGAAAGGAGCCGGAGCACAACAAAGAGCACCATTCTGTGCTCTTCTGAAATGGGATCATTCTTGAGGATTGGCTTATGAATGCACTTTCTATTTCACTGCTTTTAAAGGGTACTTAAGCCAAAATACAAACATGTTAAAGCTGCTGGGGTAGACGCCACCACACAGTCACTGAAACTGTGCATTGAACACCTCCTCTGAGAGCCTACACTTGCAAACAAAACAGCCAAACATGCAGATAAAAGAAGACGCTTACTTGCACACATGCAAGCGCAAACATATACCAACAACATTCCAAATCCTGCTTGTGCCTCCCCTTGTCTCCTTAATAAACCCTATAAAGTGAGTGTGCTCTTGCCAAGCATGGTGCCGTAAACATGCCATCCCAGAAAGGTTTGGGCATCCTGCTAGTTATGCTAATGAAGCCCCCACCCTCCTCTGTTTTCCACTCTCTCTTATCCTGCTGGCACAGCCTTCAGTCTTCAACAGTACACTACTCAACTGTCATTCCCTGCCCCTGTTCTGCTGGCATCAGACAAGATAATACACAGCAAAATGTAGATCCAAGAGCCCTTGTTTAAAGGGGAAAAAAAGAAGAAGGGAAAAAAAACATGGCAAGAGATTAATATAGTTATTACTCCTTTGAACTTAAAACCAGGCCATTGTTCTTCATTTTCATGTCCCAATTTGTAGCAAAATACAATACAAAATATGATTATGTTAACCATGTGAATGCATGGATGGTTAATGATATTTCCACAGAAAGCTAAAGGGGATGAGGTCATCATATATTGAACAACTCACGACAATTGAGCTTTGGATAGGCAGACTCATTCACAGTCAGGAAGTGCATGGCTCGTAGAACTGACACTGGTGCAGGAGACTGCATCAGTGGGTTGTTTGACTTTAAAAAACTTGGTGCTTAGAGAATCTTAGAAATTGGAGGCAAAAGTGATGAACACAACAGGAACCACTGAAGTCTGCTGAACTTTGCTGAAAGTCAATCTGGAAACCAGGATTATGCTGTCCATCCTAAGGCTTCTAAATACAAAACCTACTTGCCACCGCAGCCTAAAGTTTTGTTTTTCGCAAATCCAAGTGTGAGAAGGTGTGTAAGACTGCACATTTGTGCATCTCTACAAATGTGTTTGAGTGTGTGCCTTCATGTATCTTCAAAGCCATGTGGCTTTCTCAGAGTTGTTCAGTGAGCCAGGCCTCTGACAAGTGGATTTGTGCCTTGACTGCAGAGGAGTTTATCACAGATAATTGCATAAGAATGTGCTGGAAAAGGAACAAACCATGGACTGTCTAGGTTGGCAGATGCTGAGCTTCGGCCTACACAGTGCCCTGTGCACCCTGCGCTCCAGACTCATACACACTCCTGCCCACACCAGGCTCTCTAAGCATGTAAGGGCAGCAGAAAAAAAAAAAAAAACACTGAAACACTAGAGAAACTAAATTAACTCCCCTTTTACTTCTTACTCTGCAGCCTCCTCAACTTTCTTTTTTGCCAGAGTTTAATCTGACCACAGTTCACTGCTTGCAAAAGAGAGAATATTTTAAATATCTCATTACAAAAGTGTAATTTAAATAAAAAGGCAAAAAAAAAATCACAATCACCAAATCTGGATTTGTTAAAAAAATCAATAAATAATGTACAAAATATGATAGATTATGTTGATTAGAAGATCCAGATACTTACATCCCCACATGAAACACTATGTTCATTTCTTATATTTCTAAAAAAAAAAAATACCTATGTAGAACCCTTGAGTGAGCAGTTACTACCAATACATAGTTAAAATAACCCTAGATGGGGTGGAGAATGTGATCTGACAGTGAAATCTTTTGTTAAGCATCTATATGCCCACAGTAGCGAGACGAGCTCTGACACATCTGCTAAGTTGCTCAAATTCTCTTCTGCAGCAACAAGAAGTGCTTGCCAACGGAACAAAAGAGAGAAAGAAAGAGATGCAGTGTGAACAAAACACAAAAAGAATACATGAAGAACACCGAGACCGAAATATAAAAAGCACAAAGTACGCTATAGTGTGCACATCCTTTGGAATAAAACCAAAATTAATTCCGACGGGATGTACAGACCACAGTAGCAGGAGTAGGAGGCACTGTAGTTTGCATTGTTTTTTCTGTAATATGAGGAAACCTAAGATTGAGCAGACCATTGAGATCCTTTTGCCAAGATCCTTTTCTTCCACTCCACCATTAGTCTGAAATTATTTCTGATCACTACCTAGCAACTCCTGAATCAAATGACTGACCTCAAGGTGAACATGGCACCATATAGCCCCATTGCAAGCTCATTGAGCCAGTCATCCATGATAGACATCATTACTTCCATATTTTACAGATGTCCAAAGTGATATTGCTTTACTGCTGGGGTGTGTGTGTTGAGCGTTTATGCCTGTGTAAGCAACTGATAGGGAGAAGGCGAATAGGTGGATGTAAAACAAGACACAGCTGTTTGTCTTCCCAAAAAGAAAAAAAAATTTTTTTTATTTAGATTCATATGTTGTTCTTGGTCTAAATGTAATTACACAGCTCAGGAACATGAGACGCCTGTTATTCTGAAATTATTTCTGAATATAACAAACTGGTTTATTATGTGAAGAGTCAATTTTATTACACTATTTCTTGATCTCATATCCAGTTTAACATACATTTTAACAGAAGAAGCAATTCTCCAAAGTTTAGAAAATAAGTGATGCTGTGTCCTGGATGGCTGCAACACTGACTTAATGATGTCATGCTCTTTAATGTTCAAGTATTTCCAAAGCACAAAATGTTCACTTATTGCAAGAGTTATGTATGCCTTTGGCATGCATGTTTGCTGAAGTGTGGAAAAATGGTGTGTGTGTGTGTGCACGTGTGCAGGGGGGGGGGGTATCTATGCGCTGGTGTAGTGAATTGGAAATAGAGGTTTACAGGGGGGTGGCAGAGAGGCTCTCATATGCCCTCTCAAGATAATGAAAACACTGAAGCAGAAACTAAAATCTGACCACTGCAAAACTCCAAGTGTTCTGGGGTAGGAAGATGAATAGCCTTCTGCAGCAGCCAGCTGAATTCTGGGTATCAATGCCTTTTCAATTCACTTACTTTTTGTAATCATCAAGGTCAAAAGGCAATTTATACCACCGCAGAAATAAATAAAACAGGTTGGCAGCAAATTAAGGCAAAAGGGGAACAAAGTCATGCCTCTAGCTAGAACCAGAAAAAAACAAGGGTAGAAAATCTCACATGAAAGCTAATTTTAGATAACATCAAGCTTTGCTATTTGACTAATTGGAATACACTTTAGTCCTCATACAGAAATGCCTTTAGCACTAGAAACATTTTGTGTGAAAGATTTTTGTTATGCAAAACATTATTTTTCCATCCATGACTGCATCCATAAGCTGCTGATAGTGAATATGGTAGGTTAATCCAATTGTTTGTGATTATTGCATTACTTTAAAATGGGGGATGATAATAGTGGTTTTATTTTCTTTTGTTCTGATTTAACTTTGTCTAATAAAAGCCCAAATTTAACCTCTTTTACCTCATCAGGTTTTTCTCAGTTTACAATCAGTAATCCATCATATCTTTTCACTTTATTTTCATAGAGAGATAGCTGCCAGTGACCAGAATTGGAGGGTTTTCTGCTTGATTGTCATAACCAGTGACCAAGCATGAAGGTTCTTTAATATGGATTTAGAAAATACAAAGCTTGCCAACTTTTCATTGCCCAACATGTGATTATCCTATTTTATTTATTGTGTACCTGCTTCATCCTGGTTGCAGGGCGTAGTATCCTGCTAAGTGCACTTCACCTAGCACATACATGTAGTATATAGTTGGAAGGATAAGGTTCTTAACAAAATCAATTACTTGATAAGTATCTGCTACAGCACTGAAATCACCCTGAATGTATCTAAAATGCAAGTTCTTCTACTCAAGATGAAATGCATTTTTAATCTGAACTTTAATATACAGACTCTTTCTTTTTTTTTTCTTTTAAGGAAAAGACAGCTTTCTTCAGCTAGTGCAAGGAAGGTCAGTGTTTAAATATTTTCCTTTCAAACACACTGCACCATAGTAATGTGAGAAATTGTCTATTTGCCTTATTTGTAGTATCTCAATAACAAGAAATTGTGTTTTAATTAATTTTGGTGAATAACTTTCGGTTTCACTTCGGTGGTTTGTCAAAAGAAAGTTGCAACCGTTGTGTACAGACTTAACATCTCATTTAGATAAAATGTGCATGCGCTAATAAAACCTGATGATATTAAGGTTACATAATGCAAACAAAAGTCATTATAGAATTGATAATATATATATAATGAATTAACTTGTTTTTTAAACTAATTAAACCCCCCATCCTACGAGAGTGCCGTTTGATGCATTCATTATGACTTACACCTAATTGGACACGTCTGCGTGTTGAATATGTCATAGTACATGCACATCTTTCACAGTGAAAGCTCTGCCTAGAACAGGTGAGTTTCTACATTTATATGCAGAAGGGATTTTAAGTTTGTTCAGTACAAGAGGTATTAAGTGCATAATCGAGCTCGCAGCTTGTTTAGTTTATTCTCAGATTTGCTTATTCAGTATCTTGGTACACAGCGCAGTCTTCTGAAGATGACTGCAGAAGTCAAAGACGTTGGGTTTTTTTTTTACACTATTACACAGTTGGAGATATGGAATTCCTTTTGGAGCTAATAAATTTTCAGCTGACTTGCAAACATTCACTCAGGTATGTAGGAACAGGAGTTGAGTGTGTGTCGTCATCAAATGATGGAAACATGACAAGTCATACTAATAACTATGAGAATTTGAAATAAAGGTCTACCTTTTATCAAATACCACCCCACTTGAAGGTTTGTCAACCTAAGCATCTGAAGTAAATACACTTGCTGTTTATTTTAGAAACTTTGACATTAATGTACTAAGCCTTGCAAATATTTTTTGTTTTGTATGATTTTATAACCCTAACCCTAATCTGTTCTTCTCCAGAACTTTGTCCCTTACTTGTCAAAAAAGCCGCTTATTAGTCTTTGCTGTCCTGCTTGTTTGGTGGTGTCAGTTGCATGGTGGCATTGCTGACACAGGAGTGTTTCACAACAGGTTTACATATATATACAAAGGTTATGTGCCACTTAAGCTGTTCTTTGCACATGAACATTAGAAATATTCAGGAGAATATGCAGACAATTTTCCCTGTACTTTCTCATAAGTTACTGTTCACACAAGCTCTGCACAGCAAGCGATTTTCTGCCGGAGATGCACACTCACAGCTAGAAACACAAGGGAGGTGGTGTGGAGGAATAGCTGCCTGCGATGCAGAGGAGGTAAGGCATGTTGCAAAAAGGACAACGCTTTGAGATGAGGCTCCTTGGTAGCTATTTGCGCTAAATTAAATACTACATGTACGTGAACGTATCCACAACGGCATAGAGAACATTGAAAGGAACATACATGTCAGAAAAGAAAATGGAGCAATGACTCTTACCATGACACTGTTTCACTCATCGTAAATGTTTCAGAAGGTTAGCTGCTATGTGCTATATCCGCATTCAAAAGCACGCTCACATGTGTACACAGCTGCTGATGTTTACATTTTTACATGCCGCCCATGTCTAGAGCATTTAAGGACAGTTTTAGATTCTACACAAGTGGTCTTTAATTGAACTAATTGTTACCTCAGTTGGTGACTGACAGCACAATATATTTATAATCTTTATATCCATACTCAGCATGTATTCCTCAAATACTTTGAACTATCTTTACACAATTTCATTCATAACTCTATATCTATCCTATTTTACCTTATTTTGGGGTGAATACATAAAGGATGCACTTTTTATTTTATTTCTTTATATATGTGTGTGTGTGTGTATTCTTTTTTATTTTATTATTTAATTTTTGCAGGTTCGCTCATTTTCTCTTTTCACAAAATGCCCCAGTAGATAAGCACAATCTGATAACTTGTGATTGCTTGATAATCTTAGCCACAGCTGAAGGTTATTCGATGAAACGGGTTCATGCTTTATACGGCTAAGCATCGTAAATTAAATCAATACCAACAAATACCTAGTACTGCCTATGCCAACATGATGCCAAAGGGAATTTCAGTCCAGCAATAACTTCAGCCCAAGACTCCACAAAGTTAGAAACAACAGGGTCTTTTGCAAAAGTTATCACATTGTGCAGTTTATTCCTCAGGGGTACATTCCAGCCCAGCGTCCAGCCTCCAAGTACATGGTCAGACGTCTCGTTGTTGTCTGGCTCCTGGAACAGACTTCTAGATGTATATTCCTAGCGAGGAAATTGACATTTCTGTTAGGAGTTGTTAGCATGTGTGAATGTACTTCCTTGGTTTATGTTAGCATTTTGAGTCTTTGGGATACTCCTTTTATATGCTGAAAAAGCAATACTAATTGTTCTCCAGTACATACATAAGTAAAAACATGAACGTAAACTGTTTATTACCGCTTAGAAGGTTCTTCTGACAGCAAACCAAGCACACACAAGAAAGAGTAATGATATGTTTTAGGTCAATATTTTACACAATGATACATTTAGGAGGTGCACCTCTGCAAGACACGTGAAACAATAGGTGTCATAACTACCCTGTGCAGCTTATTAATCTTTCCCCCCCTGTGATCAATCTGTTTCTCCCCTTGCAAACATCGGTTACACACTCTTGTGTAAAACAAGAGACTATCTTTCACAGTGGTTCAAAAGGGTGGCTCCAGGATGGTGATGTCTCTCTTGTATGAAGCAGCCAGGAGCAACAGCCTGAAATGCCTTCCTGAGGATGTTTTTAAATCAGTGACAGCAAGATTAACCAGGGAAAATGTTAGTGAGAGCCGATCTGTTGTCACGCTTGTGTTACAGAAATTCATGACATCAAGCTTCATTTTTTTTCACAACTGATTCAACTGTGTATGAACTGACTAAGATAAGAAAGCATTCATTTCTTTATAAGATTTTCCTGTATTATTCCATTTTTTTAATCCACAAAACAAAAATTTAAATTCAAGGATCACATACTGTATTAACTACCTGTGTAATAGTTTTCAAAAAAAAAAAAAAAGAAAGAAAAATTGCTGTGACATTATAGAACTTTTTGTCATTTTTGTAATTGAGGCTGAGTTTAATTACATGTGTACATGAAACCTATTGGTGTCATACTAACAACTGGGAACCATTTGAAAGTTATGTTGTGAAGTCATCCGGTAGTGTTCAGCTAAAATTATTTCATAAGAGACAGCAAAGGGAAGTGGGCGCTATTCTTGTTATTCCCCACCGTACAGTCATACTGCAGTAATTATTCAAAATCTTTGATTATCCTCAGAGAAGCGATGCAATCATGGCTGAAAATCAATTTCAGAGACATCAGGAAAAATCAAAAAGCTAGCACAGTGCCAACAGGGCCAAGGGCTTGTGCAACAGAAGTGAAGGGATTTTCTTTTTTCTCTCCCCTTCAGGATTTCACTTTTCTTGCTGAGGGTAATCAGCCAACAACACCAGAGAACTCGCTGTGAGTACGAGCCAGATCCTGATCCTGTTCAGACTTGCTAGTGATGTGGAGCCAGGTAGCATCTAATTAGCGCTTAGCATAACTTAATGAAAAGTGTTGGCACGCCATTCCCCAAATCCAACTAGTTGTCATTGAATTTTCATGCTTCTTCTGTAAAATTCATGTACCATTCCTCGTTTGCTTTTCCATCTCAAGGCACCATGAAGCTGAAATGAGACATTTCCATCAATGTTGCAGTGTGTATGGCCATTTTCTCAGAAAACAGATTGGCCTGATTACTGATGAGACAGCAGGAAGGTCTGTGAAAGCTGCTTGATTCTTATTGACAAGTGTGTAGCCTTACTTCTGTTATGTAAATAGCAATTTGTTATGGCACAGACTTTAAGGATCTTAAATTGATATGAATCCAATTAAACCTATCATGGTAAACCAGGAACATGAACCATCTTCAGTTAAAAAAGAAAAACCTGTAGGTTTTAATATTGAATACTGTCTTTTTATTCAGTCAAGACATGTTAATTCAGTCCTGGCTTGTCTAAATGATAGAATTACCCCATAGATCATGTCTGATACCTGCTCATGTGTTTTGTTTTTTTTGCTTTGTTAGTTTTTTCCCCCCCTTAGTAACAGATCCAATACTCTCAAAAAAAACATTCAGTCGTTTGCCCAGGACATCTTCAAATAAGGGATGTGGGGTTATTGTCCTCGTGTCATGTTTTTGAGCACCTTTTCTCTTTATGTACAAAGTCTTTTCTTCCCTTTTGCTTGTCTGCCAACGACTGTAGATGGCTATGGTGTCTGCTGGCTCTAAAAGCAATCAAACAATTGTGTTTTGGAAGTGTTATGGAACGTCTGCGGAGAACGTGGTTTCCTCTTTATCTTCCTCCCTTTTAGGGAGCTGTGGGCACACTTCCCACTCTTTCATAACAGTTTTAGCAGAAACTATGCAGCAAAACAGTGGAAAATCCACTCCATCATGTTTCCTCGTCAGTGATGTTTTCTGTCTGACCTCTGCCTCAGCTTCAGTGATCCATATGAATATGGAGGATGAATATGAGCCATCTTCTGAGGTTATGCCAAATTCAACAAGAGACAGGCTTTTCAACCATGAAATCGTCTTTACAGAGAAAATATAGACAAATTTGGACAGGTTTGAAGCACTTTCATCTCTGCAAAATTTCCTGACTTGTGTATTTATATCCCTGGCCATAAAGATGAAGTAAAATGCTATCATAACAGGAAATGGTGCTCTATTTTCATCCATGATTCCTCTCTCGACATCTCTCATCATTCATCCACTACTCAAGCTACCTGGCACTTATCGTAAGACACCCACATAGTCCTGTAATCTATTTCTTTTATATTACCTTGTCTTGGTTATATGTCCTTTGACTGCATATCAAACCCCTCTTCTACAGAAACATATACACATAAGCAGAAACTGCTGTTTATTCTATGAGTTTGAGTGACAATATTAAATACCTATAAGGGTTAGTGTAAATTCATGATGAAAATAGTGGAAAAGGGAGGTTTTTGAAAAGCAATGTATGAATACCTGAACATAATTGTGCAATCTGTGACCACAACCATATCCATAAGCACATAAGTATATGAGGACATCTCTCATGTGTATAATGATGTCAATACTTAAAGTACATTTCAGGTGTCACAAATTTTAACTAAGTTTTCTTAAAATAAGCGAAGCAAAATGCTGTGAGCAGTGCTTAAAATGCAGCCCGGGCTATAAAACAAAAGGAATACTATGGAAAGTCCAGTGACAAAGACCACAGCCAACCATTAAAATGAAGAATTCTGAATGACTAATAATAAAACTACATGCTTTTGAACAGATTTTGGTAGTAATAGGTTTTGGCCCAGTGTGCACGTCATTTCTAAATGTTATCACTTATTCATTGAGTTTCTATTGGATCTGTCAGTCTACTGTGCGTAATCTTCATGTTGTCTTTTGCAGGGAGCTTCCTGGATAAAATTGTTTCAAATCTGTGCAGTTGCTCCTCATCCCATAATGAAAATATTTTGACAATGTGTCTTTAAAAGCCTAATGCCAGTACTTAGACGATATAGACAAGTTTCCTCTTCATTGTTAAAATATGCAGTGTATACTCTACTGTGTCCAAAGCTAAAAATGATGAAATATTTTTATGTATATATATCCTTACCATGACTAAATTTATTTTATCCACATGGGGTTTTGCTGTATTACTGTATTTTTTTCCGAATGTTATGTTAAAATAAATACAGCTATAAAGAAAGAAGGATATTCATCAGTGTTCTCAAGGCAACTCTCTGTGAAATATAAATTCTCGGCAGTGAATCCTGAGACTTGGGAAATGATCTGCTGTGGTTATCTGGTGGTTTCAGAGTCATGCCCTTTACTGTCCCTCTGTTATTTGCCCACCAGACAAACACAGCTTGATAAATGTTTTGTCTGACCTTCTAAACTTGTTTTCCTTCCTGTTAACTGTGATTTTATTTCACTTGAACCTAGCAGACACTGTAAATGTGTGTCTGAGTTGACGTGCATGTGTGCTTGGATGTCTTGTGTCTAATTATTTATGTGTTTGCGAAGAAGTTCCATAAGCAGAAAGATAAAGTATGTTGTCCTACTCTTGCCAGTTAGCTCCAGCAGTTGTTAAGTTAATTGAGAAAAACAGGGAGCAAGCAAAGGAATTGAAACAGCTACTAACAGCGGTGTTCTAACAGCTACTGACCACTGGTCTTGTGTGTGTCTACTTCAATCTGGAATAGGTCAAAGTCGCCACAGGCCAGAGCAGAGTCAACATTGGCCACAGCTTGGCTGGCCTACCCAGCCAGATCGATATCTGCAAATAATAAATTAGCTTCCCAGAGGGGTCACACTAAACCTTCAGCAATACTGCCCTGGAAAAGTCTACAATTGGTGTGTGAGACTCAATAAGGCAGGTGAATGACTGTGCAGGGGCACATCCTTAGCACTCCATAATAGAAAATTAATGGTGCTCAAATCAGTGCTGAGGGCACCCTGTAGGTTACTTAATAGGCCTAGTTAGACCTGTCATCCCTCCTAGAGTTGCCTAAAATATTGCATGCAAACACATGGAGCCAAAAAGAGAGGAAGGAATGAATATGCGTCTTTGAATTTGTGTGTGTGTGGTTAGATCAATGCATGGTTAGAGTGAGTTCGGTTGAAAAGCTTTGGTAATGCTTAATTTGGTGCAACTATTACTGAGGACTGAGCTGAAATTCAGAAGTGAAAACGAGCTAAGGTTAAGAAATACAGTACAACAAACAGCACATCAGTAAGCCAAGCCACAAGCCACACTCCATTTATTGGAGTTTGTGGTGGTGCATTTTGTTTTTATGTTGTTTGGAAGTGCAGAACCAGGACTATCACATCCCCAACAAACACAGTTTTTTTTTTCTGTAATTATTGACCAAAAGCATATATTGTTGTAGCACTATGTTGCCAAAAGTATTCACTCACCAATCTAAATAATCAAAATCAGGTGTTCCAATAACTTCTATGGCCACAGGTATGTAATAGCAACCACCTAGGTATGCAGACTGTTTCTACAAACATTGTGAAAGAACTGTGATGAATGCTCTCATGAGCTCAGTGAATTCCAGCGGGGTACTGTGATAGGATGCCACCTGTGCAAGAAGTCCAGCCATGAAATTTCCTCAATCCTAAATATTCCACAGTCAACTGTCAGGGGAACAAGTGGAAGCGACTTGGAACAACAGCAACTCAGCCATAAAGTAGTACACCATGTAAACTGACAGAGCGGGGTCAGTGATACTGAGGCACATAGTGGGCCTAGGTCATTAACTTTCTGCAGAGTCAGTCACTACAGACCTCCAAACTTCATGTGGCTTTCAGAGTAGCTGCATCCAAGCCATACATCAACAAGTGCAATGCAAAGCGTCGGATGTAGTGGTGTAAAGTGCGCTGTCACTGGACTCTAGAGCAGTGGAGACGCGTTCTCTGAAGTGACAAATTGCACTTCTTCATCTGGTAATCTGATGGATGAGTCTGGGCTTGGCGGTTGCCAGGAGAACGGTACTTATCTGACTGTATTGTGGCAACTGTAACGTTTGGTGGAGGGAGGATTATGGTGTGGGATTGTTCTTCAGGAGCTGGGCTTTGCCCCTTAGTTCCAGTGAAAGGAACTCTGAGAAAAGATTTAGGACAATTCAGGACAATTTCAGGACAGTTTGGAGATGGTCCATTCCTCTTCCAACATGATTGTGCACCAGTGCAAAAAGAAAGGTCCATAAAGACATGGATAAGAGAGTTTGCTGTGGATGAACTTGACTGGCCTGCACAGAGTCCTGACCTCAACCTGATAGAACACCTTTGGGATGAATTTTAGACTG
>JBAMYA010000024.1:9177981-9223938 GCA_037176975.1 Arrhamphus sclerolepis | reverse complement strand
TTTGTTAATTTTTTTTGTCTAATTATCCACATATTCTCTGTCTGATGATGGTCATGACTGCAGTTCGGTTCAGTTCCTGTACATTCTTCTTCCTCAGCCATGCCTTTTCAATGTACACAGAATGGGATTAAACATTTGTCTTACGAAAGGGGCATTGAAAAGATGTACTATTGAAGGCTGGGTATATTGCTCTTAAATCTCAATGTAATTTCCTGCACTGATATTGCAATTACAGAAGTGTCTGTTAGCAACATCATACCATCACAGAGCTTGTCTTTTGAATTTGTTGCTGATAGCAGTCTGGATGACCCTTGTCTCTGATTCTGTGCACACTCAGATCATCAAAATCTGAAATACTGTTTCATCTGACCACAGTTCCACTGTTTGATGGCCCAACACCGATGCCTCAGAGGCCAAAGATATTGGACGAGGTTAACATAAAGTATATTTTTTTGCCCATAAAATCTGAATAGAAATATTGATTGGAATTCAGTATTGTGGCGTTTGATAAATGTTTGGCATGTTAATACCCTGGCTATGAGGTTAGAACAGCTATTGATTGATAGGTCTTAATGCAGTGCTTAGGTATCAGAGATAACAAATGTCCAGCTTAATTTTCAATCCATGACGTTTATGCACTAAGGTTTTTAAAGCATTTATTTCATGCCATAGTAATAAATATGCAAATATGTTTCAGGTACAATTATTTTCTCATGCATTTGACTTCAATTTAAAAATTCTTTTTTGCTTTATCAAGGCAAATATATTGTTGCAGTGTAAATAATAAGTAGGGTTAAAATCTCCATGAAACTCTGGGTTCTTGTGTTTGGATCCTGTCAAGATCTAAGCTGATGATGTCTCATGCAGTGTTGGCCGATCACACAGACACATAATCAAAAGAAAACATGGACGGACACAGAATGTACAATAATCCAGGTGCAGAGATGCTCCTTTTACAGTAACATAGCCAGTATTAAACCATCTGTATGTAACAAGCGATGTAATCCCTCCTCCTGTTAGTCGTGTTACTGTGTTGACGCTTTCTTTCCCCCTTTATTAAAAAAAGAAAAACTGTGTTTAGAAGAAGATATAAATGTGTTTCTGCAGTCAAATCGTGGTTAAACAACTACCTCAATTGTTGTTTTGATTCACACTTGTGTTTATTCAAATGTTGAGTTTTATTGTGTTTTTTGACAAACTGAAAAACTTGAAAGCTTTATCTTTTGTATTTGATTTACTTTAACTCTATAATATCAAGTAGGAAACCTGAAAGCTGAGATATTAGTATGTGTGAGAAGATTATTCTTTTCCTATTACATCTTTGCAGCCACAGAATAGCCACATATAGCCACAGCCTGCTGCTCAATGGAGAAAATGCCAGTTTGAAACACTGATTTAATTTTACTAAATTCACTGTATCAAATTAAATAAGCTTGCACTTGTCTTTATGAAGTTTCACAACTGAAGGTGTACTAATATCAACGGGAGAATCAAATCACAACTTCACTTCACAACTATCCATACACCTACAAGGCAGCATGATGGTGTCAAGGTCCAGATCCAAATTGTAGCGCAATAGTTTGTTGGGGGTTTTTCATGTGGTATTTTAAAGAACCTTAAAAAAAACAAAAAAAAAAACACAATAGCATCCTCTATCATTTTCAAATGGAAGAAGTTTGGTTCTGGCAGTACAGTCAAACAGAGAAATAACTGGACAAAATGCCTCAGTCAGAAATTTACAGAAGGATAACAACTGATGCAACACTCCACCTACCTCTGGTTCACTTCAATAGACTAATCAGGTAGATCATTTACAATTTGTTTTTTTCATTATCACTGTTTAATGACACTATTTGATTAATGCTTGCACATTCAGCAGAGCAGCCTTGTTACCATTAAACTGAGCAGAGGATTCACTGACAACTTTGCAGGATTTCTCTCTGGTGTGTCATGTTCTGATTTTTTTTTTTATTGATAATTTGTAAATCCACCATAAACCTTGCATAAAACAAGCCTCCCATTTGCCTTGTGCAGGTGACACGTTTGTAGTGAGTGCTGTCACAAATCTGGGCTGGATGCTGACATGCTCAGAGTGGTATGTGGAGACCCTCACTGATGTGAGAAAATAAAGTTTACATCAGGCAGATGTGCCAGCATGGAAAGCCAAGTAGGAACATGGCTTAGCTGACTTAGTAAATACAAAGATACAGTATTGTTTCTTGGCACACAGTGAATTAAAGCAATGTCTGACAGAGTCTTTCAGTATTTCCATCTGTATACCAGTTACAGATGCACTTGGAGCTAAATGGAGTCAACATTAGTTGCAGTCTGGCTGCACGAACTTCTTGAGTGGCCTTCATGTTCTATGAAGCAGATTTATTCATGAATTTCTTCCCTAGTTGTTTGCTTATTGTTGTGACTGTTGTGTCCTGCTCTTACTTACCTTTATTGGTGTTTAATAGGCTAAGTTATTATGAATGCATGATGGAATCTGGTGGGCTTTGTGTTTGTTGAGGCCCCATGGCCTGCAGCTATCACACTGTCATCTTGTTACACATCCCATCACAGAACATGGAGATAATGACAATATCTCCCCTGACTAATCAATCAGTCAGCCTTTTATTTTATCCCCAGAGGGGCAAATATGGTCATGGCTTTTCCTATTCATTTGCTACCCACAGTATATGACTGATGTTTGAAAGAAGCTCGGTATGATTGTGCAACACGTTACTTCGTCATTCCTCTACCCCAAGGGCAGGCATATTCACCTTTCAATGTTACCGCAACAGGCAGGCTCACGTTCTCTACAGCATGTGTGTGCAGACCATTTATTCTTGTTCTGCCTTGCTCTGAAACATGCATCTTCATGCTCTCCCTTCACTGTGGCACGCGCATGAAAAACAGAAATTGGAGGAGTGCAAAACAGGCAGTTTACAGTTTAGCAGTGAGAAAGGTAGTCAAACAACGTAGATGGATTGTACACGAGTGTGCGAGGGGAGCCTCCCTACCTCGGGGCTGTGTATGGGCTTGTTGCAGCAGCATTCCTCCACTCAGCTGCTTCTGAACATTCCAGAAAGAGAGAAGGAAAGAAAAAAAATGGAGAGAGTAAAAGGAGGAAGAATGACGGAAGAAAAAAGGATAGATAAAATAAGGGCAAGACATCCACAGTAGGGAAGACAGAGCAGAGTTGAACAAGCAGAGGAAATTGGTAAAAAAGGGAGAGGGAAATGATAACATGATATGTAATTAATCCTCTCTCTGAAATTGTGGCCCCCATGCCCTCCTCTTCCCACTGTGAGGTCAGAGGTCAGGGTCAGATACAGTACAGAGTAACCAGAGACAGCGCTGAGAAAAGGAAATGACAGAGAGATGACCATGAGGGTTTTCTTTAAAAAAAAAAATTCTCCATCACAGATATACACAGATCCATAGCACACTAAAATATGAAACAGAATACTCTTTGGTCAGTGTTTGTTCATCTGTGTGTTTGAGCTGTTTTAACACAGAATATGGTTTAGAAATCACAAATACACTCCCCTGTACACACCCTAGGACTTCTCATACAAAAAGATGCTGCACAATGTTGTTCACAAAAGATGTCCACTGAAAAGGTCATGAAAAGGTCTGGCAAGTCTGCTTGACTGGTTTTTATAAACTTTGATTGGAATGTTTAATGTTCCATTTTGAAACCTCTTTTATAAGTTAAACCTGTCGAAAAAGAAAAGAAAGGAAAAATAACATTAAGCACTAACAGCAGCAATGAAGATTCTATCAATGGTCATGCTGAATGAGGACAGAACAGAAACAGAGGGTGTAACGGGATGCAAAGAAAAGATTGACTATGTACTGAGATAACAAGCAAATAAGTTTAAAGGCAAGAGCAACAACAAGCAGCTTGTGTGAGTAAAAAGCTTTTTGGCTCAACGACAGCGTCCCCTCTTCTTCGTGCTCCTACTCATGCTGAATAGATGGGTTTGTTTGCTTGCTGGTTGAACTAAAGGAAAACAAAGTGACTCAATTCCCTTTTCTCCATTTGTGTGGATATTGCAGGACAGTTCATCAGGCGTAAGTGTCTATTGAGTTCCCATCCCCTAAGAGACTTATCCAGCATACCAATATGCTTCCACTGTTCTTCCCCTCATTTTTATTTGTTATATGAAATCAAAATGAACTACATGCTCACATTAGCAGCCATGAATGAGGTTATGTAAATTAACATTTAATGTTCTTTTTTTCTCTTGCCACTAATATGCACCATTAGTTGTAATTTATGAATGTTGCAGTTGCTACTATGGTGCAGCTATTAATGGGGTTAGTGCCAAAATAAGTGCTGCTATTAAAATTCCAAATAAATGCATTTGAGAATTTGACTGATGGGGGAAATTACATGATACTTTTGCTTATTTCTATTTCTGGCAGTATTTTAATCCAGATTATATATGGGATTTGTTAATCTGAAGGATATTAGCTGCATCCTCAGTCTGAGCTTCAGCATTATCTGCCTCACATCCATCCATCCATCCATCCATCTATCATTCTGTCCAGGTATCTACTCTACTCTATAGTGTTACAAAATCTCAGATGTTAGATTTATTTATTTGCTTGCATTTATTATTATTATTATTACTTTATTGACCCCCGAGGGGAAATTCAAGTGTTGCAATAGTCTCATGATTTAAGTCTCTACAAAGATTCATTGTAGATGGTTGTTGCTGTGGGCAGAAGGCATCTCCTTTAGCGGTCTGTGTTGCAGCGGATCTAAAGAAGCCTCTGACTAAAGACACTCTGTTGCTGAATCACTGTGTTGTGTAGATTATATTCAGGGTTGTTCATGATGTTTTTCATTTTATAAAGTATCCTCCTTTGCACAATCAGCTCCAGAGATTCCAGGACACTCTTCACAACAGAGCCAGCCTTCTTTATCAGTGTGTTCAGTTTTTTTTTTTAAGTCACTGGCTCTGATGCTGCTCCCCCAACAGATGACTGCAGATGAGACTGAACTCTCCACAAAAGACTCAGAGAAGATATGCAACATCTCGCTGCAAACACTGACAGTCCTAAGCTTCCTTAAGAAGTAGTAATGTTAAGAAGAAGTAAATTATTATTATTATTATTATTATTATTATTATTATTATTATTATTATTATTATTATTATTATTATTACATTAGATATTAAAACTATAGACTGTATAGGTTAAAATGACTGAAATGCTTTTCATCCAATCAGATATAGATATTTGGTAAAGCTACAGTCACTTTAGCCAATGCACTTCTGATATGCTTTCTTTTTTGGCCAATCGGAGACAATAATATCCTGGAAGGGGTGGGCCTTCCTCACGTTGGCTTTGCCCAGTCCGGATGTTCCCCAGTAGCGAATAACGAGCAGCAGTGTGTGAATGTGGCAGCCGAGGTAGACAGGGAGGGGTAGAAAGAGTGACCACACCGGGATTTTACTCCCTTTTCTTTATTTTAATTTTCTAACAAAGCCGCGTTTTGCAGTTTATATTAAGCTGCGGTTGTAAATTTGTTTGGAAGGCAGCAGAGCCGGTCGTTGGTGTTTTTCTCCGGGACTAACCGCTGTCGCTGTGAAAACAGTCCAGAAGAAAGGAGGAAAGGCAGAAACAACATGGGGCGATAATAAAAAAAATGTGTTCTGTTGTGGACCGACGATGACTCTGTGGGAGGACCCGTGAAACCTATTTATTTTTTATTTATCCCCCTCCCCTCTTCCCTTTCACTTCTGTCCTCCTTTGTTTTATTTTTAAATCACTCCTCCCCCTTGCTAGTTGTGGAGATTTTTAAGGAAAGGGCAACGTTACAAGAGGTCTGAAGGATGGACCAAGCCGGCATCCTGAGAAAGTTTATCCAGGGGGTGGAGGCCATGAGCGAGGGGGAAACGAAGAGGGGAGAGGACAACTTCGGCAGCGACTTTATGGTGGGTCAGATTTTACCTAAACCTACTCTTTATATTACTTCTATCTCCCGTTCGCAATCTCTTCCCCTTCCTTCATGTTGCTCCTCCATATCCCACCACCCTTCCCGTCTCTTGGTTCCCTGTATCCCCCAGGAGGTGAGGCAGGGGCGGCCACACTGCCCTCTTCCTTTTCCTCCCTCTTCCAGGCTTTATATGGCGGCCTAGCATTGTCTCTGAAACCGTAAAAACACCACCGACCGATTGTTTCTTACCATTAACAAGACAAAAAGAATAAACGGCACAGATTCACGATAATTTCAAGTCCGGGTCTTATTTGTGGAGCAGCTTAGCCTAGGCTACACCGGACTGTCATTGTGTATTTTGCTTACCAACCATGCTTGATTGTTGGGATACAGTGTTCATTTGTGCTCTCCTATACGGTATTTCATATGCAGTTAGTATTCCCCAAACCTGACTGCATTGCTTGTATATTTGATGGTTTCATTGACATAGTTTGATTTTACGTTACTGGAATGCTCAGTGTAATTTTTTATGATATAACTTTATTGGACATGCCAGTCCCTGATGGATCCACCAACAGACAAGCCATACCACCTTATTTTCAATGGACAGCTTGCATAAAATATGTACTGTACTACATCCAAATTCAAGACCCCCAGAATATGTATCACTGAAAAATTATTTTAGGTAAAAAAAACAACAACCCAAACCTATTGGAAAACCACTCCTGGTTATTGGTAATGTATAGATGATAAACTGGCAGCTGAGTGAAAGTCCACCTAGATACTACTGCCTTTCACCTCCCCTCATAATTATCTGCTGCAGCATTTATTCTGGTTTGATTAAATCAGACTTTGAGATAGTGTTAGACGTATACAATGTATTAGGTGGTTGTTTATCTGTCTTGCATGTGCCTTATGATGACCGCAGACTGGCAGTCATAAGTTTTCCCTAAGTACATCTCTGGGATGTTGCAATTTGGGACTCTTGACTAGGACCTCTCCCACTCCCAGGCTTGTGAAATAGCTGAAATAGACACACCAGGAATGCCACTTCTGTAATAATGTTTGTGGGGTGAAGTGGACATTTCAGTGGGATAGTTTTGCCACGGATTTTTGGGTTATCAGTGTTTGAAAGAGTTCAAAATCATTTTAACTGACGAGTCATATTAAATGGACTACAAGTTAATTATATGGTAGCTAGGTTTGGATGGGATTTTTGTATGTTAAGCATGATAAATCAGAATATGTTTTAAATTAGTTTTAATCTATTGGTGTGTGATTGTCTGAGAAAGATGGCATTCAGCAGTTAATTTTTGCTCATTTTGCCCTACACTTGCAGACAAACACACACACACAAACTCACACACTCCGTACTTCCCTACTTCATACAAGCTGCTTGCTGGAGCTTGCAACATTCTTTCTTGGCCTATTTCAAAACATTTTGTCCTGGCTTTAAAAGTGGAACTTTGTCAACTCTCTGGTGCACTTTGAATCATTGCTTTGAGCTTGGAATAAAAAGATAAAGTAGAAATCCGTGTTAGTTAATATGTTGGGTTCGTAAAATAGGGATATTGCCAAAAGCAGACTACCAAGTGACTTTTAACACATGTTGCATTGATCAAACTTCACAAAAAAAATGTGTAGGACTAGATAAAAGTTCAGACTAAATACAATTGATTGAGGATAATATAGCAAATGCTGGTATAGCTGCTTCAACAGTGGAGCCTGCCAGAGTACCGTGAGAGTTGTATTGAGTTTGGGGATTTTTGCAGACGCAACCACTTTTGCAAAAAAAAAAAAAAAAAAAGGGGGCAACAAGCCAAAGCAAGCAAATACATTTTAAGTCTCTTTTTTTGCCTTCAGTTAACCATGGTATACTACTGCGATGCTGTGGAGTGTACATCAAACAGCTTCAAATAAGAGAAGCTACACATCTATCCCTTTTTGGCTGATGTGATGTGGATACGGTGGCTGAAAGATCTCTCAACACACTGATTTGGTGTGAGGGGAAGGACAAGATAGAGAAGAATGTCGACATGTTGAACCTGAAATTCCAGGCTATGTTCCTGTCATTTCGACAAGGAAAAAATCAGCATTGACGTCTAAGAAAGTGGTGATCCTGTCTATTTGGGGGTGTGGAATAACTGGAAGAAGCCACTAGTAAACATCGGAAAGGCACGGATCTGCAAAGTCCCAGAAGAGCGTTTGCTGTTTTGCGGGCCGTTCTCAGCAAGAACTATCCCTTAAAGACATATGCTCTGAAGCACCACAATCATCTTGATATTACTTAAATATTTTTATGTAACACACACAAAACAAAAGGAAGGGATCACTCACCTATGGCCACTTAAGTAGCCCACAATGCTAGGACTAGTCTGTTGGCTTATGTATAGTAAAATATCTGGTACTAGCTTTAAGTATAAAGAGCTAGCAATGATGTCCCATCTGAGTTAACAACAATCAGTTTCCAGTGAGACAGCTACCAGGATTTGCTTGCTGATCAAGCTAAATTTTTTTAGTGAACATTCATATCACATTCTAATACTAAGAGTTTAGACTACTATGCATACACCTTATTTAATGACAAACTTACAGAAGAACTTATAACTAACAGTTTGTTATTTTCACTGCTACCACTTTTAGATGTGTGGGCGGATTCTTAGGTCAGGTTTGGTGATGTTTCTCCAAACGTCAAGTCAGAAATCTCACAGTCAGTGTGTGTTTTTTCTTAAAAACCATTATTTGCATGTTTTTCATTTCACAAAACATTTTTACTTTGCACTTTTACACCATGTGAATTTTATAAGTAGTGTTTTAAATAAAGGGTTTCAAATTTTCTGAATGCATGTTTTGTTTTTGTGCTCCTGGTTTCACTCAATCTCAAATTCATTTCGTAAACTATTTAACTAGATAAGTGTAGCTTCTTCTTTTAGCACCAGCATACTTCACATTCACATCTTTACATATATCCACGCCCTGTCAAACTGCTCACTGAAAATGCAGTCCTCTAAAGTAGCACAAAAGGAGGAATTGTAGGGGAAGTTGTGTGTTTTTAACGCTTATTCGGCTAGTTCATAGAGTTCATATTTATTGGTTTTCCCTGTGAGCTTTGCTGCTTCTAAAAGTAACATTTTAAGTCGGTTTTCTCCCTTTTTCAAACTTTTAAGGGCATCACTGACTACTTATCATGCTTTACGTTTACATTATCTGCCTGTTTTCTTTCAAATGAGCTTTATTGGTGTGATGCGCTAAGCTTGTTACTTCAGCAAGTCATATTTCCTGTTAGCCTCTAGGCTGTCATGCATCTCTCCACACAGTAACTTCACTATGACAAAGTTCTTATGAAGGCTTTGTCTTTGGGGCATGCAAATTCTTCAGTATGAACTATTTCCTTTATGTAGTTAGTCACAGTAATCAAGTTAATTTTACACGTGTGAAGCTGCTGAATGTCAGCTTTATGGAGTTAATGAAAATGGAGCTCCCAGCTGAATTTTTCTTGCTAAATGTTGTTTAGTGAAAAAAAACACACCAGCGTGGAACCAGGGAAGCCTGTCCTGATTCCATGCATGTTGGGCTGTGTGCCAGCACACTGAGCACAGTATAGATTCGGCAACTGGGGCCTACATGTAAGAAAAGACTTTATCTAGCTGCTGCTAATCTATTTTACCAGTGTCAAGCCTGGTGTAAAGCTCTTGACTGCTGAAGTCAAACTCACAATACCACAGCGCATGGGGTGTGCTCCTCTGCGTTGTGAGTCACTAGAACACACTGACATAACTCCCACTTTAACTGCCTATTGTTGTTTATATATAGAATGTGTTTTATAGGCATAATTGCATACTCTGGTAGGACGAGGAGTCACAGATTATACGCTTTGTTCAGTGGTCTTTTTTCAGCAATTTGACTGAGTGGGATCTCAACATTCCCCCTCCCCTCCCTCCATCTGGCACCCTAATCTCAAATGTGTCTTTTGTGATGTTTAGTTGTCATATTCTCTGACACAAAACATTGATATAACACATTTTAATTGATGGAATTGTTTTCATTTGAGAGGTATTCATTTTATGTAAGGAGGTAAATTACATGATTATATTTGTACATGGAGTATGTTGTAGGACACCCTTTGGTCCAAACCCTACTGCTGTAAATTTTTAAAGCTTGACTAAATGTTGTTTCCTCTATATTCATATTTTAAAGAAGCTTTGGAGAACAATTATTCACACCATTTTCTTTTTTTCTTGCATGTACATTGCAAATGTGCATAATCAGATTTTTTTTTAAATGCATAGTAATAAATTCATATGTTTGTCAGAAACTAGCTAAATAAATATTTAGCTTTAATATCTTGAAACATGGTATTATACAAGTCACATGTTGTGATTATTTTAGCCAATCTTGCCTGGTGACAATGGCTTAACCCAGAAAATACTCAGTAGGTAAAAGGCAAACTAAGTACTGTTGATTCCTGCAGTCTGATTTATGAAGCAGGTCCTGAAAAACTGGTCCATCTGTGCAGATGGTGGTTCTGCAAAACCAAACAAGGGCAATCTTGCTTGTTTCACAAGGGTGGTTATCAACTGGCTCAGTCAACCCACAAGTTTCCAAACCAGCTATTAGTGCACTTATATAAGTAATGCTGTGTGTGTGTGTGTGTGTTTGTTTTTGTTTTTATGTACAGGTAGCCAATTAGAAAAAATAAGAGCATGGCTATGTATGGACAACAGCACGAAACACTTTGTTTGATGCAAGGGAGGGAAATAATTTCTAATGTCCTCTATTTTACCTGGTAAGAAAAACAAACAAATGAAGTCATGTTACACTGATAGAGGCAGTATGTTTGTTGTTTGAAGGTTTGAGAAGATAACCAGAGGCAAACTTCAGATGGCCTTAATATGAGTCAGACATGGATATCACGTGACTGTAACAAGCTAGTCAGCTGTTTAAAAAACACTTACAGTCTACCGAGGTCGTATCACTATTTACTGCAATCCATTTTTGCACCTTTACTGTCTTTTAAGGCTGGGCAGAATACCAGCTTTTAAATGTATACACATCATTCTTTTCTCTCCCAAATGAGGTATGAAAGTGAACAATACCATTCGTAATAATATAATTTGACAGTTAGTATTTTTGCAAAGCCACTAGTATGTATTTTTCATCACTGATGGTGCAGACACACCCCATTCTTTCCCTCTTAATTTGTAAGCAATGAGGTGAGCTTTTAGTTTTTGTTTTTTTCTTCTTCAATAAAGTAGTTGGTGTTACATTTAGTGACATTTTAAACAAAATTACAGCTAGATTCAGTTGAGATGTGTAGCCAGGATGATGTTGGATTTGTAAAGTTGCTGACTGATGGTTGACATATACGTATGTCCAAGTCCAGTCATGTAAGTCCAGTCACCATTTCTGACTGAGTATGCAATGAGTGACAGCAGGAAGAATTCAGTTGCTGCAATTGTGTTGTCATCTTATCTTGTATAATTATTTTTGAACAGATCACCCAATCCTAGCATTTTATTTTCTACTCTGCAAACACTTCCTTGAAAATATGGGTTTGCATAAGCGTGTTATGAAAGCCCACCTCAGTTTTACTCTGTTTAGATACTTCAGATTTTTATTGTTACATTCAGATACTCTGATTTGTAAGTCATATTACTGCTGTGACAAAGCTAGTTATATTGCTATCTTGTAATAGTTTTTTTTTTTTTTAATGAAATGTGTCACAACTCTTAATCAGGAGAATTACTTTTGTTTTTGTTTTTTGGGAGGTCGGGGGTAACTCAAAAGTAATACAAAGGTAGTGTAACGCTTTATAATTCAAAGACAGTAATATTGTAATTTCACTAATTACATAAATGAAATTAACTATTACCTTATATTACATTTAAGAAGTAACTTGCCCAACACTGGTCACAGGGTGAGTGGCAGGTCCACCCCTGGTGCCAGTCCATCCCAGCAAGCCAGTTTCTGTTACAAGTATTCATTCGTGCTGTCAGTGCAGTGACTGAGTGGGTTGAGTATAGAGTTTAGCTCAACACCTGCGTGATTGAACACACAACTGTAAAAAGAAATACAAGCTGCAGGATTTGAGTTGATGCCCCCTGATGTAATCATAATAATTATTTGTTAAATCTTGCATGTATTTTTAGCAAGAATAATCTCGCAGGTAGGTGTTATACATTAAAGCAAAAATGTCCAAATCTAAATAATTAGGGTCAGTGTGAACTTTTTCAGCAGTTTGTTAGTGTGCAGGTGGTCTTAAGTCTTAGCTCACCTTAATTTTAACACTTAAGACTTCAAATATTTCATATATATATATATATATGTATATATATGTGTGTGTGTGTGTGTGTGTATATATATGTATATGTATATATGTGTGTGTGTATATATATATGTATATATAATACTCAGATAAAAATTAAATATCGAATTATCTATTCATTATTCAGACCGTCTTGGTGACTACCACAAAGAGCGTGTGCAGTAAGTTGTGATCTCATTTTCAGACTCATCAGTGAGGCATGTTGAAAATGAGCTGGAGGGGCTCCCAGCTTAGAGTGGAATTATCCAGCATCCCCATTTTTATCTCTTACTATGACCTCGACCCAGCTTCAACTTAAAATCACACCACTGTATCCCGGAGGTGGGAAGTCAAAACTCTTGTGCTTGTTTTTTTGCTTTGCTATTGGAAGTGAGTTCTCTTCAGCAGTTATATAGTTCAATTAGAAATAAATGAGATGATTATCTTTTACCAGTACTTTATCTAATGCTGTATATTCCAACAACAAATTTCCGACTTTTCATCAAATAACATTTTTTTTTCCCCTAATCGAAACGTCAGAAGGTACTATAATCACAGTTGTCATTGAATGTACTGTAACAGAACTGGAGTGTAATGTTAAGCAGCAGTACTTAACGTTAGCCTCTAAAAACCTAAAACAAACAACAACAGATTAATCAACTGACAACAAAGGCCAAAGTTTCTATTTAAGGGAACAATTATGGCTGTGCTTTTTGACATGTGTGTTACCTGCTGGCAGGTCTTTACTTCAGTATCCTTATGTGCTGTGTAGTGTTTTAACAATGTGGACTAGCTATATAACTAGTCAGAGAAGCATGTGACTCAGGCAAAGTGACCAGACTAGTACCAACTAAAGACATCTTAAATGGTATACAGTAGAGTAGGAATGCCAGTGAATGACTGTTGTCAGGTTTGCAGTAAAAACTTATTGATCCAAAATGGTATTAGTAATTCTAAAGCTCTCTGTTATTTTGAACAGTGAATATTGGCTCTTTTGGAATTCAGTTGTCAGTAAATTATTTTTCTGTCTTGTGCGTCAAAGTGTGAGCTCCCAGTTTTAAGTCTTAGCATAATAACTTGTTTTTAGAGAATATTAAGTGTGATTTATGCCCAGATTTACATTTGTTTGCTTGAAGCTGTGGGGCCAGTCTTAAATATGGCACACCGTGTTGAAGAGAAGGGTTGGTTAGAGCTGACTGGCTCACTTAAAACCCTGAAAAGATCATAAAATTTATGTTTGAAAAGGGTATTTGTAATTTCTTGCTTTGGTATTTTCACCAAGGATGTCACAGGCAGATCATTATGACTTCAGGAAATTGTGCCAGCTATCTTTAAATTGACTTAAGCAGTAGTTTCAAACAAAAATGAGAATAATTAGTATAGCATACATTTAGACAGTGGTGAATGAAAGAAAAAGCTTGTTTGCTTAATAACACTGGGATTTTACATCCACTTTTAGTCCTCCCATTTACTGTTCTCCCATTTGAAGAAGGAAATTAGGTTTAAGTAGTTTTTGCGTAACAGTTTATTCATGCTGATAAAGTTTGCTTTGATAGTTGCCTTCTCTTATCTCCCACCAAAAAATTGGAATCTGGTGTTTGTTCATCTATACTTTTATGAGCTTGTTTTCTTAAGCGGGTGCAGAGGGGTACACTGCAGGGGTCGGCTGCTGTTTCTCTGTGTATGTGGCAACTACTGTTAGCTAGCCTCGTGTTAATGGAAGAAACAAGACTTCCTGATTTCTTCTAGTGTCAAGCCTCTTTCGTTCTCTCCTACCCAGACCCACAGCTTAACCCAGAACACAGACATTTTTTTTCTTAGAAACCTATGCCTCTCATACGAGACGCAACACAATATTGCCAATCTGTAGTAATTGTGTGTGTGTGTGTGTGTTTGAGGCTTTAGAGGATGAAAGGGATCTCACCCACCAACACAGCAGAAGAACTTAATTGATCAAGATAAGGAGCGCACACAAGCCAGCACAACAGGAAATTTTACAGTGATGCCATGTGTGGGTGATGTGTGACTTATGTGAATGGAATTGGATACGTAGAGCAGTCATTGCTAATGACAAACTTAGACGCATTAAATTACCTACAGTTTCGCATATCCAGATTTGGGAGCACAAACGCACCAGTTTCACTCTTGACGCAGTGAATAACTGAGGAGGGAAGCAATAAATACATGCACACAGACACTGGACACAAAATGACCCATGTTCCCAGATGATTGGGATTATGTGAGGTTTTATCCACATCTGCTTCCTGCTGCAGGGGAAATTACCATCATGCTAATACCACTTCACCCTTTTCACTTTCGGATGATGGCAACAATGACACTTTTAGTTCATTGTTAGTTAGTGTGACCGCTCAGTTTTTCATACTTTGCTGCTGAAGATAACCTCATTCATTTGAAATTATTCTTCTTTTTATAGAGAAAGAAGGCGAAGGCGCGGTCACGCTCAGATGTAATTCTAATTTCTGCTCAATAAATCACATAGTTGGTCAGCTGCAGAGCTGACGTTGGTGGGGGTTCAATGTCTTCGGGACACTCAGTGAATGAATGAAGAGTTCAGATTTCATTTTACTTTTTGCCTTCCCCTTTCTCCATCTTTTCTCTCAATTTGAATCTGTCTAATTTTTCTTTAAAAGATTAATTTCATTTTAAAATTAGAACAGATTAAAGAAGATTCAGAAAAAACTCAAAAACAAATGGTTTTCTCCTCAGCAGCCCTCCCCTTCTGAGCCATAAGTGTGACCTGATGGGAAAACCTCTCAGTCCAGGTCCTCACCTGCAGTTCTGTACCTGACAGTATTTCCAGGGTTAGGGCACTTGCAGATTCATCATGGAGGCATCTCAAATAACACAATAACCTCAACATGTG
This sequence comes from Arrhamphus sclerolepis, assembly GCA_037176975.1. NCBI lineage: Eukaryota > Metazoa > Chordata > Actinopteri > Beloniformes > Hemiramphidae > Arrhamphus > Arrhamphus sclerolepis. Next base: position 9,208,812 of record JBAMYA010000024.1, on the reverse strand, counting down.
GCTGGTTGATGTGAGTCAACCACTATTGGAGCTCTGGGCCTTCCAAACAGATACGGAAACAAAGACTGGAAGAAAAATTAAGCATGGCCTGGAATTTCTTTGCAGCTGGCCGTATCTTTATTAGTGAATACTGACCATGTTTCTTCTCTGGTACTGAAATTTCTGATCATTCATGTGAGTTAAAAGGGCCTTACACCGCAGACCTTACTTGAAAAAGATGTCCAAAAAAAACATATTGGCGTACATATTTACTTAAAACAAATACCCCAAATTAACCCATGACACAAGATTTCACTGTTTAGACTATTTTATGTGCCAGTCTGTGGAAGTGTAATGGTGGATAGATGGAAACAAAATTTGTTGTTTTGTTTTTCATTTAAATGACCATTTCTGCTAGTTGTTTGAGTCAGTTATGTTTAATCTTTTTTTCTCTGACTGTCCCTCAGCCTCTTTCCCTTCAGCTCCTCTTTGCTTTTGACTGTTAATGTTGTTTTGTCTTTTGAAGGAACAATCGGTGACTCATTAGTCAGAGGAAGCAGTAAGAGTAGCTTTTCAGTGTTTGTCCTGAGTTTATAGCGTGCTTTAGACTGTACATGAATGGTTGAGAGGTCCCACAAGCGACCATGCTTTGGAACTGCTGGCCTGCCTGTTGGTTTGGGTGTATTTCCGATTTGGGTTTAGGACATTTACATGAGTAGTTGTTAAGTAACTACTAACTAAATTTGGTGTATAAACATTTTTCTCACTGAGATCTAATCTTACATGTTGCTTGTTGCATAGTCATGGAGGGTGTGCAACATCCATGAAGGAGTACATCTGCAGTGATTATGGTGGCTGTAAATGCCCCCATGTATTTGTCCCTGTGCATGTGTGAATGTTCATGCCCACTCATGCTGCCAGCGCTCCACTAACCTATATTGGCCAATCGTCACTAAATGGAATTGACTGGAATTGACCATCATAAACTGTGTGCGAGCTTGTGCAAAATCACTTTGTAACTGATGCAGGTTTAAGTTTGGAAATCACAATAATGATTTTCATGTCAGCTTTGATCTAGAATACAGTATAAATCAAATATTAATTTTTTATTACACTTAAAGATGAATTTTTACTTATATATGAGATGTGAAACATGAATACTAAGGTTAATTTAGTTAAAAGATGTTAAACATGATTGTGGAATTGTCATAGAAATATATATATAAATTAAATGTTGTGCATGTCTGTTAATTTTGACCAGTAAAAGCTACAAGTGTTGCAGAGGACAAACAACACTAACACCCAAATTCTTTGGTCAAATACAAAATTGTCCCAACTCTTGACCATTTAAAAACTTTTAAATTATTCAAGACAGTGTAAATTGTCAGTCAAATCTGAATTGAAAAAAAATATATATATATATATATATGTATATGTGTATATATTTCTATGTATGTGTGTGTGTGTGTGTGTGTGTGCGTTTGTGTGTGTAAGGAGGTTTATTCCAGGAAATGTTTCACTCACAGACAGGTTTCCAGGGCAACCGTGCTGCATGCTGTGCGATATGTGCTGCAGCCTCAGTCCGACCGGGTGTCAGATTGGACAGAAATGTGCATCTCTCTGCTGTTCTTGTGTGTCCGTTAACTGTCATTAAGGTCATTGATTGGCCCTCTCCTCCCCTCTTGTGTGTAGATGTGCAGAAGAAGAGGATTGTTTTCCAAGTCACTCTAAGTAATCACTCCCTCAATGCATGGAAGCTTTTCCATCCTTCACAGAGGTAGCCAGAGAGGTGGCGCAGTGAGAGGACAGATCAGAGAAAGCATGTAGCTTCTGTGAGCTAAAAAACCTTCCCGGTGGATTCTCAGCAAAGGCATCATCACATACCAGCGAGATATTCAGCTCTGACAAACTTGCCGTTGACATCTTTCTCTGAAAAATACTCAGAAAGATAACAGCAAACTTGACAGACTCCATGTTCATCACTCATTTTACATTGTAACAAGGGAGCAACCCCGAGACCTGGATGATGCTTTTGAGTCGGCTGTTTGACTAAATAAAAGTTTGCACGGCTTCCAGGGCTGGACGCATCTCATCAAAGCCGTGAATGATTAGCTTGCGTTTGGCCCGTTGGGTCCTGGCTGAAGCTTTGCAGCCCTCTTGCGTTTCCATGTTCACCTCTACATCATGAACTGGTTTTGTCTTGCAGACAAAGTTGAGGAGATGACGCATGCCCAGAAGGCCTCGCCTGTGGACACGAAGATTGCCACCATCAAACCCCGCCCATCCAGTCGCTGTCTGGTAACGGCCACAGACATGAATGTAAGCAAACTTACTTGATGGCAGATAATAAGTGTCATCTGTTGGTTTTCAAGTTTGTCTGAGATTTGAGAGAATTCTTTGAAGCGAATCCGAAAAGGCGCGACTGGTTTTGTTGAAAAGCTGATACCCTTTCTTTTAATCTAACTTTAGTTTGAGGAAAAACAGAAATAAAATTATCTAATTATAGTGCAGAGGTGTCAAAACCATTTCATCCCAGGACACATCAGCATGTTGGTTAGTGTCAAAGGGCTTTTTTGTCACAGTATATGATTTAACCAGAAAACTGTTGTAAGAAATTGGCTTAATCTGTGATAGACATATCATGGAGCACATTGTTATACATCTCTGATGCCGGGTTCAGTCTGTATGACTCCAGCGGTCTCAGATGAAAGATGGTCAGTTGTGGTAAAAATGTTCCATCGTAGCTCAGAAATGGTGGTGGTAGATCTCATAATGAGACCGGAGCGAAGGTGAACGACCAAAGATGACTGCGGCAGATATCAGCAGTGTCAGAAAGTTGAAAGAATCATCTCAGAGCATGATGGCCTGTCACTGCCTCTATGACAGTGGTCGATAACTGGCCCACCACCAATAGTACCTGGCCCACCAGATAACTGATAAAAGAAAACTGATTTAAAAAAAAGAATATATATACATATACATGTGCTATCACAAAAATGACAATTCCACACAGATTTCAGAACATTTATTCAAAAGTTGTGAACTGACACAATTTGATAAAATAAAATAAAGCAGCATCTGCTTGACTTTGGACGCACGCTTGAGGTAGGAACTTAATTGGCACGTGCGCTCTATGTGTGCCACTGCAACAGACTTAGTGCAAAATCTGTTTCATTGAATTAAAACAAACTTGGCTCAAAGATCAAATAAATAAAATAAAAGCAGCAAGTTTTGCTTGACTTTGGAGGCACACTGGATTTGTATTTATGCTGCGCTTCTGAAATTACAGAGCAGAAAAAGCAAAAAGGAAATTACTATTTAAATAAAATCAAGTATCAATATGACTATTAAAAACCACTCACTTAATGGGGAAACTGGCATCTCCCTTCAGTCACAATCTTTTGGTTGTCTGGCAACATGGATGTTTGTGTGTCAGGCGGTTCCTCTCATGTGTTTTAATGGCGTTCATTAAAGAAAAGTTCAACTCACAAGTGTATGTGGGGGGAAACATCATCAGTACATACATAGCAAGTTTCTTAATCCACCTGTACTCCTCTGAGCATGAGATCCAAAAATCCTCCACAGATTGTGCACTGAGTGCATCTCTGACCAGGGAGCTTGTTTGAAAATCAATAAGCGTCAGCTGAAATGCAGCCTCATCCAGGAAGGGGGTCGTTTTTTTTGTTTGTTTTTTTTCTCAAATCACAAATTACACAAATCCGCACTTTGCACATTGGGTGGGTCATGGACAAAGGCAATAATGTCCCATCATTGAGTTGGTCAGAAAAAAATTTGACCCAAGGTCGAACTTAGATGCCAACTCCTGGTCCACATCTCTGTCAGCTAACCAACCAATGACGCTGCGTTTACAGCCTTAAATACGCTCAGATTTATTTCTGTTGTAGCCACGATTCAACGTATGTTCGGTCACACAGTGTAACATTCTATAAATTAATTATCTAATGATTTCACATTGTGCAATGTGACTTGAATTAATCTGCTAAGACTGTAAAAGTCATACAGTGTGAACTTGGCATATGGAAACGGAGAGGGGGTACTTAGTATTACCCACATTATTTTTTATTTTTGGCTTCAGTTTTGCTCATTAAATAATGGTGTAAAAATGTTTTGTGTCATTCATTTCAGGCTATATTTGGCCCATTTTAAGCCCTGGCGTGGGATCAGATGGTTTATTTTTATTGTATCCTGGTTAAAACCTCAGAATCTGAAGCATCAGTATTTTCCCCTTCACATGACTCTATATGGAATTAAAAACCTTAGTCTTGTTTTCTACTTTAATTCAGCTGCCCTTAGTCATGGCGACCACAGAGCTCCTGAAAAGTGTGTGTTTCGTGGTGTGTCATGAACAACATTCTGATTTCCAGTCCATGTATCACGACCGTCAGGGAGTTGCAGTGGTGCCGCCCACTGTGCCAGGAGCCTTCCTGGGGATCCCCGAGAAGGGAACAATGAAGAAGCAGAAGTCTATAGGTATGACGTTCAGCAGGTGTGTCCGTGGGTGAGGATGTATATGGGTTTTTGCTGTTTGTTTATCACAACAATTTTATTTATGCACAGAGAGTTTACTCTGCATGCTCGAGCAATATAGCAGCTAATTATAGATAAATTAGAATGATCCAGTCAGTGAAGTGTGCTCTCAGGCGATAATACTGGAGACGTTAAGCATATGCTGAAACTTCAGTCTCACTGCAGAACGAGGAGAATGGCGTTCAGGCGTCATCAACATTAAAGCAGAGGATGGAGGACGTGGAAACGCGTACACAGCAGCACGTTCTGCTCTGATGATGTTGGCTAATAACCGCCATCATTCGCTGACTCATCACTTCCGAGCAAGGCAGTGCTCCCACACAGTTAACGGTTTCAAACTAAATTAAAACAAAAGAAGAAAAAAAAAGAAAAACTGCATTAATGACAGGAACAAGCATCTTTTACTGTGAATCTTATTAGCACCAAATTTTTAAATCCTTTTTATCTCAATTTAAATAGTCAATTATGCTTTTAAATTTATCATCAAGAAGTCGTTTGTGCCTTAATTGTGAATGAAATCTTAAATTTGGTAATTTGCTGTTAAAATAGGCTGCATTATCCACCCACAGATCCAGCTTTTAATTTTTCTCTGTCACGATAATATATATATATATATATATAAATTTGTTTCACTGTTTTACTAATTTATGTGTGTTTCAAACTCTCAATAGCCCATCAGATCTAAGCTGGAAACAAGATAAAATATCTTACTGGTTAGACAAATAACTTCACCAGAAAATAGATGTTAAATTAGCTTCTTTATTTATTTTTTACAGTGTTGGTTTCACATAGTTACATTCAGAATTGATTGTGAATAAAGTAATTCAGAAGAGCACTCATTTCAATCATGACCAAAACATTTAGCAATTACACAAATTTTGGTTTCTGCAAACTGTGCTGCCTCAGTATTCCTGTTTCATGTTTCCTGATATATCCTGAAGAAAATTTATAAGAACATTTATTTAGTAGGTTTTGTGTCATAGCAGTCTTTGGGCAGGACACTGAACTCTGCTCCCTTTGAGGTCACAAGCCAGCATTCTCCATGTGCCTGACCCTAGCCGGGATAAATGGTAGTGTTGTGTCAGGAGGGACATCAGTTAAAGCCTATTCCAAATCAATAAACAAGATATGATAGTCTGCTGTGGCAACCTCAAAGAGGGAAATGCCAAAAGATGTTGGCTTTTATGGGCAAAAATAACGAATTAATTCAAATATTAAAGGCTACTCAAGTGCCGCAAAATGGTGCTATTTATCCACCTCTAGGTGGCAGTAACATGTTGCTTTTTGGGCTTTTTGCAGACACACACAGATACAGATCAGTAATTTTACATCATTTTTAACCTCCAAACAACCATGGTGTACAAATGCAGAAAGACCAGAAAGGCACAAATCTACAAAACCCCAGATGGCTCCTTAGACCTGGGATATGCTTGGTGTTAACAATATGGACGTATCATGGCTGACACGTATTCTGTGTTTGTTCGGCACGTCTGTCGTGCACATCCTCCAAAAAATATGCAATGTGTACGTGGAATGCAATATCCACATAAACACTACAGGCACTGGAGTAGGTCAGATCAACAGCTGATCACAAGTGAACTGTCACAAAGCCCCTCTGCTTTTACGATCTTTATATTCAATCGCTAGCTGTGGTTGGTTGTGTTGAACTAGGACGGCAGCCTGACATAACAAGTCAACAAACACTGCAAAGTATGTACAAAGTGTACTGTTTGTTTTGCAAAACGAGACAAACGACTATCCTGACAACACTGAATTCATATTTTAACGTAACATCTCCAATGAGGTGTGGCTTTTTTCTGGCTGTGACTGCAACAAAAATTAAACAAAAGATTCTTCTGACTCTTTTATATGGTTGTACGTATGACTCTGGCTCTGTATCTGCCCCCAAATGGACAAGTGCGGTATTACATCTGCTATCCACGTAGTACAGAATCAAGAAATGTTCACAACACAGCTGTTTTTTATGCAAATGGATGCAAACACATAGTCAAATTACAAGTATATCTCAAGCCTTACCTGTCATTCCACAGGGTTATACATTTGTTGTGTGTGTTTGTATGAGGATGTGTGTGAAAATGATCAGATGTGTTCTTAAACTAAATGAGTGTGTGAGTTTTTTGTATGTTAAAGTGTTCAGTTTACTATGTAAAGCATTTTGCACTGCTGTATATGGTAAATGGTAAATGGTTTACACTTATATAGCGCCTTACAACTGTATTTCTACAGTGCCAAAGCGCTTTACACTGTAGACATTCACCCACTCACACACACATTCACACACCGGTTGTCAGTGGAGCTGCCATACAACAGCGCTGTCCAGACAACCGAGAGCAACCGGGGAGTCAGTGTTTTGCCCAAGGACATTTTGCTTCACTTTATATGAAAATTGCTATATAAATAAAGTTTGATTTGACTGTATTTGATCTTATATACTGATCACAAGGTATTCAAAATTTTACCAATTTTACACTGAGCAACATTATTCTGAAATTGATTAACAATTTCTCTATATAATTTTTTTTCCCGATTAGTGAACTTCTGCCTATATTTACTTCTGAGAGACTATTTCCCCAGTCACATCACTGACCTGTTAATGCACCTAATTAGTTACAAGATGTTCTTCTGAACGTTGCTTTAATTATTACCAGTTATTTTATTGTGCATTTTCTTGTCGACTTAACAACTTTTTTGTTGCCGCCATCAAATTTAAAATGAGCAAATACTAACCTCATCCCGTATCAACTAAAATATGGTTTATGAGATTTTCAAATCATTACATTCTGTTTTTATATTTTATACTCCTAGACAGTTTTAAAGTTAACATTCTGAATAATATATATTTTTACTTGGTATAATAAGATTCCAGGTTTATTTAGCAAACAGCAGGATCATTTACTCTGGAAATAATAAGGGTGGACGTCTCCCTCGGGTCTTCAATTAATTTCTTCTTGTGCTCCACTTCTCTAAGGTACGTCGGAGGATGAAAAACAGGGATTCCTCACGCCTCCCCTGCTGAAGTTCTCCCGCAGCCTCTCCATGCCTGACACTTCAGAGGACATTCCTCCGCCACCGGCTATTTCACCCCCTTCACCGCCTGCCTACAACTCATCTGCTGGCCCTGCAACCAAGAGCTACGGCACCACGCGACCGAGCTTCGCTCAGAATTCACCCAACGCGGTGACCACCATCAGCCAAACAGCAGACGTCACTACATTGAGACGCGGGTATTTCCGCCAAAGCTCTGAGCATTTCGAGAGCACGCGCACCCGAGGGCGCACGCCAGTGCCCGAGAACCCTTACTCAGAGGTGGGCAATAAGACTCTGTATGTGCCAGCTAAGCCAGCTAGAAAGAAGGGAATGCTGGTGAAGCAACCCAATGTTGAAGACAGCCCAGAGAAAACGTGTCACATGCCATCCAGCCCCTCAGGCCCAGTTTCCATGCCCACCACACCTGTAGAAAGGACGTGCTCCTCTATCCCCATCCCCACCATCATCGTCAAGGAGCCCTCAACTAGCAGCAGTGGTAAGAGCAGCCAGGGTAGCAGTATGGAGATTGAACCCACAACCCCTGAACATCCACCTCTCACACCCACAGTTGGTGGAAGTGGAGGTTTGCGCCCCGACGACCCTCTTTCCCTTAGCAATCCTTTCGCAGCAGCTATCGCTGGGGCTGTGCGGGACCGCGAGAAGAGGCTGGAGGCGAAAAAGAACTCTATCGTCTTCCAATCAATAGACATTGGGGATGATGAACTAAGCGGTCCCGCACCGACCCCTCGTCTTCGCCAGTCCAAGTCCATTGATGAAGGCATGTTCAGTAGTGATGAACGTCTTCGAAGGATAATGGCTCCCCCTTCTGCGAAGCAACTCGGTCGGCCAGTTGGTGGTGGGAGTGGAAATATGACAGATTTCAATAGTCCTGAGCCCACAGTGGTTCGGGAGCCCCTTAACACCAGAACAGGACAGTGCCCCAATTTGGACAGTCCTGTTAGTCTCCCAGCTACTCCTCCAAAGAGCCACTATAAGGCCAATGGGACATACCTCCATCCTGTCACTGGGAAACCTTTGGACCCTAATTCTCCTCTCGCTCTGGCCCTTGCAGCTCGTGACCGGGCCATGAAGGAGCAACAGAACCATCCTCAGAATCAACCAACGAATCCTCCTCAGGTTCAACAAACTCCGAAGCATGAAGCCCAGTCCCTGCCTCTCCAGCAGAGTCACAAACCAGACCTCAACCAACCACTGTTTATCGACACCAAACTGCGCTCTGGCATAGAGACAAGCTTTGCTGCAATCTCCACAGCGACAATGGGGCGGCCGGGCCGCGGTGGCCTTCGAAGGCAGATGACAGAGCAGAAGTATGAGTCCAGTGGAGCGCGGGAAGACGGGCACCATCGTGCTGTCGAAGAGAGGAAAAGTGCGCCGGCGGATATAGTGGACACGTCACAGCACAAGTCAGCAGGGCTGCTAATGGTCCATACAAGCACAGATGCATCAAACAAGAAGGCGAACAACCAAGACTTGGAGGTGCAGGACAGCAACCGGCCGTCCGAGCTGAAGGACCCAAACCAGCCTGATCCTCAAAATACTCCAGGTCTGTCTGTCAATCCTCAGTTGGGCGCATCACGAAGGAGGAGTGTTCCTCTCGGTGAATCTTTGGAGGAACCAGTAAAGCTGCCTTTCCGAATCCCCCCTCCTCCTCTGGCTTCCGTCGACATTGATGAAGAGTTTGAGTTCTCAGAGCCGCTTCCCCCTCCTCTGGAGTTTGCAAACAGCATTGACATTCCTGATGACCAGGCGAGTGCTTATGCAGAGATGCTTCAGCAACAAAGACGGAACGGGGGACCTCCCCTACCCCCTTACCAGCCACACGCTCCACCACCGGTCACGGAGCAACACAAGCGGGTGACAAACAGCATGCCCCCTCCTTCATATCCTCCTGCTCCGACTGATCCAGAGTCAGGGGTGGGCGACTCGGGCATTGAAGAGGTAGACAGTCGCAGCAGTGGAGATCCTCAGCACATGGAGACAACTAGCACGGTTTCCAGCATCTCCACCCTGTCGTCGGAAGGGGGCTTCTGCGACAGCGCATTGGAGAGCCTCTATGCCACAGCAGACGGCCACGCCTTCCTGGTGGACCGGCCGCCTGTCCCACCAAAACCCAAAGGCAAATCTGTCATCAACAGAACGTCACTTTATCATGACACTCTCATTGAAGAGCCTCCAGAGTCCTACGGGTCGCCACCTCAGGCGCCTCCCCCTCCTCCCTCATCTTCCGAGCCTCCTAGGACTCCCTCTCAAAGGACATCCAAATTGTGGGGCGATCAGCCCCCTGAGCTACGCAGCCCACCATCCACGCCGGACACCAAGAACACCGTGATCACCGAGCTGAGCTCCATTCTGCAGCACATAAACCGCGACAGGCCGACCAAGCCTGGAGAGAGCCTCGACTCCCCCACAGGAACCAGAGGAGGCTTCGGAACCAGGTACAGAGAGTAACTTCAGGTTTACGGAGTCATTTGTGGTAATTTTATATTTGCCTCATGGTTTCGAATCCCTGATATCTGACATTTTTCAGGTTTATCACAAAACTTCATTCATGCCCGATTTGGGCTAACCAGAATTTTAAATGATTCATTTCACTCCCATACCAGTTACAGTATTTGTTTGTAGCTAAACCTGTCATCACTGAGGATTTCAGTAGTTACAGATAACAGCATTTTTAATTACATGTACAGTTAATGGTGATAACCCCATTCTTTTATTAAAGATGTTTAAGGGTCATGCAAGTTCTGAGTTGCCAGTATTGGGTTTTGAATCTTTCATTCCCCCAAAATACACTAAAAACAAAACAAAAAACAAATCTCTGTCACATCTACCACAATGCCCATTGATGTTGAAAACATTGGCCTCATGCAAGAACCACTCATTTGAACAGATTGACATCTCCTCTGTTCTTCATTCCCACTGTCCTGCTTCTCCTCATTTCCTCCTTACCCGGCTGGCTTTCGGCAGGAGGGTCCCCCTAGGAGCTGGGTTCTGCTTAAGGTTTCTTCCCAAAGGGAGTTTTTTCTTGCCACTGATGGCATTGCGATGTGCTCAGGGGTCAAGCTCTGGGTTTCTAAAGCGCCTAGAGATGACTTGTTGTAAATAGGCGCTGTATAAATAAACTGAATTGAATTGCTGCATACAAGTGATTTAAGAGAATTTGCCGCATTGACCAGTTTTCTTGTATTTTGAGTCTTCTTTCAGGTACAGAATTTATGAGTGATCCAGACCTGTCGTAAGAGTCACATAAAATAGTCTGCTGTTACTCAAATCAACTTTTCTTGACTAATGGATTGTATATTTAATTACTTTGAAGCAATCGTAAATAAATATATTCATTATACCTTATAACTATGCTGACATTATTCTGTTTGACTTAAATTATGCACTAATTGAAGGCAAGGCAAGTTTATTTGTATAGCACATTTCATACACAAAGGCAACTCAAAGTGCTTTACAAGGCATTAAGATGAAATAAATGAATTTTAGAAAATAAATAAAAATGAAAAAAAAAGTAGGCTATAATGGGACAGAAAAAGGATTAAAGACAAAGAACATTAAAAACAGTGCAGTAAAATCCAACTAAAGAAAGGCATGGGAAAACAGTAGATTTTTCAATTTAACTTTAAATATATCTAAAGTTGGAGAACATAGATGGAAGTTTATTCCATCTATGTACAGCATAATAGCTAAATGCATTTCACCTTGTTTGGTCCTAACTGGAGGTTTTACCAGCTGACTGTATCTAAAGATCTCAGAGCTCTAGTTGGTTTTATATTCAAGAGGAGCAAGATAAACAAGATGAATGATGAAGTGATTTCAGTGCCAAATAATTTTGCTTTAATAATGTCTTCAAAATCATGTCTATGAAACCCTCCTCATTCAGATAAAATGTGATACTTAAGTATGCAGTTATCTGTTAAAAGTCACTAGTCAATGCCAGGCAGCATTTAACAAAATACTGTAATCATTCAATGACTCAATTGATATTTTATCTTGGGGCATATACTGTACATATAGATGTTGTTTAAGCAGCTTTCAAAGACAACATATACAAACTAGATATTAGCTGTTGCCATTTATGCTCTAAGATGAAAAGCGAGGGGCAAATAAAGCAAAATAAATCACAGTTAGCCCAGTACTGTCTGTGCTAATCCATATACAGTCATTGGTGCTAATACGGCAGCTAGCAAACAGCGGGGCTGGTGCAGGAACATGGGGAGACATGCATCGGTCCCCAGACCGTTTAGACTGAGTAAAGGACATTTATTTGGATTCACATATGCCGGGCTGCTGCTAACTTTTTAACGTCTGCTCTGCACATGCACACACACACACACACACACACACAGGCTAACAGGTCAATGGTCTTAGAAAGTCGGAGTTGTAAGCTGTTTTCTTTGACCACCTCACATTCCAAAACTGATATTATTTTGAGAAGATTATAAACAAAAGCTTCACACCTATCAATGTTCACAGAATTAACCGTCTTGTGCTTCCTACACGCAAACTGGAGATGCGCATATGCAACATGGATGCACAGTTCTGCAACTTTACGCGCACTATGCACTCAGAGAAACCAAGTACATATAATTAAATGAAAACTCAGAGTAAGAAAGTAAACTTAAAAAACTTGTCTGAATAAAGTTAAATACTTTATTTTATATTAAGTCAGTTCATTGTTTGCATTTACAGTGTGTGTAACTGCTTGGAGTTCTGTATAGTCTTTTCTGTGCAACACAGGAAGAACAGATGGATGACAAGTGACAAAGGGATATTTGGTTGAGGTTGTGCGGTAATGAGTATCACGTGAGTGCGACGTTCAAATTTCAGACGGCCTCTCCTGATCCTGAAGCTGCAATCAACACTGGGCCATCTGCAACACTGCAAATTAGCATAATTGGTGTACATTACATGCTTATAGGGAACACCTTTTATCCACAATTCTTCGCCCTTAACAAGATGAGCTCTGGAGATACTGGGAGAGCAACACTGCTGATTACACAGAGAAGGGACCATACAGAGAGACTTATCTTGGAGAAAATGAATGAACTGACAATCAAGAGTTTGGTGAATGACCAGGTGTTACAGCCAGAGTGCATCTGACATTAGCACCTTCACTACATTATTGCACCTGGAAGTGGAGCTGAAGAGATCAAGAGCCTGGACAGCTTGTCAGACACCTCACAAACAGAATGCAGTCAACACTGAAGCCTCTTCCAGCTGCTCCTCCAGAATAAATTGAACTTGATTAGAATTAATCACACTCAACTTTGTACGATTTGCAAATATCGTGAGAAGACATTCAAGGAAATCTGCTGTTTACAAGGTTGTAAGCAGGGAAACAAAGAGGAACAAAAACACTTAGTTTTGACGAAATGTCTTGACCATAATACGTTTGACTGAAACAATATAATTAAGTAGTATATTTTATATGCAGAATAATTTGCAATAGTTGTATAGTACACACACAATAGTACACATATTGTATTGTGTGTACGTGTGTGTGTAAATGACTAGTTATAAACCTCCAAAATACGTACCCAGGCTGAAAACTGGTTAAAGGCAAAACAGACAGAGCCACCACAAAGAGTTTGGTAAAATTGTAACGTGAGATGTGAAGAGTGGCGGGAAAAAAAAAAAAAGATAAAATCTTTAGAACAGCCACTCATATTAAACAAATTTATTCAGGAAGAGCTCGGGAATAAAATCAAGTTAGACATCTCTTTCCCTGCATATGCCATGAAAAGATGAAGAATGCAAACTGCCTGATTTTAAACTTGTATCTAATTGTCTCACGCCATGGGTCTAGGCAAGGGCATTGTTGCTTGAAGAATAAATTGGATAATTCAATTAAAGTGCTTTCCAAAGACACATCGTAAGTGATGGAGAATGACTCTCACCCAGGCCTGAACTCCATGCCCTGCCTCCCATCCCTCTCCCCCCCATCGCTCCACTTGCCTGACAAATGGATGGCAGTGTATAATTGAAACACATTGCTGCCAGCGTAGGTCAATAACATCGCTCTCTCTGCTCACCAGCACCATATTAACAGACTCTATTTTATCTTCCCTCAGCCTGTCCCAGCTTGACAGAGCGGGAGCGTCAGCTGCTTATCCATAAAAGAGGCCCCTTATCTTAAAAATAAACAAATACATAAGTTGCAACAGCCTGCTCTCTGTCCGAGCAGTTAAGGACTACTTAGTTAAAGGCAAACATGTGGGCAGTTTTGTTGTTCAACACATAATCATATGAGACAAAGCACGCTGTCACACATATATTCTCCTCAACAATTGTAGCCAGGGATATTTTTCCTATGTTTGTTTTATTTTAATACAATTATTCTAAAGAATATGTCTTTGGATTTTTAATAATAAACAGATTTTTTTGACAATAAAAAACAGTTACTTCTGCATATGTTCAATGCAAAGCCATCACTGTTTATGTATGATAAAGACTGAGGATTAATTAGGGACATGTGTAATGTGAAGCTAAAATGGGTGATTATATGTATTTAAGCCCAAGCATAACAAATCTTATGGCTTATGTTAATTTGATAAACAAATGGGAAAAGTAGGGTTAAGGTTCAAGGGTAAAAGCAAAAAAAACCTCCATTATCTCCTTTCACTCACTCTGTGCTTTTGTGTAATTATTTTGTGTAATGTTAGGATAGACAGAGTTAATTGAAATTGGTCCAGTTTGAGTTTGTCTGAAGTTTAACCACCAGGATTAGAAACAGTAATTCCTGACTTTTTAACATTAAACTAAATGGACAAGTAGCCTAAAATAGATTCCTATAGGTTTAACGCCTATGTGTGCATTTATGTATGCTTGTTTTCATGTTTATGCCCACTCTCATATGATTATTGTTGGAAGCACACAAGTGAAAACAGACCCCTGTGCATTTTATGTGTACTTAAAGCTTGTGTTTACACGTGCCCACATGAAACACAAATTATCCACGGACAGATATTCAATTAAGTCCTTTGTCAGGGGTCTGTGTAGGGGCGGGACAGGATGAGCAGTACAGTAATCCGTGATGCACAACAAGGTGGCAGCTCCATTGTCTGTCTGACAGACAGAAATTATTTACAGGCATGCTCAAACAACAGATTAGACCACAGTTGTGGAATGAGATAAGATAGAAGCCTGAAAAATGGAAGGTACTTCATCTTCCAGCTTAAACAATGCCCTTAATCCTTTCCCTTCTCATAATCAGGTTGTTTGACATTACTTTTTGGTATCCCACACACTTATTCTCCTGTTTTTCCCCCATACCCATTTCTCTTTTCATCAACAGGGATGCTTATAGTAGAAGAGACTTCATAATGCTAATTAATTTGTGTATTGTATTAAAAACCTTAAAGTCAAAGTCAAAGAGACTTTCGCTATGGCATTATCACATGAACCACAGCACTACCTTTTTTTTTGCATTGCATCATATTTGGCTTCTGGCTGAGTAAGTCCCTCCCAGATAAGTTACACTGTAAAACACTATTTTTTGCTAAATTCACTGATCACTGCCTGTTTGTCTGTCAGTCACAAGGCCCTGTCATTCCTGCCAGTACAGTTTTTGTTTCTTTCTTTTTTTTTTCTCGTCTTTTGTCTTTTTTCTTTCCACAGTATTTATCACTGAAACATAACCTTGGTGAGTTCGTTTTTGGCTGAATGAAAACATAACTTTATCAATTCAATTTGGAAGAGGTCTGATCTTAAAGGCTCTCAATAGAAGTTTCAACAAATATCTTAAAACGAAGATGGCTCAATGGTCCTTGACATCACAATGAAATTATGATTCTAAGAATGTTTGACAGACCTTCTGTAAGTTCAATGACTAAGGTACAAACATTCTCTTGTCTAAGTTTCATTCTCTGTTGAAACTTTCTTGGTATTTTTATTTGTTCTCAAAATCCTTTTAAACTTGGACCATTTTCCATCTTGAAGTTGAACAGCTAAAATATTTCCAGGGACCAACAACCAATGCTCAACATAGCTCAGGACAAGCCCAAGTGCACGCAAACTGTAGCTTATGGACATGCTCATGTAGCTCAAGGACCATCTCCACTATGCAGTTATCAACCACATCCTCAAATACATATCCCTGTTATATTGCCAGAATGGTCTGCAAACAGCTGTCTGTTCCAGGGGCAACTGTCTATTTCATATTTGCTTAAGTGACAACGATTATTGCCAATTAGATGTGCATCAATTGTGAAAGTATGCAATGTTGCCAGCTGCTTATATTGGAGAGAAAAATAACCTTTTATTGAAGGTATCCCTCACAGCCCAGTCTCATTAAATAACTACATGAAAATGCATACAGTCACTAAAGAGACTGACAGAAGAAAGTGAATTTACAAATAGTGTCACTCACAATCACGTTGTGTAATTTCCTATGAGGGGAATTTTTAAGGAACACTAAAAATTCTTTCTTTCATGACATTTTTTTATTTTTTATTTTCCAAGAAATCATAAAAGAAATCTGCTTTTCACATAGGTGGTTTCACACAGAGTTTATATTTTCATCTAAAAATATGAAGCCATATAACAATGGACATCTGTGGAAAAACTAAAAAAAGAAAAAAGAAAAAAAAAAAAAACAGACACATTCTATGTTTAAAGCCTTGAACCTACCTAAGCAGAACTTTACAACTGTGCCACGCTGAATTTGTGATGAATGGCTGTTAGCTGCTCAGGCAATCTGGACAGCTTCAACATGACCCCACAACAATAGTCCAGGACCCCGGACTTAGGCCCCAAACCAGCAGAAAAAGCTGAATTTAGTATTTTCAGTAGTTAGCAGCTGACCCAGGTGGAGCCAACTGAGTCTCAAAGCAGCACACATTATTCCCACAAGTCAAGCCTTTGCTAAGCCTTAGCGATGACTTCGAGGAAGAAGCATCTGTTGAAGGAGTCATTAGTTTACCTCTGACCCCTTTTTTAGCCGACCCTATTAGAGAGATAGAGACTGGATGTAACCTGCCTCACCTTTAAACATGGATGCTGAGGTAGCTGCTGCTGCAATTGTGAGGATACCAGAAGGATAAATACCTTTCACGGTGCCACGTTAAGGTCTGCAAAGGACTATATAAAGGATAAATGGATGTTGAGATTGAGGAAAATTATTCACTTATTTACAACCCCTTGCTAGCACATCACTGTTATTCTATTTGTACTTCATCACTTAAACTGTAAAACCATACTGAGTAACACAACCAGTTCTCTCTTCTGGCTTGTTGCCTCACTTCCATAAAATAACACATCATTGGACAGATAGCATCAATTTTGACCCAAGGTAATCCCAGCACTTCACTCATTCAATTGCACACTGGCTATAGAAAACACTACACACTGCCTCAACATTAACACAGAGCGACTGAATGGTAAAGAGAAGAGCGGGAGAAAAAGGGCTTCACCCATCAAGTCATGATGCCCCTGTTATGGTGACAGATTATATTCAATGTTTATGTGTCTTCGTGTGTATATTTGAGTCTTGAGTCTTAGATCTCCTTTTAATAGAAGCTGGAGTGGTGGCTTCCTTGCTACCATTAATCTCATGTAGTGATATCCTTGAAAGCCCACACACAAATCTGAAAGGGTAAGCACTAAAAAATAAAAAATAAAAATGTAGAAGGAATGCAACAACATTGGAAGAAATTTCTTGAAAAAAAGAAACGTTATACAAGAAAAGCCTGAAAAGAGCATGAAGGATATTCATGTTTTGGCTGTCAGTCTCTGTGCTGACAAATTGGTTGGTTACCTGGCTCATTGGCTGGGCTGTTGTATTGTTTCAGTACTGGAGGACATGGGTTTGCACTGCTGCCCTTTGAGATCAGGCAAAAGAAGAAGAGGCAGTGACAGGCTGCTTTTTAATGATGAGTGTAGTTAGTTCCACTGACTCAAGCCTCTCCCCCGTGATGCTTGGTCCACTCCACATAACTGGCTATAATTCAACTCATTTGGCAGTTTGAGGCCTCAAAGGTCTAGGGATAAAGAGTATGGAGGGGCTAATGGCAGACGGCGGGACCAGCTGAGGGCAGTTCTTACGAGATCTCCACAGGAGAACATTTCTGGTGCAGACCCTGGAAACCACAAAAAATCCATTAGCTGTCGAACAGAAGGAAAAGAGAGGCTGACACATGGATGGAATGCACAGGAACCAGCCTCATTACGATATCAGCCAATTAAAGAACACACAGGCAATCACGTTTCAAAGATTATAAGTGGACTAAACATAACTTTATCTGCACTGTCCATATACACAAATTATTTTAAGTCATCCACCTTGAATAGCATCCAGTCATCATCTGTATAAAGTATTTTCACCACAAACAATAGCAATTAAATATTTGCACACTGCATAGAACATTAGAAAATGCTCAAGCATCAAGTCCTCGCATCCTCCTAATTGGGGGGAGAAAATAAAAACTGCAGATAAAACACCTCAAATATTTTTCATCTGCTGGTGTTGATTGAGACTGAGATGGAGCTGACTGATAGATTAGTGCCATGGTTGAAAATTAAAGCATCTGTGGTGAGCATTTTTAGGAGAATCCACCACCACAGTGAGTCTCTGTGGCTCTGTGGGGTGCTATGGCTCCAAAGGGGTATTAATTGAGATGTTGATGGAAAAAGTATAATGGGACTGAGATGGGGCACAGTGTGTGCCTGATAGGAGAGAGGATATTTTGGCAAATTCCAGCCTGGGCATGTTTCAGGGGGGCCCTTTGAGAGCATCTGTGATGGAAGGAAGGACACAGAGAGATTTTTCTGAATGTGTGTATGTGTGCCTTTGTGTAAATGAGAGAAAGAGCCTTGATGACCTCCAAGTTGGAGTGTTCTGGCTACACAATTAAATGGTGTTGAAGCATGAAAATGAATAATCAATCCAGTTTATCATTACTGATGTGAAAACTATAATAGTGATGAAAATGCCCAGCGAAGGTTTAAAAAAAATTCCCTTTTTCTTACAAAAGCCTACGGCATCGTTATTTGTTTTTCAAGTCATTTGTGTCATATTATTACATACGCCTAACTTTTAGGGAAAATAAAGTAGTAGGTTACTGATTGTACATGGAATCTTTCACTTAAATATTATAGTTTTACTAAAATATATGACTATTATACTGTCATGCCATACTTTCCTCAGATGTGTGAAGAAGGAATAATCTTTATGTCATATCAGAAAAGAGGAAAATGTTTCAATTTGACAAAGGAAAAGGATTCCTGTGGGTGTAATTTTGGGATTAGGATTCACTGTATGCTGGTTAGCGGACATGTATATTATGTGAAGGTTAATCACAGGCGATAGTTTTGTAATGCTAGTCGTCAATTCACTGCAGTGCAATCAGCACTGGGAGAAAATAAGTGGGTCACAGCGCAAGATCTTGATTAAAATCGCAGTGATTATAGTGAGGCTTCAGCTCTCATTTTGTGGGTTTCCCCGACATCTGTCCTGGAAAGGAGGAACCCCACATGAATGAAAATAGAAAAATATAGAAGTAAGTATGCCAGACAAGCTTCACGGGTGCACACACATGCATGTTAATACAAAGAGAAACCATGAAGCCCCACACAGGAAGGAAATGTATATCACAGCGAGTATCTCGAACAGTATTACAATCCCTGATTAATTACTTGTCTGCGTTGTTGAGCAAACTATTGAAACAGCTTCAGATGGAAAATTGCCCTTGTGATATTGCACTAAAGATTCCTGTCTTCAATGCAAATCATGAGTTTCTTTTTACAAATTTTTTTTACTCGAAGGTTTGTTTGGGTTTTTTTTATTTTAGTAAGAGAAGAAAAGGGGCATTCTCTTCTGAAGAGAAAGGCTTCAAGATTTCAATAAGCATAGTTTCAAAATGTAATACTGCACTTAAGATGCAGAAGATAATGCAAAAAGAAGAAAAAAAATCTAAACAACAAACCATTTACATTTTTACCTTTACTTTCACCACCAATCCACCTTTACTTTCATCAAACCGGGAAGTATATTCAACATGACTGGCTGGGTTTTGTGTTGATCTTCTAAATACAGTATGAACTAATTACAGGATTGATAGCTTTACCCTTTCCCTGCAAAGCTTGCTCAGTTCTTTCAAACATCATGTGGAAAAAAAAAACAACTTATAGCTACAGGAAACAATGCTTGTGCCATTTAACAGCAATGTGAAATCAATATACGTTCTGAAAAAGCAGAAAAAACATCATTGTAAACTAGTTATTGACGTGTTAAAGTAATTTACTCTTGCTATTACAAGACAGATCGTGGCAATATTTATTTAGCGGGCAAGCTGGCAGTGGGAAAACGATACAGCAGCTGCAGCTATCACCAGATGCTAGTGTTACAATGTCCGTCCATCAAATTGTCCCCCTGTACCCCCCTCCCTCTTCATACTCACTACCCTCCTCCTTCACTTCCCCAAATGACTGGCTCCTTTTTTGCTGCAGCCTGACAGTCTTAAAACAACTGTATAATTAGAACTGCATCTGTCACACAGGTTTGTCTTGGATTCTGATTTTTAGACGTACCATAGATACAAATGACCTAAAGGGAGATTGGACCATAGTCTTGAAATTACCCAGGATTGTAAACTTAAACAGGGGATGTAAGTTGTAGGTTAAAAACAATTAATGTCTTTTCAATTAATGAGACTGCCCATGCAGATAGAGTTGTGCAGTACAGGGAAGCGACTTCCATCTGACAGCACGTGAGCTGTGCAATTAGTGGGTACAGTATTGCACAATGTACTAACCATCTTACAAAACAGAGAGAAAAGGCTAAAGGGTGTTAAAAAGAGGAAATATGCAGCTGTATGGTGAGCCATCCCACTATCAGCTGCAGCAATTAGGGAGCACAATGTAAAATGTCACAGCGGATCTGTATCATCGGCAGCCCTGTCACTGCAAAAGGCCAGAAGGATTGGAGAAGCACAGAATGTGGTGAATCCTATCGGCCAAGCCGGTTTTAGTAATTTAAGAGTGAAGCTCATGTAACATTATAGCGGGACAACTTTAGACTCTAGTTCACAGGCTGTCATGTCATCCCTTTCCTATTAGGGAGAGACAGAGACAAAAAAAATATGATTAACTGGCAATATGCATTAGTCTTCCCCAGCCTGATGAAATGCAGACATGCAGAGATAAATGCACTGGTGTCTGAACTGTAGGTGTGTGTGCAAACTGATGACAGTCCATAAAGTAATAGGAACAGGTCTGAATGTACTTTGATGATAACTCAGCTACACTCTTCAATAAATCACATAATGTGAAACAAAATGAAGTAGTTTTTAGAATTAATAGTTTTGAACGAGAGAAAAGAAAGAAAGAAAAAATATTCTCTAAAAAACTCAATGAAATACATACAGGAGGAAGGAAAGAGCAGAAATGGAAAATACTCTATACTTTCCTCAACTATCCAGACTGTATTGCTTTCATTGTCCCACTTTCCATTTATATTAGGAAAATAATGGTGACAAAAGATGCCTTTTAATTTTCAGCTAGGCATCACTTTGACATGTCTAACTGAGGAACCTCCACAGGATATAATAAATCATTTGCAGATTTCTTTCTGTTTTTGATCAAGCTGGGGTGACCAGACTTCTACCAAGACTTCAGTCATTTGGGGAAACTGATTGAAAGCATGCCTAGACATGCTCTCTGTTATTGTCATTATACACCCTGCTCAAGCTTCTGAACGCTTGAATTAACGCCTCTTGCCAATGCACATCTCTGCTCACAGAGACACACAAGAAGCAAATAATGTGTTTGTCATAGCCAACTCCTGATCTTACTTTTCTCATCAGTTGTCTGAGCTGGAGGCTATGATCTTTCACATTATCAAAATAAAGAAACTGATGGACAGTTGATCTCCAGACAGAATGGTTAGCATCTGAAATATTATACCTCTTTCTGTCTTCTTGTTTGAACATCAGCTCTACAGAACACATTCCTAGGAAGTACAACATAGAATAAGCTCCCTCTAGTGGCTTTAAAGTTGATTGCAATCCAAGCCTTAGAATCTCACCCTATTTTAGTGTCTTTCAAAAAAAAAAAATGCAAGCTTCAGCCAACAAAATTAGTTTATTTTGTAAATATGAAAGCTGTCCATTTTGACCCTCTTACATACGCATATTAAAGCAGCATCTGAAACCATTTTGGTGGATCAAAGTTAGCAGGAGACACATTTGGTAAATGTTGTACGTGTGTGTTTGCGTGTTGTGCAGCTGCCTGCCGAAGGAGTCAGTGGAGGTTCACTCACAGTACCAGAAAAACCCTGCAGCTGGGTTTGCCACTGAGGAACGGAGATGCCCAGGGAGAAAGATAAAGACAGGGAGATGTGGAGAGTATGTAAAAGAGGGAGCAAAAGAAAGAGAAGCAGTGTATGAGAAAGCAGCAAAGTGGGGGTGAGTGTGTAGTCATATTTTGCCTATTTTGCCACAAGCTCTTCAAAGGCTACGTTTTGCCTACAACACATCTGGGAATGAGAGTGAAAGTTGAAGAGTTCATCCTGCTCTTTTCTCTCAAGCCCCAAACGCATTTTGCTGATTTTCACTTTTTTCCATCTTCTCTTTCCTTTCAGTCTTCATTTTGCTCTCTCCTTTCTCTCTCTCTCTCTCTCTCCACCCTTCACCTTCTTGCACAGTTTTTCGTCCAGCTGGCCTCTCCTTCACATAAATTTGATCCACTAGTTCTTTGCTTTGCTAGACTGAAACCTCTGTAACTCTCCTTTTGACATGCAGAATTCCATTGTCTTGATGATTTACTTCAACAACAATGGCAAAGATCATTGGAAACAATAAGCAACCAATTTAATTTTGGACTGTATCTAAAATGATAATCATTGTAAAATCACCTACTTCACTGCCAAAAAAATAAGACAGACTGGGGCATCACTAGATCTGTACTCTCTCTATGAAATCTGAAAACTGCATAAAGCGTGAATGCTGATATGTAGCATTTTGGTTATTCTGAAGAGGCGTCGGCAGGTTAAGAGGATACCTTTTCTCTTCATATTTTTACTGGTTTAGTCACGCCTCTGTCTTCTTTCCAATTTCACTTTTTTACCCTCTATCTTCCTTTCTTGCCAAGGTTTATCCCCGAGGTGTCCTCTGGGGCTACCTACTGGATAAGCCATTTGCAATGTCTTTTCTAAAGAACCTTACGTTCCATTTTTGAACTGCTGCTATCTCTCTAAATGTCTTTAAGAAAAAGTGTGGGAGAATAGCAGCAGCACTTTTTAAAAGATGTTTACCTGTACTTCTCTGTGCAGTTTACTCATACAGAAAAAAGTCGCAGTTTCCCAGAAGCACTGATGCAGACTTCTGGGACTGTGATCTGTACTGCTGCGTACCACAGAACGTGACCTGCTCTCACAAAAACCTGGACTGTGCCAGTATTGTGGAGCACAAGAGGGGTTGATGGAAAGGCCAAGCACATAGGGCAGAGCAGGAATGTGGCTGAGATCATTCACTGGTAAAACTAAGGTTTCTGCTTAACCCTTAACTGTATACAGTATGTTATGAGTTGATGGTGTAAAACTCCATCATAAGGTGGTAGAAACGGGGACATAAGCAGCTTTTAAATTCAACAAATTCATTATTGGAGCCGGGAAGAGCTAACATCTTTAGTTTGCATATTAACTGATTAAATATTGTAGTGTGTTGAAGTATCTAAAAGGGCAATCTCCAGTCCTAAAGTCATGATCAGTCACATCCTGTAAAGTGCATCACTGTGCAACATCATGGACTGCAGCCTGCTCTTTCAACCAATTATGCCAATTATAGCCAGAAACCCCTGTGGTGTTTTGATAAGACCTTCTACGATTTCTTCCAATGAAACAATTAGTTCCAGCATTTGTTTACAGAGAGCGAATGTGACTTGAAGCGAAAATAATATTTCTTATCTCCACTTGCCATCAGAGTAGAGTAAACCCACCACTGGCTAATCTTAACCTGGCTTTTTCATTGAGCTTTAATTTTGTCATGGCAACTTAGTATCTAGTATGCACCGTGAATGCGTGTATGAGGGTGTGTGTAATTGAGAGCGTATATGCAACCTGTGAGCGTTAACATACAGTGTTTGCTCTTGAGGTGGGTGTAGAGATACTGTAGACAAGCCAGTCATTCTCCTCCTGCCCCCTCCCACTCCCCATCCATGTCAGGAACCAATCACGTGTGAAAACTTGCCTTAACTTCCCTTGCCTATGTGACTACAGCGTCAGAGAGTTTGACAGATCTGTGCGCCACGGAGGCGTCTCCTAGCCATTTGGCATGCCATGCGCGTCTGGTGCGCTGGAGACTGCCTGTCAAACGCCTATGAGTCGGTGGTGCAGCCAGGGACCCTACAGAGCGCCAGATGGGCCATTAAGGTAGTATTAATGTAGATGCCATCGCTTTTCTCCTCTGACTGGGACATGCTCTCTCGAACTGCGAGCAGCTGCTGCCATTTACTAGGACAGCTTCCTGCTAACTTTGGCCAACTGGCATCACCACTGTATAGCTTTCTATGTAATGATACACTTTTTCATCTTATACCTGGGACTTTTTTTTTTCTTTTAACCCCCTGCCCTTCCTTTCCAGATGTTTTAACAGGTTAGAGCTGAAAACTTCCAGCTTTTCCTGCTGCCAAAGAGCTATACAGATGCAAACCCCTGCACATGCAGGCAACATTTTCTTCTCTCTCACACAGCTACATATGCACACATATAAACACTAGCACTCTAATAGGAATATAGAAACTGGATCCATCTGTACACCCACTCTTAAGCTCATAATCAAGGCGTGATATTCAGCAGAGTACGGTTATTTCTGTTTATGCCCTACTGAGTGCTAATATCATGCTTTAATTGAGAGAAAATTGGCTGTTGGCAAGAAACAGAAAAGAAGGTTACCAAAACCCCTACCATGGATAAGTGTTGCAATCAGTAATATTCTATTTAGTTAAGTAGCCTAAAATGGGATGTTTTGAGATCATTATTCAAATCACATTGACAAAATCCTATTATGAGAATTAGTTTTCCAGAAGGAAATGTACAGAATTATTGATGTGTAATAAATGCGCTTCAGCTTTACATACACTAGGGGCATATTAGGAAAACAGCATTCAAACTGAAACAAGGTCAAAAACATCATGTTCTGTTATTTTTACAAGAAAAAAACATTTTTCAAGTACAAACTTTGTATCACATCTAATGGCATAACGAATAGTTTCAGGCTGCAGCAGAAGTTATCATATTGCACAATTTCAACACTGCAAACCTGAAAAGGGGAGGGGGTGAGGAATCAGATAGGTGGGTTGTTTCAAAAAAGATGCTGGAGCTCCACAGGCACAGGTTGGCCTTCCTTTACAGGAGAAACTACCTCCCTCTTTTCTGTCTCTCATTTGCTGCAGAGCTCAGGGCCAACGAGAAAGAACAGAACAAATGTCCTTTGAGGTGCCCCTAAGGGAGATAGGTATAGTAGCTGAGGTCACTGTACACCCACGCTGAGTTCCCACGTACAGTGCTGTAACAATAGACAGGCGAGAAGTACAAACTCCACAACGACTTTATTGTCTGGCAGCTTCTCACTTTCTCGCTCCCTCAGCAGCATCAGTCAGAGTGATGTGGGTGGGTGATGGGGAGGGCTGTCTATGTTTGTGTCTCAAGAGGCAGCTCAGATGAGGACTACAGGGTTGACACCACCGGTGGTCAGTGTTGAAATCAAACGCACTATCACCGAAGCGCAGCAAACGCTTATGCTCCTGCACAGCCGTTAGTGTGCTCGTGGTATCAAACTGACACCTTCTCCCTTGGCTGCTCCTGACAAGGAATTTCCTCATCTAGAAATTTGTTGTACCTTGCCAAGAGCACAGTTGCAATTTGTACAGTTGTGAAAAGATTCAATTCTGACTAGATGAGAAAAAAAACATTTAATGAATAACATGCAGGCCCAGAGGATACTAATGCATGGTACTCATACAGTATGAGCAATGATTAAAACAATAATAATAACAATAACATCATCCCGCATTGCTGACCTCACACTGTAGACTCAATGCTCAACCAGCTGTCTGCCAACTCACTGATTTGGAAGTAATTTCAAGAGCCTCTTCAAAAAGTCACCAATCAATCTTCTCTAACAATACAAACCAATTTCTTCATACTTGATTGAGAACAGCAATTATTGGACTCAATAATAGTGCCAGCTTTCTATCTGGGTATCTACATACTGAAAAGACGGAAAATTGGCACAAATC
Organism: Arrhamphus sclerolepis; assembly: GCA_037176975.1. Lineage (NCBI taxonomy): Eukaryota > Metazoa > Chordata > Actinopteri > Beloniformes > Hemiramphidae > Arrhamphus > Arrhamphus sclerolepis. The sequence continues at coordinate 9,182,982 of JBAMYA010000024.1, read as the reverse complement.
AGACGTGTGGCGAGTAACCAATGAAGCAGTGGGATCACATACATTTTTTGTGTGTCAGCCTAAAAGTCTAACAGACGAGCTTAAGCAATTGCAAAGTAAACTTAAGGATAAGGCAATGTTTGTACAAGTGTGTAAATGCCTGTATGTCAACGTGTGGTGGCACAGGGATCCATTTCCCACAGCTTTATTCAGGAAATCCAGCCAGCAATGAACAGGATCAGTTCCTTTATATACAAGGTGCATGTTATTGCTTTGCCATGCAAATTCTTTCAAAAGCACAGTAATGCCATCCTGCTATTGTGAGAGAGTGATTGCTGAACCAGGACAAGGAAGCCCTGCTTTGATAGGTGCAGAATAACGGTGTTACAGAGCTAAGCAATGTGTGTATGTGTGGGTGTGCTGCAAATAGGTTATTTTGGATGTTGCTGGGTTGTTTTTTTTTTTTTTTTTTGGGAAGAAAAGAGGCATTATTGAGGCCTACTGGTACACTGAGGTATACTTCCAACCAAGGCGATTAACATGAAAAGAAATATATAATGTTATTTTCCACTAAAGTGAAGACAGAAGCAGAGAAAAGCCTGTAATCACATTATTATTTGTGTTGGAGATGAAGATAAATCAGGGTTAAAGCATGTCACAATGCTCACCGATGACAATGTATGGCTGTGTGTGTAGGAGATACATACGAACACATCTGAATATAAGATACTGCTATTGGGAGAAAGTGGGGGTTCAAGAAAGCTACTTTTTGTTTTTTACCTTCCTCTGAGAATTTTTAATGCAAATTATACCTTTATCCTTACATTCTAAAGTCAATATACTTATCTACGGTGGATAACTGAGTAATGTATGACAGTAGTTAATGTGACTATCAGTGAATAATAACCATAAAGAGAAAATGGAGGTAACAAAACAGTAGTGTGGGGCTTTTCTTCTCTTAGAGGCCTGTGCGGGCAAAAAATATAAAACAGATAACATGAACATACAAGATGAAATATTCATTACCACAAAGATTGACACCTATTCTACAGAATGAATACAGAGCACATAGAAATAGGAGAGAAGGGCCACAGACTGGTACACATGTAAAAGTCAAATAGGCAAGTCACCCCCCCCCCTCCCCCCACCAACACCACCACCACCAAAAACAAGCAAAAAAAAAGATGTAGCTTTTTTCGCCTTGCAAACAGGGGCACAGAGGATGAGTGCAAAGATTCAGACAGACACTGAAAGTTTTGAGCTCTTGAGCAAGTGAGCGTTAAGAGGGAAATTCAAAAATAATGAGAGCTTTGGCAGCTTGTGTGGAAAAAGCAGAGAGGCGGGCAGTGATTAACGGAACACTTCAGAGTACAAGGCACAGCGGTGCTCAAAGAAAACAGTGATGATCTCCACTTAATCGCGGAGAAGCCCGGAGCATCTGCCGCCAGAGCAGGGCAGCAGCATCGGCGAGCTCCCGCTCCGCTAGGCTGTCATCTCCAGAGAGCTGTGGCCATATGCTCGGCTCTGCCGCAAACTCACAGGAAGTTAATTTTCTGACAAAACACTGGGATAAATATGACATTCAAACAAGTTGTGTGCAGCCAGGCTGAACATGGACGACGTGCCAAGCTAAAGCTGCACACGTGTCCTATAAACATAGCTTATTTTCTTTGTACCATGGTCACGCTTGCTCAGATTTGTAAAAAATACATTAAAGTAGTGAAAAAAGAAAGAAAGAACAGGTATCTATGCTATATGAAAGTGTCTTGATACTATGAAATCAAAACTACCAGAATGGCTACTATTAGGTTTTCTCAAAGCATTTGAGAAAAGAAAAGAAAGATTTCTGCAATCATCGCTCGACACCCTGAAAAACTGCAATATCATGAAACGCATGACAACTACATTACCTTCTTTAGTAGTTTTTGCTTCTTCAGAAAGCTGTGAGGACTGAGTGCAATCATGCAGATCAATTATGAACATGAAAAGGCTGCAGCTTTTGGCTCTGGGCCTTCACAGTCCTACCAGGTGGCTCTGTGCTTTCTGTCCTCCATAATGCTATGGCCACTCTTCTGCAGTAAAAAGAAAAAAAGAAAACTTACTTACAGAAGAGAGAATAATTTACTGAAAACCAAGTGACAATTGATATATTACTGACTAAGGAGATAAGCTTAGTGGATTTTGAATTTAAGCTTCTCAAGAAAGATGTCCGAAAACAGACTAGTGATAAAAAGCAATCTCTCAGATGAGAAAAAAAAATACTGTGGTCTAAAATATTATCTCAGGTACATTGTGAGATTTTCATTTCTTTTTTTAATTACTCCATTACAAAGTGTGAAAAGTGAAAACCCTAAATAATTAATGCATGACAATACTGAACCACAAGAGACTGGGCAAATCTTAAATAAATATGTCCAGTACACATGCCCACAAATGCACGCACCCATATATCAAGCACTGAGTGGCAATCATTCACCGAGACGCTGTCACATCGCAGCTAATGGGCTGATTTTGCATGCGAAGGAAGAGCAAGCGATGGCTGCAGTGAATAAAAGAGAGTCTGGGGATTTGCATCAAATGATATGAGCAGGCAAAATCAAGCAATGCAAGTGAAACACTTCACAAAAGAGTCCATTTCAATTTCACAACACTAAATTTAAGATTTGTGTCGTTCAGCGCGATGTTACAAAGTACAATAAGTAATGTAAAGACAGAGACTGAGACATCCATCAAACAAGACTCCATTGGCCTCACACATCTTTCTTTCCCAACAGTAAATAGTGCTTTGTGAATTCTGTGTTTTGTAATTATGTAGTTACCCTGCATTAAGTTTTTATTTTATCATTACTATAAAGATATTGTTATATCCTTCCCTTGAAGTTTCTCCACCTCAAAGTCAGCCCTGATAAAATAACAACTGAATTCTGTGTAAAAGTTTTTCTCAAACCTTTAAGCTTGTACAGTTTAGCCCATCTGAACCACTCCATTTCACAGGTTACTCCAACCACATTAATGACATCCACATTTGCAAAACTTCCTCTATGCTTTCTGTACCAACCTTGCTTCAACAGGCTGGCCCTGCTGTTCTCTCTCCTCGGCAATCTGCCGATATACAAAGAAGACAGAAAATACATTGTGACTTTTTCTTCCCTCCACATGAACAAGCTCTCACAAATTTCAAAGGGAAGGTTGCAAGCCCTGCGCTAAATACAAAATGTATGTCTGTCTCACTTTACACGTGTTCTGCCGGACCAAAACACCAAAGGAAGGGATATCAGTACACATTATTAGCGTTCTCTTTCTGAGATGGTTCCTCAAAACAGACAAAAATTACATATGCCTGACAGACATATTTCCACAAGGTCAGTTCTAGGTTTAAGAGGAAGATATAATAAACAGAACTAACTCAATTTGTAGCTGTACAAATGACTCTACACTGGCCTGAGCTGAGAGGTGAGTTTCTGTCTGTCCCTGGAGTGAGTGAACAAAGAACATCCGAGACCCTTTCTGAAGATGAGATGGTCAACAGCAGCCCTGGCACCCCTGTGACCTGTGAGCTCCCAACAGCTTCAAACAGAACTCTGTATGCTGTATGCTTCTTGATAAAATGCCCCTCTTTGTATTTGTTTCCCTGAGCCAGCGTCATAACCTGCAATACCCCAGCCATATCTGCTAGTTTGCAGCATGTCTGGGAAAAATAACAAACAGTCTTCTCCATTATTTCCACAAACGGGGAACGAAAGGTCCTCGCCCGCCGTCCCCATGAGAGCCTGTATTGATTACAACAATGCTTCAACTCAAGACAAGACCACTCTGGGGTCACAGCTATTTCCATCAGAAAGTTTGCCAGTTTAAATTTACTCAGCTCCTTTTTACTCTTCTCCTCTTTTGCCTCCAGTGAGACACACAGGAGTGAGGAAATTTTCAGATATCAGAGTACCAGTTGTGTAACACAGATGCTCACCCTTTGCTCTGTTAGTGGGTGTTGTTGTTGAGCTCCAACTATAGGATCCTCCAACTATAAGCTCCCCACTCAAAAGCTCAGACCTGCTTAGACAGGTCAAAGCAACATGAGGAGAAGAGAGAATGAGACACAGCGAAATGAAGACTGTGAGAAGGAGACTAAGGGACAGTTGGAAATGATGAGAATGCAAAGTGATGTGTTTGTTTCTGTTATGTATTTTTATGAGGTCCGCCATGCAGCTGTTTGAGTACTTTAGGGCCACCGGGTCACTGTACCCACAGGTCCTAACATGTCATTACAGCCAGACTTGCTATTAGTTGGAGAAGTTTTAACAAGGAACCTTATCATGAGAAAATCACCAGTTTATATATAGCTGTTAGTGTCTCTTTCTGCAGTTTAATACACAGCAAAACATCTGAATGGCTGCTGGATCGAACTAAGAGGGATAATCTAAAGGATGCCTCAGTAGTCCCAGTCAGTATCAACACTGTGGGACACAGTCAGAGCCAGTACAGTAGACGTTGCTTTTGATATTCTGACAAACCATCCACTGATCCTACATCCTTAAGGAAAATACAATTTTATCAGGAACAGCTAAGAGAAAAAAATAATAATTTGAGAGAACTCGTTAAGCTAATATTTGAAATTATTGTGAAACTGTTTCACGTGAAGCGCTGAGGTTTGTGTATTTTCTCTTTTGTTGTAAAGTGTGGAGTGTGCAATGCCATGTCAGCAGGTGGACCCTTTACCGCTGTGTGAAGTTTGATTAATACTGCCTCAACAGTGAGTTCAGAGACCAGGACTGTCTCTCACACACCCCACTGTAAAATAATGAGCCTTCAGTGAGAAGGAATAATATACATGGGAGGGGAAAGACTCTTACTTAGTCTAAGTCCAAACTGAATATATTCAAATGAAATGAGGAGAGGGACAATCCTAACTGATTAGTCTTGTCTGAAAGAAAGGGAGAAGACTATATATTTCTATGTATTTTATGTATTTAACTGTCATCTCTCTGCACTAACAATCCAACATGGCACTCAACCATTTGCATATAT